>JAJOZX010000172.1:1505000-1620000 GCA_023014485.1 Bathynomus jamesi
AGAGCCCACCGAGCTAATAATAGGGCGCATAGGGTTGCCAGGTTTGTGGGTTTTAATAAGACCGTAAAGGTAGGGCAGAGAAGGTGAAGTGGACATGAAAAGCGGAATTAAGTCCTTATGATCTTTGAGAATGCGTTTCAAGCCACTATTAAATGATTTGATAACGTCATCCTGCGGGTTCTTCCTAAGTTTGCTGTATGTGGCGGGGTCCTGGAGAAGCTCGTTCATCTTTCCGATGTAGTCCACTTTGTCCATAATAACTATGGTGTTAGCCTTGTCTGCTTTAGTAATATGGAGCTCCCCATCTTTTTTTAATTGTAAGAGGCTATTGCGAAAACGTTTAGGAAAGTTATCTTCGTAATTACCATTCGCCGCACTATAAACGAGGCCTTTAACTATGTTAAACAAATACTGAGGGAGATTACACTGTTTTTCAAAACACGCGAGACTGTAACAAATTTGTAAAGCCGAAGGTTTTTTAACAATAAAAAAGGACATACCATATCCAAGGGCACTTTTTGCATCGTCACTAATGTTTTTCGAAGAAAGGTTCAAAACACACTTTGAACTTGCTTTTTTACTCCACTGACTATTTCGATTGAGTCTGCCATTATCCAACTTTCAAATAACTTCAACATAAGCAAAGGTCTTTTTCAACTCGATCTTGTTGTTTTGAATTCCTTCAAAGAAGGGTAGAACGCCGGTCAGATATGCTATCCACTACACCATGGGCCTCGATTGATCAGAAGTCGTAATTCTCCTACATACGAGCAGTGGATAGCATATCTGACCGCCAATCGGAAGATCCCGGGTTCGATTCCCGGGTGGTTACCTCATTTTTAATTTGTTCGTTCTCCCTCCTCATCTTGTGCGGAACGTTCTTCTATACAAGCGTCGTTCTTTACATTAATTATACTGTGTGTTGTTTGCAGTTAAAATGTGTATATATATATATATATATATATATATATATATATATAAAATTAGCCAGGAGAGCCAGAAATCGGTACAGCGCTCAGGCCAACTAATGCGGCCCATCGCGTTAACTCCCGGATTATTATTACTAGCACCATCGGGAGTCGAACTCCCGACCTCAGTCTCTTCACTTCGCTTATCGGGAAACGGGAAACGGTGATATATATATATAACACATATATATATATATATATATATATATATATATATATATATATATATATATATATATATATATATATATATATATATACATATGCAAAGAAATCACAAAGCAACACGTGATCTTTTTAATAAGCAAAGAACCACAAGGAAAAGGAAAAGGAAACACGAAGTCCGAGCGCTTTCGTGATATATTCACATCTTCAGGGACAAGAAAGAAATAGACAGAATTTACAAAGTAAATGAGTTAAATACAGAAGCGAAAAAATTCCCCAATAAACAACTCAGTCTAAAAACAAAAAACAACCTAAAACTTCCCCAATAGATAACTTAATCTAAAGGCTACTAAATTATCGAATACATAAAAACTATATAAAGGAAATTATACAATTAACATGTACACAAAAAATTAAAACAGTTATTAGAAATAGTATTTAATTAAAACAGGCAATTAAGTGGCAAGAATGCAGTAGTCTAAGGAAACAAATGACATGGCGCAATCGTCAGCACGTGCTATTTCCAGAATATTCCGTTACCTATTGGGGAAGCGAAAAGTCTATTGTTAGTAGTAAATCTATCATTAGTAGAAATATAATTGAATCGAGTGTGATCAAGAATAATGCTGATTTTGTTCTTAATATTAGCCATGGGTTTACAAATTAGACTCATACGTCGTTAGAAAGGTGGTGGATTATTTTGAGCGCATTCTTGCCACTTAATTATGTGTTTTAATCAAATAAATATTATTTTAATAATTGTTATAATTTTTATGTGTACATTTTAATTGTATTATTTCTTTTATATAGTCTTTATGTACTTGATAGTTTAGTAGACTTTAGAGCAAGTTATCTATTGGGGAAGGTTTAGATTGTTTTTAGGTTGGGTTACCTATTGGGGAATTTTTCGCTTGTGTATTTAACTCATTTACATGTAAATTCTGTCTATTTCTTTCTTGTCCCTGAAGATGTGAATATATCACAAAAGTGCTCGGACTTCGTGTTCCCTTTTCCTTTTCCCTGTGGTTCTTTGCTTATATTTATATATATATTAGTGGTGGACCGGATGTCAGCTTTTCAACATCTGCGGATGCGGATGCGGATATTTAGTTAATCTATCAATATAATATAGAATTATGAATATATGACATAATTTTTCAAATTTCGTGATATTACTATTATGGCAGGCAATGCATAAGAATTAAAATTAATATTAATGTTTTCATTATGATAAAAATAATAACTTTCTCTAGAGTTTCAGTCACAGAAAATTCAATGAAACAAGTTTCATTCAATTTTCTGTGTTACCAGGTATTTATATTTTGAGGTTTATATATTTGTTTGTTCATTAATAACACTGTACAACAGTGAAAAACAACGGAAATGAGATCGTCATTTTTATAGCTAATTATATGCGTAGATTGCGAAAATAACACTCATTTATTTGTATCACCCACCGATTTTATGAAAATGACCCTATTTCATTGTATCATTTTGAGAACCACTGGTTCTCTGAACGCATCTTTTACATTTTGTTCAGTCATGCATATGCTGTGGTGGTGGTGTTCGGCTCTGTGTTTCCACTTTGATTTTATGAAAAATTTCTTTCATTAATCATTTAAAACAAAATTGTCAGCCATATTTTATCATAAATCGGTGCTATAAGTGAGTATTATTGAATAACAGCTATCAAATTATGTATATTTCACCGACAACGTCTATGTTGTGTGAAATTGCAAATTGATCTATAATTTTCTTATTTTACAGGTTTTTATTGATGTTGTGCTACAATGCCTAGAGAGTGCAAAAATTCGCCAAGCAGTTTTTGTTATATTTGTGGAACATTAACGTTAAAACAGTATAAAAGGAAGTTGACTTCTCATGTGAAAAAGTTTTATGAATTATACTGTACTTCGCATGCAAAGTTGATGATCAGGACAAGCACTGGGCGCCTCATATCTGCTGTGTGAGATGTACAAGCTCGTTATCTGCATGGTTCAAAGGCACCGGTCCTGGTCTAGGATTCGGTGTCCCAATGGTATGGAGAGAGCCGCTGGACCATTCAACTGATTGCTGTTTCTGCTTAACGAACATCACAGGTTTGAATCTTTTATTTTTCTGAATATACGTCAAATTTGGTGTTTTTAGCACATTTTAGCATATCCTGCTCTGCATAATGTATTACACAATTATGCTATCTTAAGTAGTCAACAATGTCTATTGTCTCACATTACAGGTTGCAACAGAAAAGGGAAAAAGGCTATAGTCTACCCAAATCTTCGTTCTGCTATGCGTCCTGTGGAACATTCTACAGATATACCCATCCCTCGTCCTCCAGCTGAAATGCCGACCGATAACACAGACTCTGACAAATCGGAATCAGACGGCGAATCCTAGAAGCTCAAGTCGAGTCCAAGAAAGAACATCTCATCACGCACCCTGAACTCAATGATTTAGTCCGTGATTTAGTACTTACCAAGCAACAAAGTGAACTGCTGGCCTCACGTCTACAAGAATGGAATCTGCTGGCAGAAGACGTACGAATTACAGCATTCCGAAAGCGCTCCTTGGATTTGCAGGAATATTTCACAATGAAGAACAATCTTTGTTATTGCACTGATATACATGGTCTTTTCGATGCTCTGGGTTTGTGCTATGAACCGAATCAGTGGAGATTGTTCATTGATGCATCTTTGTACAGTGTTAAGGGTGTACTGCTACACAATGGGAACACAATGCCTTCTGTTCCGATCGCTCATTCAGTCGTCTTGAGAGAAACGTATGACAATGTTGCTTTTATTCTGGACTGTATAAAATACAATGAACATGAATGGCTTATCTGCGCAGATTTGAAGGTTGTGGCTATTCTCAATGGATTGCAAACTGGCTATACGAAATACGTGTGTTTCCTATGCAAGTGGGAGGGCCGAGCAAGGTCTGAACATTACACACGCTCAGTATGGCCGCCGCGAGCCAATTTCTCACCTGGATCTCACAATGTTATTCACGAACCACTAGTACGAAAGGAAAAGGTTATCTTGCCGCCACTTCACATAAAACGAGGGCTGATGAAACAATTTGCAAAGGCGTTGAAACAGGATAAGCCTGCCTTCAAATATCTAAAGGAAAAATTCCCAAAAATAAGTGATGCCAAGATTAAAGAAGGCATATTCGTCGGCCTTCAAATTCGCCAACTCATGCTAGACGAACACTTTGAAGCGGTGATGGATGAGGTTGAGTTGGCAGCCTGGCGTGCATTCAAAAACGTGTGCAGCGGTCTACTAGGAAAGACTAAATACGACAACTATGCTGCACTTGTGGATCAACTTATCAACTCATACCAACGTCTCGGATGTAAGATGTCATTGAAAATTCATTTTTTGCATTCACATCTCTCATTCTTTCCGGAAAACGCATCTGCTGTTAGCGACGAACACAAGGAGAGATTTCGCCAGGATATAGCCACAATGGAGAGCCGATACAAAGGGAAGTAGAGTCCTGCTATGCTGGCCGATTTCTGTTGGAATTTAAAGCGTGACCAACCAGAAGCATCACACAAACGCCAGCATAAATACAAATAATGAGTTGAAAACAGTATAATACGAGAGTTTTATGTTAATTTTGTGCATATATGTTGAAGTATAGCAATAATTAAACTGTTCCATATGATAAAGCCTATCTGTTTATCAATATATTCTTATTTTTGGTATAAAGATTTTAAGCAGTCCATTACAAAAAAACGTGACGTGATAGAAAAAAACTATTTTCAGATTTGGAATCAGCACACTCGAAATATTAAGAATGACCGAATGTTATTCCCGTTTTTTTTCTGAACCGAAAATTTGTTGTACAGTGTAATTAATACTTTACATGAAATGTGCATGACTGGGCCTTATAAGCTACTTTATAAGCTAATTTAACTGTAAATTGCATAATTTATTAGAGGTAATATCCGCATAACATCCGCAGTCAGAAGTGCGGATGCGGATGTTAAAAATGACGCGGATATCCGGTCCACCACTAAATTATATATAATCAAGTTAGCGAAGAATATGGCTTTATCTAGCTGTCTTTTCCATACTAAAACAATAAAAGACACTTTGGGTAACGAGTTAATGGATGTAAAGGAAAAATAAATATTGCTTTAAAAGGCATCGAAAAACAAACAATTTTGCAGTCTTTTAACGAAAACGTTGAAACTGAACTTACAGTAAAGTATTTTGTTAACTTGCTCTTCCATGAACTTCAACACTGACTTTAAAAATAACATCGAAGAAGTTATTTCAGTACGTTATTTTTAGTTCTCCTTCTGTTCAATTTCGTTTCAGGAATGTTCTGATAACATTGAATTAGCTTCTCGAAATCAATGTTAACACGATATTAATTTATCTCCTTTCGCTTATAATTAACCTGATATCAGTGTTGTCAGCGGAGAATCAGTTTATTGTCATTTCAACAGTGTTACACACACACACACACACACACAGTGGCACTCATAAGTATTTATACAGATAAATATTTCGGTTATATTCGTCCTTATCTTTTGTACCATGCACAGAATAGTTATGAAAAGTTTACTGTACATTTGGGAACAATTTAACAAATAAAAAAATTAGTTTAACTCCAACATATAATGTAAAACATCAAAGAATTTAGGAAAATAAAAAAAAGCTAAAATGCAAAAGTTTTTGTACATTTATTTACAAAATTATTTAATATATTGTCTCTCCACCTTAGTCTTAAAGAATTTAAATTTTTTATCAGTAGTTGGCTGTTTACTGATTAGAAACTGTTGGCAATTCTGAATTCTAGAATTTTTTCTTTGAATCTTCACGGAAGACTGATGACTGTACAAGCCATTAGTAAGTAATGGGTCGTTGTGCAAAAGAGTGTCTAAAGATCTTAAGAGATCTGTTATTGCTGCACACGAGTCTGAAAAGTTATAAAAAGATAGGAGAGGAATTTCGAATTCCATTTACGACGGTTACTACAGTCATAAAGAAATGGCAAGGCTTTGGAACAATCAAGACGCTACCAAGGTGTGGACGACCTTGGAAGATTTCAGAACGTATGGCTAGACAGAAGGAATGGCTACTGGGAATCCACAAATGACTGCAGGTAATATTTGCCAAACATTAAAACTGTCTAAGATCGCTATCCATCCTTCTACTGTACGTCGTACATTGAGAAAGTATGGTCTGCATGAAAGAGTTGCACGAAGAAAAACGCTGCTTCGAAAAGCACCTAAAGAAGCTTGTTTAAAGCACGCCAAGGATCATCAAAATGGTGGATTTGCATTCTGGAAGAAAGTTCTCTGGACAGTCGAGACCAAAATTGAATTATTCGGGAACATCGATCAACGAGCAACTGTATGTTTGGGGAAAATCAAATACTGCATTCGAGGAATAAACAGCCTTCTTGCGGTTAAACATGGTGGTGATAGTTTGCTTCTTTGGGGATGTTTTAGTGCTTCTGGTCGAGGAAAGCTTGTTGTCATTGATGGAATCTTGAATTCAGAGAAATATAAGGAAATTTTTTAAGAAAATGTATTCCATTCAGTTCGGGAGTTGAGAATGGGTCGCAATTGCGTAATGCAACACGATAATCACCTAAAACATAAAAGTAAGAACACCATGAAATCGCTTCAACAAAAGAATTTCAAACTTCTCGAGTGGCCCAGTCAAAGCTCAGATCTTAATTTAATCGAGAATTTATGGTTTGATTTGTAAAAGAAAAGGTGTCCGCAAGAGAAACCTTTCGAATCTGAATGAACTGCAACAACTTTCTTCAGAAGAATGGGCTAAAATTCTCACTGAGAGATGTCGAAACGTTGTAGAAAAATATCCAAACAGAATCACTGAAGTCATTCAAGCAAAAGTGAATAGTAAACTTTTCAATCTTTCCTATCCATGGTACAAAAGATAAGGACGAATATAACTGAAATAATTCTGTTCGAATACTTATGAGTACCAATATATATATATATATATGTATGTATCAATGTACCATAAGAACGTTTTTCCTATCGAAATTACATTTTCACACATGAAAAAAGAAATTTATCTTACCTTATGCTGCGAAAGTGTTTCTGTAAATAAACTTTATGTTTGCTCTTGTCGTAATCTTCCAAGAAGAAATTTTTAAGACTCATTTCTTGCGAGAAACGAGAACAATAAATATCATGTTTCAGAATCCTAAATACAGAACTCCTCATTAGGTAGCTTTTTCATTCTCTCTTTTTTGCCTTCAGTTCAGTGTTATTCTAACGTGTTAAACGCTTTATAACCATCAAGAAGAGATGTTGTAGAAAGATCCATGCGCGTATTTGTCTCTGGAGGAGAAAGGCAAGGGAAGCGATGGTTTGTTGGCCCGAAATCATGCATTATGTGATTTTATATTATATGATATAAAATCAGGGATGGTATAATGGTATAGCTATATTACTGGTATAAAAATAAGTAAAAGTACTGTAATAAATAAATTTACAAATGTATTATATAAGTTTAGGATTTCCTTTTTAGTCCTTTTTATTTTTGCAGACCTTGGAAAGTACTATTGACCACTGACTTTTTTATGCAGGAAGGAGGAGCCAAGGGCGAATGTCCGCAAAAACGTCCCTCCCATAGAAGAAGAGAGCCAAAATCAAGGTCCAGCAGGGTTTTCAAGATGCCAAGACACTCTGCGTTTGAAAGACTGACGGTCATAGACACAGGGAAAGATGGATTGAGGAAGATTGTTCCAGAGTTGACCGGTTGAGTAGGTGAAAGATTGAAAATACCGATTAGCTCTTCCGTTAGAGAGTTGGACAGAAAAGGAATGAGAATGTGTCGAAAGTCTGGTACTGCAGGCTCTCCTTAAAGTAGGAGCCATGCAGTTAGAGAGTTCAGAAGAGCAGTGTCCGTTATAATAGCGATAGTAAAGAGAGAGTGAGGCAACATTGCGGCGAAGAGAGAGGGACTGAAGTCAGTCAGTAAGAGGCGGGGAATTGATGAGACGAAAAGATTTTGATTCCATCCAGTCAAGTAGAGCTGTGTGGGTTGAGCCACTCCACACATGAGAAGCGTACATCATACAGGAGCGGACAAAACCCCTGTACAGAGACAGCAACTCAGCAACTGAGTAGGGGTGAAAAAAGTGTGGAGGAGGTACAGCACACCTAACTTCTTGGAAGCTCTTTTACCAAGAGAGTATACATGAGTTTCCAGGAAAAAACATGAGAAAAAGAATGTTAAGAGAAGACGAAGGATTGAGTTGAGTGTTGATGAAGGTAAGGGGATAGTCGTGTGGAAGATTGTGACGAGTAGACAGATGGAGGAACTGAGTTTTTGAGGCATTGAAACCAACAAGGTTTTATCTGCCCCAATCAGATATAGCAGAAAGATTAGAGGTCAGGTGTACCATAGCCGTCCCACGCGAAGTATTGAGTGTCTGTTCAGAGGGACGCTTTGTGAAAGGGGTGGAGCAGTGAAGAGTAGAATCATCAGCATTGGAGTGGATAGGACAGAAAGTGCGACTTAATAGATCATTGATAAATAAAAGGAAAAGAGTCGGTGACAGAACATAACCCTGAGGCACACCATTATTAATAGCTTTAGGAGAACAGTGTCCATCTACAACAGCAGCTATAGATCGGCCAGAAAGGAAATTAGAAATGAAAACACGGATAGAAGGATAGAAACCGAAGGAGGGCAGTTTGGAGATTAAGGATTTGTGCCAGACTCTATCAGAAGCATTCGATATGGCTAGCGCGATAGCAAAGGTTTCATCAAAATCCCGAAAGGAGGATGGCCAAGAGTCAGAGAGATATGTAAAAAGATCGCCAGTAGAGCGTCCCTTGCGGAACCCATACTGACAATCTGGAAAAAGATTGTGAGAAGAGAGGTGTTTAAGAATCCTCCTATTAAGGATAGATTCAAAACTTTAGAAAGAGAAGAAATCAAAGCAATTGGGCGATAGTTGGAGGGTTGAGAGCGGTCACCCTTCTTCGAAGCGAACGTCCAGCAGGAAGAAAAGTACCAGATGAAAGACAAAGACGAAAGAGTTTGCCTTGATAGGGTGTCAGCACGGAAGCACAGTTCTTGGAAAGAACAGGAGGAACACCATCAGGACCGTACGCCTACCTAGAGTTAAGCCCAGATAGGGCAGAAGAAACATCTTTGTAAGAGATTCTATTAAATAGTAAATATTACTATTACACTATTAACTATTTAAGTACTATTAACGTTTGAAACGGTATTACGTTAAAATTATGAAAGATACGAAACTAATGTTATTCTTGGGCTGGCGACATCTTATCGACATGACATAAAATCGACATCATTGTTGGTTAAATTATACTAGGTCAGTAGGCTGTTTGGTTGTTAGTTTTTCAGTGTCGATGTTATTATGGCTTGTCGAACAAATGGGTATAGGTCCGTTACTTCCATCATGTAACGCCTTATCCGTCCAAAGGAATATTAGGTATGCTGACCACCTAGCCTATGAAGTGAGAAATATAGGTTGCACAAGGGCATACTCGCATGATTCACAAGTTCATTAAATAAAGTTTTGAAATTACAATATTCATATACAAGCTGAGATGCCTCTTTTATTAAATCATAGCTATAATTGGTTAAATATTAGAATATACGAGTATAATAATAAATATTAAAAAAAAATTTAAATTGATAATGATTTTTCACGAGTAATTTAGTTGTCCGATGAAAGGACTAAGTAGCAGAACAGGAAAAAATAGCTAACGCAAATGTAGGCGATGTCACGGGTCTTGTTATACAGTAAACCCTCATTATTCGCAGTTTCGGTTATTCTCGATTAAATTTATGTATACCGATTAACTATTCACGGTATCAAGTTTCGCCTATTCGCGGTTCATGTCAACCACATCTATACAGCTGTTTGCTGTAGCAGTGTGTCGTGAGAACGGCCTAGATCCCACCATTATCATAATCGTCTATTGTTGTCTCTTATCATAATGTAGTCGTCATTATTTTTTATTTTAGTTCTTTTTGCAGTTTTGATTTCCCTTAAAAATTGCTCCAAAGAGAAAAGAAAGTATTGAGAGCGGATCAAGTGCAAAAAGATCCAAGAAAGTGATGTCGTTGAGCCAGAAAATTGAATTATTAGACCGAATAGCTAAGGGTCAAACTGCAGCATCATTGGGCCCATCGTATAGCGTAAAAGAGGCAACGGTGCGTTTCATTAAGAAAAATGAAAACAAATTAAAGCAAGTGTAGCATCTAGTGACCCTCAAATTGCAAAGGCGTCTTTTGTTGCTCGTGACTCGAACATAGTAAAAATGGAAAAGGCATTAAATATCTGGATAGAGGACCAGAATAAAAAGAATGCTCACTGAGTAGCCCAGTGATACGGTCAAAGGCCAAGAACATTTACGACCACCTTGTACAAACTTCGGGTAGTAAAGGTAGTAGGAGTGCCAGCAGTGCAGGATTTATAGCTAGTAAGGGGTGGCTCGAGAAGTTTAAAAAATGTGCCAGCCTCCATAATGTTAAAATAGTTGGTGAAGCTGCATCTGCTGACCATGAAGCTGCACAGCTATCCTAATTAGCTGTTTTAATTCTGGGCAATGCCCCTGGCCACCCCAGAACACCAAACATACTTAATTTTATTTAATGGTACATTAATATTTAATATAATATAATATTATAGCATAGAATTTCTGAACTCGGTACACTTATCCCCCTTTTTCCCATAAGGTTTCCCAAGGTTCCACTGTTCACGGTTTCAACGATGGTAGTTTTCAGGAACCTCTCCCCCCGTGAATCGTCATAATTTTGATTGGCTGATAAGTTACGGGCTAACGGTATCTGATCAACTTAACATAAAATCGACAAGTTATTGTTGGCTAGATTAAGTTAGGTTTGGTTACGCTAGGTTAGGCGTACTTATTTCCAGTTTTGGCTCGTCGAAGCGATCCTCGTCGAGAAAATGGATACAAGTCCAAATGTCCAGGGGTATAAATAATTTAAAAGACTAGTGTCTGTCGAGTTTAGGAAAGTGTGCCAGCCGTCGTTTACTTATTTTCTAATATTGGTTGGCAATGGCCAATTACGGGTTGTTTTTCAAACGTTTGCGGCTTCAAAGCATGAAAGAAAAAAAAAAGGTGGAAACAAGCATTTAATCAATACTGTAAAGAACATCCAAGGAAAAGTTTCTTATACTCTAAAGCTCAACATGATTTTCATTTTCTCAACATTCCAGTGTTGTAAAGAGCGAAGTGGTTTTTGCTGTCTGGCCTCTTTCTTTTAGCTCTTTTTTTTCTTGTTCTCTCTTGGAAAATCTAAACAAATAATATTTTCTTTTTAGTTGTTGACATTACATCCTATTTTATATATAAATTTGTTTTATGGTACTGACTATTTTTATTTAATTTGGTACTGTATATATATACAGGTCTATTCAAACTGATTCACCTGATTTCAAATGAGAATATTTTTTAAGGTTACAAATACAGAGTGATTTGTGATACATCAACCAAAAGAAAAACTATCCAAATTTTGTCTCTCACCTCATACTCTACGGCAGTAACAATGCGAGTTCGGAGCTCATCCAAAGATATGGGCAACCACGGATGCTCTGAGCACCCGGTGGATCTGTTCTGTAACGTCGACGAAACTCACGCTGCACTGTGACTACCGATTTACAGCTCGAAAACTGCAACACACAAAACGCCTTCTGCTGTGCGGACGCCATTTTCACACTGACTGTTTGTTGCTAGGCTAGGCCACGGCGTGACTTTGGAGCCCTCTCGCGGTGATCTTTTAAAACTCAGAGATTTCCTCTTTCATGTGGTGTATGCCCAGTTGATGCACGGTTGATAGGTACGGAAGTATTCTCAGTTGAAATCGGATGAATCATTTTGAATAGCCCTGTATATATATATATATATTATATATATATATATATATATATATATCTTAAAATGTACAAAAATCTGAACCACCACTCTAAGTCAGCAAACTCAACTGCATATACTCGCAGCGTGACGGCACCGTGAATATGGTTATGCAGTATCCAGGCATGGGGACGATGCCTGGTCCCAGGCCTCGAGGCCGAGGACCTACATTTTTCAAAGCCCTCGAGGCCGAAGCCTTTATAGGGGAGGCCTCACGAGGCCTTAAGATTGTTAGGCTGAAGGTATTTGCACCCAAAGGTGTGATATTCGGATGAAAATAACGAATGCGTATTTGCATCTCTGGGTGCAAATACTCGCTTCGAAATCTTTTACGAATAAGCTCCTCCATGATTTGGGAAGGCTCAACAATCTAACCTAGCTAGGCCTAACGCTCTTCCAAAGGTAACCTCACACTAGCCTGTATCTATTTAAGAGTGTCAGCAACAATAACACCTAAATCTTTCTATTCCGTAACACTTGTTAGTGTCTTGTCACGCATGAAATACTTTTCTTTAACATTGTTTCTACCGATATGCAATGTCGATATGCACAAAATTCTGCCCGCCCACTCGAGTAACTTATTAATATCTTCTTGAATCTGCAAACGTTCTGCCGCTGGTTCGTCCCCCAAGTTTGGTATTATCCGCAAATTTTGAAATTATATTGTTAATAATTCCTTTGTCGATGTCACTGATATAAATAATAAAAAGAACTGGTCCCAGAACTGATTCCTGAGGCACACCGCTAGTTACACTACTCCGGTTAAACGCTTTGCTATTAATGACCACTCTTTGTTTACGTCCGCTAAGTCAATTTTCAACCCATTTGAGATCATAACCATCAATTCCGTGAGAATGAAGTTTAGCTAACAATCTCCTATGGGGCACTTTGTCAGACGCCTTTTGAAAATCGAAATATGTAACATCTACTGTTTTACTCTCGTCATATATATTTACAATATCATTAAAAAATTTGGGCAAATTAATAAGACAAGAACGATTACGTCGAAAGCCATACTGAGAATCTTTAATTAAATTATTTATTTCTAAGTGATTAATTAGTTTGTCCCAAACGATTGTCTCCAATCAGGCAGCTCCATCCAATTACCGACTAATCTCCGTCTTACCAACTCTGAGTAAAGTATTTGAAAGAATCGTATACAATAGACTAATCAAATTCTTAGCTAAATACGACATCTTAACAGAAACACAATTTGGGTTTAGAGAATGCCACACCACAAAAGACACCATGAACATGCTATTAGAAAGTGTATATAAAAAACCTAAACTACAATATATAGAGGGCTTCAACTTACTAAGAGCGGATAGAGCGGATAGAACGACGAGACGGAAAGGTGGCTGTGCTATATATGTACAGGAAGGTCATATGACAGAGACGATAATAAGTAAATCAAACAGCTATGTGGAACTCCTAGCAGTGAAAATAGAAAAACTAAACTTGATAGTAATAGTCATCTATAGACCTCCAAGCACCCAACCGAAAAATTCTCGGAGGCCATTGATGACATTAGAAAGCTAATAAAGGCCATAAACCCTCCATCCCCCAATATAATGATCTGCGGAGACTTTAACTTCCCATTTATAAAATACAAAAAGGTGAATAGGAATATATATATTCACCAGGACAAGGGGGGCACAAGAGAAGATCAGGAACAAGCAAAAATGCTGATGGCTCTCACAAACGAATTTATGCTGACACAGGAGATAACAGAAAATACCAGAAAAAATAACTGCCTAGATCTGGTATTCACGAATAACACGAACTTGATTGCTGATATAAAAATAACCCCAACCATTATCTCAGACCACAACTTAATCGAGATATCAACAAATATGACGGCAGCATTAGAAGACAATACACATATTGTGGAAAGAAGTAAATTCGGGGCTTTTAACTTAAACTCGAAGACTATAAATTGGGAAGCAATCAGATCGCACATGGCCTTTTAGAAAAATATGCTCCGAAATCACAGCCAAAAGGAAAGAGGAGCTGGCTAGAGAGGCAAAAGAGAAGACTATTCCGCAAAAGAAAGAGAGTGGAGGCGAAGTTAGGAAACTGCGGAGGTAATGACAGGAAAATAATAAAAGAAAAACTGGAGGGTATCGATAGGGAAATACAAACCCTGATTAAGGACCATACAGAGAGGGAAGAGGAAAAGGCGGTAGAAGCAATAAAGGAAAATCCAAAATACTTCTATAGCTATGCAAAAAGGAAAACAAAAACGCGCGCCGCTATTGGGCCCTTAAGGACGGGAAATAATGAACTAACCGACGATCCAAAAGAAATATCTGATACATTGAGAGCTCAATATGAATCAGTTTTCAGTACCCCAAAAAGTGACAAAGCGATACCTGACATAAATGCATTCTTTGAAGAGGAATTGCAAGGAGAGTATATAACAGACTTTGGGTTTACACCAGAAGATCCAGAAGATATAGCGAGAGCTATAGGACAAATGAAACTACATTCAGCTGCAGATCCGGACAATTGGAACGCATTATTGATTAAAAACTGTAAAAATGAAATAGCTACACCTTTATACTGGATATGGAGAAGATCCCTAGACACTGGGGAAATACCGAGCATCTTGAAAAGAGCAAACATTGTCCCTATATATAAAGAAGGGGACAGATCTCAAGCAAAGAACTATAGACCAGTGTCATTGACGTCCCACCTCACCAAAGTATTTGAAAGAATAGTTAGAGAGAAAATTTATGATTTCCTGGGGACACGGGAAAGATTCAACGAAAATCAGCATGGATTCCGATCAGGTAGATCATGCCTATCACAACTAATAGAGCACTACAACAATATCCTAGATGCATTGGAAGGCAATGACAACTACGATGTTATATACACAGATTTTGCTAAAGCTTTCGATAAATGTGACCATGGTATAATAGCACATAAAATTAAAGACATGGGAATAACAGGCAAAGTGGGAAAATGGATCTACAACTTCCTTAGTGATCGTCTGCAGGTCGTCAAAATTCAAGGTATATCATCATCAGAATCGGAAGTACGCAGCTCAGTACCACAAGGGACAGTACTGGCCCCACTCCTGTTCATTATCATGTACGCAGCTCAGTACCACAAGGGACAGTACTGGCCCCACTCCTGTTCATTATCATGCTAACAGACATAGACAGCGGAGTAAACAGCAATAGTATAGTAACATCCTTTGCAAACGATACAAAGATCAGCAGAAAAATCAGCGATGTACATGACGTGGAGGCCTTGCAGAGGGACACGAACAAATATACAAATGGTCAGAAGACAACATGTCATTCAACGCCGAGAAATTTCAGCTCTTGAGATATGGTAGAAAAGAAGAACTTAAACAGACTGCATATTATGCTCCAGATAGACAGGAAATTCAGAGAAGCATGAAAGCGATTGATCTCGGGATAATAATGACAGATGATGCGAAATTCGAAACACAAAATCAGATAGCGATAAATAAAGCAAAAAGAGTCGCCGGACAGGTTCTAAGAACGTTCAAGAGAAGGGACAGGACAGTAGTGATTCCCCTGCTAAAAACACTGATTATACCAAAACTTGAATACTTATCAGTTTTGACGTCCCCATATACAAAGGAAGAAACTAATAAACTAGAAGAAACGCAAAGGCATTTCACAGCCAAGATTGATGGCTGCAAAGAACTCAACTACTGGGAAAGACTACGTAAACTAAATCTGTACTCACTGGAAAGAAGAAGAGAGAGGTACATCATAATCTACATATGGAAAATGATCGAAAAACTGGTACCAAACCTAAAACTAAACCCAATTACCATTCAAACAACACTAGAAAATAGGAAAGGCAGAATGTGTAGTGTTCCCAAATTAAAGGCCCGACATGGGACCTCCTCAACCCTGAAGGAAAATAGCTTGGTTGTCAGGGGGCCAAGACTTTTCAACCAGCTTCCTAAGGACCTCAGAAACGTAACGGGGGTCAAAGTTGAAGTCTTCAAGAAAAGACTGGATGCCTGGCTCAGGACAGTACCAGATGAGCTGGGCGTGCCTGGCTATGTACGGTGGGGAGCGCAAGAAAGCAACTCGCTCTTCCACCAGGCCAGACCTAGAGGCGGGGCCACCAGCTTGACCTCCGTGTGAAGAGAGACCAACGCACGAAACAACATAAGGTTCATAAGGTAAGGTACAAAGACACACAATCTTAGTTTTCCTTGACCTGTCGAAAGCCTTTGATACGCTCTCACATGATATCTTACGAGACAAATTAAACACATATGGCATAAGGGAATATACTAAATTGGTTTAAGTCATATCTCTCTAATCGTCACCAGTATGTTAAAGTAAATAACATTTCATCAGAATATGCTCTATTGGATAGTGGGGTTCCACAAGATCTATCCTTGGTCCCTTACTCTTCTTAATGCATGTAAATAATTTTTATCGATCAACAACAATCAGTATCCAGATGATACAATACTCACTTCTACACACCAATATATCAACTATACTGTATAGATTTACTAAATTTGACAAAATCACCATATATGATCGTAAATAAAACAACTGCAATCGTGCACACAGCCACACACCATTAATAATTGGAAACGCTCCTCTTGCAAAAGTATATGAAGTTAAAGTTCTTGGCATCAAGATGGATGAAAAATTAAATTTCAAAAGCCACACACACACAACATATCAAATTTAAAATATTTAGATTTCTCTACATAATGTTTAACCTCTTTTGGACCACTGGGTCAAATATGTACCATTTCCAATACACGCACTTGTAACTTAACCCTACAAAAACTTTGGTCATGAAGAGGTTAAACTCAAAAAAAACAATTCCCCAAAATGCCCTCCTCACACTGTATTACTCATTTATTACTCATTCTGAAAGTTGCAGGAAATGCTCTCTCCTACAAAGGGGCAGCTATCTGGAACGCTATATCCATAAAAAATCAGACAAGTACCATCACTAATATCGTTTCGCAACTCACTAAACAAACATTTATATATATATATATATATATATATATATATATATATATTACAACTTGTAAATATTACTAAACAATGAAAATCACCTACTGTATACGCAAAATTCACAATCTTAAATGAATGCAATCATAAACCATATAAATTAGATGTTAAAAGTTTCCAATATATTACGCCATAGTTATAATATGCCTCATTCATCTGTACCATTGTAACTTTGTAACTTTGATTTTTTATTGTTCACCATTTTTATTTTCTATTATTTCTATTATTATTATTACTATTATCGTTTTGTATTATTATTTCGGAGCAAATGTAGTTTACGTCCCCCTCACGCAAAAGGGGACACAAACTACACTAGGCCAAAGTTGGGGAACGTAAACTACACTAGGATCTTTAGGAGACATTTTTTAAATGAATCCATCAAATAAAACGTTAAAACTAACGAATATATATATAATATATATATATTATATATATATATATATTATATATATATATTGACGATTGGTTAGGTTAAGTCGTAATATTTTTTTATTTGATTAGGTATACGCGGACAAAGTTGGGGAACGCAAACCACACTAGGATAATGTAAGTGAACGTAAACTACACTACGATAATGTAGTAGAACGTAAACTACACTAGGATAATGTAGGGGAACGTAAACTACACTAGGATAATGTAGGGAAACGTAAACTACACTAGGATAATGAAGGGGAACGTAAACTACACTAGGATGATGTAGGGAAACGTAAACTACACTAGGATAATGTAGGGGAATGTAAACTACACTAGGATAATGTAGGGAAACGTAATCTACACTAGGCACCACAGGGGGACATAAACTACACTTGCTACATTATTTCTATTGTGATTTTCTATTATTTCTATTATTATTTTCTATTATTTCGAAGATTATTTCAATTTTCATTTGTAATGACAGAGTTAACTAAATGCAACATTATTTTATTTTCTTGAAATTTTATTAATATTTGACATTTTTCTACGTAAAAATAGAAATAAATCTCAGACTTTTCCCTGAAAAGCTGTCATGCTTCCCAACGGCATATTCACATAAGAATACGTATTGTAATTAAACTTCAAAAATGAAACATTAATCCCAACATTAAATCTTTTGTGATGTGTTTTTTCTGAATAAAGATTATATATTATTATTATTATTATTATTATTATTATTACCAACTACTGAAGTCACACTAATGAGACGATAATTTCCAGGAAGCGATTTGTCCCCTTTTTGAAATATTGGTGGAATGTTTGCAAGTATATGTAAGAGGAGAGACTATTGCGCAGTTCATTTCTTTAACTACCCTAGGGTAAAGCTTATCTGGACCTGGAGTTTTATTAAGATTAATTTTACCTATGACCGAGAGTACTTCACTTTCACTGATGGTAAAATCGCGAAGCTTTAAATGGTCATCAGTGAGCATGATTACTGGAACGGGAATGTTGTTCATATTTTTGTTAGTGAACACGGAACGGAAGAATTAATTTAAAACTTCCGTCATACGTGAGTCGTCGTAAATTTGTTCGTTGTTTTCGCCTATGAGTAGAGTCAGTAGACTAATAGTCTGCGAAGCTACTTTCTTATTCCTTACATAATGATAGAATTCCTTCGGTTTCGATTAATTTGATTCACTATATATAGCTCATAGTTGCGCTCACTTTTTCTAATAAGTGTTTTACTTCGCCTTCTCAATAGCTTGTGAGCATTTTCATTGGACAAATTATTTGTTTCTTTAAATTTGAAATACGCGTTCCTTTTTAACGTTAAGCTACTTTTAATTTCAGCATTCTACCATTTAGGTTTAAAAGACTTCGTCAGTCTCTTTTTACGTAACGGGATATTACTCGATTCTAAACGTTTAAAATAATTAAAATAATTTGTATGAATGCTCTTTTTTTAGGATTCTTCTAATACTTGTTCTCGATACATCTGTTTCTAATGACATTCGGGGGTAGATTTATGTGGATTGAATACAAGTTCCTCGAGAATACCCTTTCGTCTTTGGATAAAGTCGTCATTTCCACTTAACCCTCATAAATCTACCCCCCCCCCTCAAAAAAAAAGAAAATAAAGGGTTATTCCAAATGGTTCCAATTAAAAAAAAAGCGATGGCATCCATACAAATTACGGGTGTTACAGAAATTGATTGAGGATGACCCGGACAGAATATTTGAATTCTGTGAATAGGATATTGAACAAAATGAGAATGATCTTGATTTCCCGAGCAAAATTCTGTTCTCAGATGAAGCTAATTTTTACGTTTGAGGAGAAGTAAATAAACAAAACTGCTGAAATTGGTCTCCAGAAAATCCCCATTGGATCGATGCCAGCAAAGAACGAGGATCTCCAAAAGAGTGGTGTGGTATCTGGGGTACAGTAATTGTTGAACCATTTTTCTTTCGTGGTCGAACGTGTCGAACATATACTATAAATAAATGAAGCAGACTTTATAGTTTTCCTTAAATGTCCCACTTAAATGTCCCAATGTTCGCTTAAATGTCCCACCCTGTATGTAGGGATTCGTAGTCTGCGACGCTAACCACTACACCACCGAGGCGCCTACGTATATTGGACAGTTTGAAAGCGAAATTGAGTGGGAGCGACGGACGGAGGTGTTCTGTCTAGAATTAATAATAAAAAGAATAATAACTGTATTAATATTGGTAATAGTAATAATAATATTAATGGTGGTGATAATGGATGGGATAGAGGTTAAAAAACTTCAATGATATCTGCAGGAATGAGGACGAAGGGACTAAACTGGATTATGAAAACCACAGGGAATTACGGGAATGAAAATTTGATTAAGAAATGTTTCTTTCGTACATATCAGTGAATGTTGTAAATAACACGTACTGCTTCCTCATATTATACATCCTAATGAAAGTATTTCCCTGAGCATATAATTGTTTGCATTGTCTCATATCACAGTCATCCGCGAATTCGTTAGTTTGTTTTGATCCTTTGTCCTAGTCACTTCTGATAGCACCATATCATTCCAATGAAATTTAGGAAATTCTTTATACTTAGTTTTTGAACCTCATAATCATAATCATACTATAACTTGTATTAGGGTTATATTTTGTCATGGTCTTTCTCATACTTTTCACAAACTTTCAGAACCTTGCTAAGCCTTTTAAAGGTGGGGAAGTGATAATTAGATGATTAACAATTTATGTACCAAATGTTATGCGTTGGTTTTTAATAGGAAATTTAGTAATGTTTATTAGAGTGTAGGAAACTAATTTAACTGCGTGAAATTAACATGTGTAAAATGTAATTATTTGACATATTAATCACAAATTACATTTTACACAACAACGACCTTCTAAAAACCCCGTAACAAGACTGGTTGACCCTGGGCATTTTGACTCCAGCGCAGCATGTGTAATTTGATACAGGCGTTGCAAACAAAAGATGACTGTTGGACATAAAATACCTCCTCAGTAAACAAGGTGCACCGGTGCGTTCAGCAATGTTGCATTGTATGCCTTTTCTGGTGTGACTCAATCAGTGGCTTCATTCGCAAGAGAAAGCTTTGGAAAGATTAAAGCCAAAAAGATCTTGGAAAAGCGTACTGTATTCATGAACGTTTTTGGGACACTTGGAGACACAGACGGCGTTCCTGAAGGTAGTCAGACCGAGCTGGAGAAGTTTGTCTTCTGTCTGAATAAACCATCAGATGCAGATGTCAACAAATTGCGCCATGACTTAACCATGCAAAAATTCCACACATGATCTTGTCCACCATTTTCCAGCTTTGACGGAATCGACCCGAGTCCCTCACTATCATGCCGATGATTTTTAACAATAAAAAATATATTAATTCTAATAGAAAACATGATATATGCCGCGCTGCAAACAATATTTATATAACTCTCCAGTTAAACAGCTAAATATTGGGGAGAGGGGCGGATCTGGTTTTAAGGGTAGAGGAATAAAACGTTACTATATGAATTATTTTCGTTCATGAACAACAAAAAAATAAAAGCAAAGGTGGGAACAAAGGTTTATTTATGCGGAAGGTTAAAGCATGTTTGCAGTTTTATTTCGCTGATACGACATATGGAAATTTTCCAAAAAGATTTTAACTCGTTTTTCTTCCTTTACTTCGTCATTTAAACTGAGAAAAGTCGGAGACACTGTTTATGGTTATACTGATTTGAATTTTTATATGTGACAAGGGCAGACTCTCCGAAGTCAAGTAAACTCGGTGAGGACTTTGAAATTGTTCATAAATTTTTCTGAATAGAAATTTTTTATTCGACGAATTTTTTACCACAATTTTACGCAAAGAATTAGGTTTTTATAGAACCCTTGACAGTAAATTATAGTTTTGAAAAAAAAATGCAATATATGTTCACAGTTATGCTTTGAAAGTATCCTTTTCAATGTACAGTGACTCTTCTGTAACAGTTTTCACTAACTTAAATATCCCGTTCTATTGCACGAAACTTCGAGAAAGGAATTAGTATTATCTTTTCGATTCTTTCCCTGTCGTCATTCCAACTTCAGTAATCGTTAAAGGAATGAGAATAAAACTTGACCTCAAAACGAGGTTAGAGTCGAGGGAGATTTTTTCTTAAATGGGAAATTGTTTTCCGGAAGCTTAAGTTTTTAACTCAATTATCTCATTTGCTACATTGCACTTTTAGGAGTCTTAGCTATATTGGCTATTTTTATTTATAATTTTTATAGTATTTTCTTTTCTTTCTCCATATACATATATATATATATATATATATATATATATATATATATATTTTAATTTACTTTGTGTGAGTTCAAACGACGGTTCAGGATCGACCTGCGGCCGACCCCTCTGCAGCATCCCGCCTCATTTGCGGGATTTGGTGAAAGAGGGAATTGCTGTCTGAGCTTCTCCTGCCCTCGTAGACGGCCACGCATGGCTGGTCAGGGACTTTGCATAGGAATCTGTCCAGCTAGTTCTTGAAGTTATTGAGGTCGGTGTGCTGAAGATTCCTTACTTCTCTCGGTAGGGCATTGAAAAGCTTTGGGCCTCGTATTCTGAGGGTATTTTTCCATCCTCGTTTCCATGGCCCCCTGTCCCGCAGCAGCTGCGACTGTACAAAATCTGCCTCTTCTCTCATTCCAGTTTATTTATATATATATATATATATATATATATATATATATATATATATATATATATATATATATATATATATACGAGAATCGGTACAACTGCATCTTATTTTTCAGTTCGTAAATAGAATAAGAAGTATTACTTTCGTACCGCCCCTCGTGTGTGTATATATATATATATATATATATATATATATATATATAGCATCCCAGAGAGGCAGATGGAATATTTGAAGGCTTAAACATAAATTCAAAGAAAGTAAATTGGGAAAACGTAAATAAAGATTTAAAGGAGGTAAATTGGGAATTGCTACTACACGAGAAGACTCCACAAGAAATACTATGTATAATAGAGACGGAAACCAAACCTATAATACTGAAACATATTCCAGAGAGACAGGAAAGAAAACGTAGCAAGCTCGAGAGGAAAATCAGGACTCTATTCAGGCAACGAAGACAAACCGTAAAATATCTCCACAGATGCAGAACTGATGCAAAGAGACTCAAACTAGAGAGGAAACTTGGCGAAATAGAAATGGACCTAAAGCAAACATTCATACATAAGACAAACGAAGAGGAAAACAAGGTAGCAGAAAACATAAAAAATAACCCAAAATACTTCTACACTTTTGCGAAAAGGAAAATGCAGTGTAAAGAGAGTATTGGACCGTTGATAGACGGGGAGGCCGAATACACAAATGACCCGAAAGAAATAAGTGAACTGCTTAGGGAACAATTTAAATCTGTGTTTAGCACCCCTAAGTCCGAGATGGAAGTGGAAAACCCAGACGAGTTTTTCGACATTGAAACAGATCAACCAAGAACAAATCCCGGCAAAAACCTATTAATGGACTTCGAGTTCACGGAAGGAGATGTAATTACGGCCTTATCACAGATGCGAGACAATTCAGCGCCAGGGCCAGACACATGGAGTGCCACATTTCTGAAGAAATGCAAAGAGAGTATTGCAAAACCGCTATACTTACTATGGAGGAAATCACTCGACACAGGACAAATTCCACTCCCCTTAAAGAACGCGAATATTGCCCCCCTATTTAAAGGTGGTAACAGAGCAATGCCCAAAAATTATCGGCCAGTGGCTCTCACCTCACACCTTATAAAGTGTTTTGAACGCATAATTAGAGCCAAAACTACCTACTACTTACAAGAAAAAGACTTATACAACCCAAATCAACATGGCTTCAGGGCGGGTAGATCATGCCTGTCACAGCTACGAGACCACCAGGAGAAAATATTAGGAACATTGTGTCGAGGACAAAACATTGATGTAATATATACTGATTTTGCTAAAGCCTTCGATAAATGTGACCATGGAATCATAGCACACAAACTTAAGGATACAGGAATTACTGGAAAGCTAGGAAGGTGGATATTTAATTTCTTGACGCAAAGAACGCAAAGAGTGGTGGTAAACGGAGTTAAATCGGAAGTCTCGGAAGTCGTGAGCTCTGTCCCACAAGGGACAGTATTAGCTCCCTTGCTGTTCATAATAATGATTGCAGATATTGATGCAGATATTAAGGACAGTATTGTATCATGCTTCGCAGATGACACGAAGATATGTAAGGAAATATTGAACGAAGATGACATAAGAAAACTACAAAACGACATTGAAACATTATTCCAGTGGGCAGAAGACAACAATATGAAGTTCAACGAAGAAAAATTCCAACTTCTAAGATATGGTAATAACAAAGAGCTACAGAAAAAACGGTACAAAACTCCGCAAGCCAAACAGATAGCACCAAATCCACAAGTCAGGGATCTTGGAGTAATAATGTCGTCGGATGCAGAATTCAGAGAGCACTATAAAATCAAAATCACAACGGCTAGAAAAATAATGGGAATCATCTGGAGGAGCTTCCGCAGCAGTAAAGCAAACATCATGCTCAAATTATGGAAGAGTCTAGTCCTACCAATAATTGAGTATTGCTCAGTACTCACAAGCCCACACAGAAAAAGAGACATTGCGAGCATTGAAGCTATACAAAGGACTTTTACGTCTAAGATAGAGGAAACGGAAGGTGAAGACTACTGGTCTCGACTACAATCCCTGGAACTCTATTCTCTTGAAAGAAGGCGAGAGCGGTACACAATAATATACATATGGAACATACTTGAGGGCTCTGTCCCTAACCTCAGAAATGAAATAGAAACAAACTGGAATGAGAGAAGAAGCAGATTTTGTACGGTCCCAGCTGCGGTGGGACAAGGAGCCATGAAAACGAGGATGGAAAATACCCTCAGAATACGAGGCCCAAAGCTTTTCAATGTCCTTCCAAAAGAAGTGAGGAATCTCCAGCACACCAACCTGAATAACTTCAAGAACCAGCTGGACAGATTCTTGTGCAAAGTCCCTGACCAGCCATGCGTGGCTGGCTACGAGGGCAGGAGGCGATCAGGGAGCAATTCTCTCCTTCACCAAGTCCCACAAATGAGGCGGGATGCTGCAGAGGGGTCGACCGCAGGTCGATCCTGAACCGTCGTTCAAACTCAACAAAAGTATACAAAAGTAATTAATATATAATATATATATATATATAACCTTTGGTTAGCTTCCACCCGAATTGTTCATTCTGACGAAGGTGAAGCTTTTGACTCCACCTTAGACCTTTAGACCTACAGTTTAACGTGGGATCCGAACCACGCCCCACCAGCAGCCCAGCGTCTTAACTACTAGGCCACCTAGAGTATCCATTTATCTACCAACCACTTTCTTTATTGTATGGAAGGATGAACAGCTGGGTTTTGCTGCGCGCCGGCTGCCATCACCGGGTCTCGATCCCAGGGTCAATGGATTCGTAGTCACCGACGCTAACCACTACACCACCGAGGCACATCATATATGTAAAATTTTCAAGCCAAGGCTATAAATTTATATATATATATATATAACGTAAAGAACGACGCTTGTATAGGAGATATTCCGCGCAAGACGAGAAAGAGAAAACAACAAATGAAAAAATGAAGTACCACCTGGGAATCGAACCCGGGATCTTCCGATTGCCGGTCAGACGCGATAACCACTACACCATGGACTTCACTCTTCCAAATGCCGTAATTCCTCTACATACTCGCAGAAACCAATGCCCCAAGGGGCACCTCCCGCATGCCGTAACATTATATACATTCAACTGCAAAGAACACGCAGTATAAATAACGTAAAGAACGACGCTTGTATAGGAGATATTCCGCGCAAGACGAGAAAGAGAAAACAACAAATGAAAAAATGAAGTACCACCTGGGAATCGAACCCGGGATCTTCCGATTGCCGGTCAGACGCGATAACCACTACACCATGGACTTCACTCTTCCAAATGCCGTAATTCCTCTACATACTCGCAGAAACCAATGCCCCAAGGGGGCACCTCCCGCATGCCGTAACATTATATACATTCAACTGCAAAGAACACGCAGTATAAATAACGTAAAGAACGACGCTTGTATAGGAGATATTCCGCGCAAGACGAGAAAGAGAAAACAACAAATGAAAAAATGAAGTACCACCTGGGAATCGAACCCGGGATCTTCCGATTGCCGGTCAGACGCGATAACCACTACACCATGGACTTCACTCTTCCAAATGCCGTAATTCCTCTACATACTCGCGTCTGACCGGCAATCGGAAGATCCCGGGTTCGATTCCCAGGTGGTACTTCATTTTTTCATTTGTTGTTTTCTCTTTCTCGTCTTGCGCGGAATATCTCCTATACAAGCGTCGTTCTTTACGTTATTTATACTGCGTGTTCTTTGCAGTTGAATGTATATAATGTTACGGCATGCGGGAGGTGCCCCCTTGGGGCATTGGTTTCTGCGAGTATGTAGAGGAATTACGGCATTTGGAAGAGTGAAGTCCATGGTGTAGTGGTTATCGCGTCTGACCGGCAATCGGAAGATCCCGGGTTCGATTCCCAGGTGGTACTTCATTTTTTCATTTGTTGTTTTCTCTTTCTCGTCTTGCGCGGAATATCTCCTATACAAGCGTCGTTCTTTACGTTATTTATACTGCGTGTTCTTTGCAGTTGAATGTATATAATGTTACGGCATGCGGGAGGTGCCCCCTTGGGGCATTGGTTTCTGCGAGTATGTAGAGGAATTACGGCATTTGGAAGAGTGAAGTCCATGGTGTAGTGGTTATCGCGTCTGACCGGCAATCGGAAGATCCCGGGTTCGATTCCCAGGTGGTACTTCATTTTTTCATTTGTTGTTTTCTCTTTCTCGTCTTGCGCGGAATATCTCCTATACAAGCGTCGTTCTTTACGTTATTTATACTGCGTGTTCTTTGCAGTTGAATGTATATATATATATATATAATTTTCAATTCAAGGCTATAAATTGGGAAGGTATTGCATCCAGCATGGAAGCAACAGACCGGAGAACCATCTTTAAGGACTAGTCAACGGAAAAGATGCTAGTCAACGGAAAAGATGCTAATAACCACAGAAGAGAAGACACTAGAAATTGTGGAAAGATATGTCCCCAAAAAACAACAAACTATGATGAAAACTATGATGTGATATACACAGATTTTGCCCAGGCGTTTGACGAGTGTGGCCATGAAATCATAGCACATAAACTGGAATATATGGGAATAACAGGAAAAATAGGAAAATGGGTATATAATTTCCCTAGTGAGGGGCAGCAAGTCGTTACAGTTCAAAGAGTATCTTCATCAGAGTCATCTTTGAATATCTTCATCCTTGTCCTTAGCTCAGTACTACGAGGAAAGTATTAGTTCCATTACTCTTCATAATCATGCTAACTGATGTAGATGAGGAAGTTACCAGTGACAGCACAGTAACATCCTTTGCCGATGACACAAAAATTAGTGGAAAAATAAGAAACCTAGAGGATATAGGACCTCTACAAACAGACATGAACAGAATCTACAATTGGTCTGAAGGGAATAATATGGAATTTAACAGTGAAATTTTTCAGCTATTAAGGTACGGAAGAAGAAAGGACCTAAAATCCATGGAATACTATTCTCCAAGTAGATAGGAAATTCAGATAAATTCTAAAGCAAAAAATTTAGGTGCAACGACTGATGACACGAAATTTGAAACACAAAATAAGATAGCAGTAAACAGAGCAATGATTCTTCTATTGAAAACACTGATCATACCCAAGTTGGAATACTGCTCGGTCTTAACATTCCCATACAAAAAGAAGACATTTGATAACTAGAAGGGATTCAGAGAAGCTTCACAGCCAAGATCAAGGGGTGCAAAGAACTAAATTACTGGGAAAGGTTACGCGAACTAAACCTACATTCACTGGAAAGGAGAAGAGAGAGATGCACCATTATTTACACTTGGAAAATAATGGAGAACCTAGTCCCTAATCTTACTCTGAACCCTGTAACTCCCCAAACAACAATGGAAAGTAGAAAAGGAAGACTGTGTCGTGTTCCCAAATTAAAGGCGAGACAGGGAACATCCTTAACCCTGAAAGAAAATAGTTTTGTTGTGAGAGGACCAAAACTGTTTAATCAGCTGCCCAAAGACCTAAGGACCAGGAATGGTGTTGCAGTGGACATCTTCAAAAGAAGATTAGGCGCCTAGCTCAGAACAATCCCCGATGAGCCAGGGGTACCTGGCTATGTGAGGTGGAGAGTACAAGAAACCAACTCACTACTTCACCAGGCCAACTCGAGAGGAGGGGCGACAAGCTTGACTTTCGTGAAATAAAGAATCATCGCGCGGAACCTTTGAAGTGTGTATATATATATATATATATATATATATATATTATATATATATATATATATATATTAATCTGCCAATGTGGCCACCTTTTTTATTGACCTCCCGACATTTACAGTGTAAATTCTTCTCCGTATATTGTCGTGGAAATGGTCTTACAGTGGTCTTACAACTTAATCCTCTCATGACTTACACCTATAATTTTTTGAAAATTGTTTAGACGTCTAAATAAATAGTAAATCAAAACTAGTGTGCTTTGGTCCAAAATTGTATCGTTCTTTGAAAATTATTGGAATAATCCTTCTTGGAGCCCAAGTACGTGATCGAACAAACCCTCTCAGTTTGTTATTAGCTCTCTTCGGAGAAATATAAAGTTTTTCTGAAGTGACCATTTGCCTAAAGTGACCACTTTTGTTTGGTCCCGATAGCAGATACTTTAAACAGGTTCTACATATACAATATACTTGGCGCACTAGATATCGTTAAGTTTAAAAACAAAAAGAGAAATATATATATATATAAATATAGTGCAAATATATTGGAGACATACTAAAAGTAATTAGTCTTCACCAAAGACAACAGTTTAAGAGGTTATAGCTTTCTCTCTTTGCATAACTCTTTCAGCCGACATCCATTATCATTCATTCCTGGTACGCCATGCTTCCCCATCACATCACCCTTTGGTCAAATAAGAACTTTCCCATTCATGTCTCCAATCAGAAACATTCTGTAACATTCAGGCACCTTTCCCATCACTCTACAGTATCTAGCTCACTTTTTCTCATCCTCACACTTATCATCACACGGTGTACATCTAACCACAACTGCCACTTTCACTCTCCCAAACTTGAGTTTCCCACACACAGTCTGGAAGTCACTTATCACTTCATATCATACATCATTCATCGATAGCCCCCACACCTTCTTTTACTCTCTCCTGGCTCATACCCGTTCTCACACACTTGACACCTTCCGATTCACATTCTCCACTCCCTTTCATCTTTGTTTCACACTCACCCAGAACATTTTAAAGACCCGCATCACTTCTGCTCTTCTGCTCATCAGTTATACCCCTTACGTTCCAACCACCCACAAATATGGGTGTGTGGGTCATCTGGTGGGTGTCTGGACCGCCCTCAGACGTGGGCGACCCAGGTCCGAGAACTTAAGAAGATGTACAAAGTATTAAATTATGTTTTGAATAGCACATATAAAGAAATGATAAAATTAACACTATTTTCTCATTCTATATTTACCTTAGTAAAACTTTAGTTTTGCTTCCTCCCGAACTGTTCATTCTGACGAAGGTCAAGCTTGTTGCCCCAGTTTAGACCCACAGCTTAACGTGGAATCCGAACCACAACCCACCAGGGAAGTCAGAAATTACACAATCCTCGCCAAGACTCGATCTGATGAGCAACAGATCAGCAGCAGCCCAGTGTTTAAACTAATAGGCTATCAAGGGCACCCATTTATCTATCAATTTGTTTTTGTATGGAACGATCGAACCGGGCAGGTGGGTTCGTAGTCAGCGATGCTAACCACTATACTATTATAGCTTCTTTTGATAATGTACGTACTTAAAGCAGAATTACATGGTACCCCTGAATGGTTGCACATTTTTCTGGAGGGTACTGCGCCCTTTTATAAGGAATAACTTTGACCGACGGGACAAATTCTCGAAACGTCAAGAAATTTCTCGAGTGCAAAATTTTTTGACGGAAAGGATTAGACCTTTACTAACAAAGGCTACGAAACATAAAGTGATTTAATCAAATAGCCCAAATATGATCTAATCTAAACGAATTTAACCTAACTCTACCTAACCTAACCTAGAGTAATCTAACCTAACTATACGTAACCTGCATTTACAAAGGCTTACTACTAAAAATAGACTAAAATGTTTCTCGCTCCATTTCGAGAAAAATATATTCCTGTTTTCGTTCTGTGATTTAAAGTCTTTGAGATATAAAAGGTTTTAGCTCAAAAGATAAGTATACGGTTATATACGTCGAAAAACAGAAAAGTGACTGGACTCACTTATGACTAATATATATATATATATAAACTCGCTGATAAATTTTTATACCCTCACATTTCACCTTATGTAACCACTTTGTATATATTTTAAATATACCTTTCAACCTTTCAAAGGTTCCGTGCGATCAGTCCTCATTTCACGAAGGTCAAGCTTGTCGCCCCTCCTCTCGAGTTGGCCTGGTGAAGTAGTGAGTTGGTTTCTTGTACTCTCTACCTCACATAGCCAGGTACCCCCGGCTCATCGGGGATTGTTCTGAGCCAAGCGTCTAATCTTCTTTTGAAGATGTCCACCGCAACACCACTCGTGTTCCTTAATTCTTTGGGCAGCTGATTAAACAGTTTTAGTCCTCTCACAACAAAACATGTTTACTTTTATATTTTATCATTTCTTATGCCCTTATTAGTTCATTATATGTATTTTGTTATATATCATAATTATTTGTCCATTTTTAGCATTTTAGCACTGAAGGTGGAAAATAACTTTCCGAAACGTTTACTAATAAAACTATAATACAATAGGTACCAACTCTTCGTTCTCCTGTTCCTTACAAAATTGAGCTTCCCTAAGAACACCATTCTCTCTCTCTCTCTCTCTCTCTCTCTCTCTCTCTATATATATATATATATAATATATATATATATATATATATTGTGCAATGTTAGATCGCGTCATAACACACGAAAGAAAAGTTCAAAATTTATACGCAAGCATGACAAATATCAGGAATATTTGAAAGCTAAAAGCTCCCAAACACTCATTCGCCTGCCAGATTCAGGTTTTACGCGTTTTCATCTAAGCTATTGCCTCATAATGTAAGTTTTATATATATATATATATATATATATATATATATATATATATATATATATACACTCGTATATAAAATTCCACCTGTCACTTTGAATCCTACTTCAGGGAATTTAATGCCTACTTTAATTGAAATGAAAGATAATTTCGGTGTATTGATGCTGAAGCATGAAGAAGTTCCTTTGAAGTGTTCGAAAAGTTTCTTGTATAGATTTTCCGTTATAATGGATGTATTATGACCATTAAGTAGGAGCTTCCCGGAAAGTTTAGAGATCCTTTTATCTCCACTTTATTATACAGAGAAAGGATCCTTTAATCTTTAATTCCTTAGTTGAAAATTGGACCAAGAAGCAATTTTATCCGTGAGGAAAATCATTGAAGAGAGAATTAGAAAAGTTACTTTAATCTCTCTTTAAAAGATATAAATTCGAATTGAGTTAATGAAAATGAGCTCCAGTTCGCTAACGTTTGGTATTCTCGCACTTAAATAGTTAACGTTCAAAGTTACATTTCCACAAATACAAAAGTTTTTCCTTTCAATCTATAATTATAGAGAGAGACGATGGATTTTCACGTGAATTGACCAATAGATACGTTATGATGATACATATTACCAACGATAGAGAAACAACTACGAATGCTTTCCTTTTTAACCGCTGGTTAACAAATACACCGGTTGTCCCAAACACGCCTTTCTTCACAATTTCACAATTAGAAAATACACAACTAAAAGGGAAAATAGGAAAAGGCAATTACGCCCATCCCCCACCACACTCCCAGGGAATGTAAGTTAGAATTTATATTTAAAATTTCCTATGTACAGTGTGTCCGTAAAGTCATGGTGGGATTTTAAATAGCTATATTATTGCAACGAAACATGATAATGAGATGAAAAAAAGGCAAATTGAAGAACAACTCTAAAAGAATAACTTTATTTAACGTAGTTCGATATGGGCTCCTCTGGTAGCCCTGCAGACATCTAGGCGGTGATTCAATTCCAGCCACACACGCCCAAGAACATCAGGAGTGAAGGATGCGATAGCTTCCGTGATTCGCTCGTGCAAGTGATGAATATCCCTAATGGGTACACTGTACACGCTTTGCTTGACGTAACCCCACAAATAAAAGTCCAAAGGTGTCAGGTCCGGAGAGCGTGGAGGCCATGGCTTCCATCCTCCTCTTTCTATCCATCTCTGTGGAAATTTTTCATTAAGGAATTCTCGAACAACGTTGGCATAGTGCGGAGGAGCACCATCTTGCTGAAAGATGACATTATTGCCAATAAATTGGGGTACTGCAAAATGTTCCAACATAGCGAGATAGTTGTGTGACGTCACAGTGGGTTCCGCGAAGAAAAATGGGCCAATCACTCGATCTCGTGCTAGAGCACACCACACATTAACTTTCGGGCTATTACGCTCATGTTCAACATAGGCATGTGGACAGCCTAGACTAACTACGAGATAAAGGTTAAGCTTAGCCTAGACTAACTACAAGATACAACTTTGAGAGTTGTTCTTAAATTTGGCATTGTTTCATCTCATTATCATGTTTCGTTGCAATAATACAGCTATTTAAAATCCCACCATGACTTTACGGACACACTGTATTATGTTGGTAAAGTAAAGCTGCAGACATGCTTTAACTTTCTCAATAAATAAATAAACGTTTGCTTTTTTAAACAAAAAATAATTTATAAGCTATACAGTGTGTCCGTAAAGTCATGGTGGGATTTTAAATAGCTATATTATTGCAACGAAACATGATAATGAGATGAAAAAAAGGCAAATTGAAGAACAACTCTAAAAGAATAACTTTATTTAACGTAGTTCGATATGGGCTCCTCTGGTATCCCTGCAGACATCTAGGCTGTGATGTGTGTCCGTAAAGTCATGGTGGGATTTGAAATAGCTATATTATTGCAACGAAACATGATAATGAGATGAAACAATGCCAAATTTAAGAACAACTCTCAAAGTTGTATCTTGTAGTTAGTCTAGGCTAAGCTTAACCTTTATCTCGTAGTTAGTCTAGGCTAGGCTGTCCACATGCCTATGTTGAACATGAGCGTAATAGCCCGAAAGTTAATGTGTGGTGTGCTCTAGCACGAGATCGAGTGATTGGCCCATTTTTCTTCGCGGAACCCACTGTGACGTCACACAACTACCTCGCTATGTTGGAACATTTTGCAGTACCCCAATTTATTGACAATAATGTCATCTTTCAGCAAGATGGTGCTCCTCCGCACTATGCCAACGTTGTTCGAGAATTCCTTAATGAAAAATTTCCACAGAGATGGATAGGAAGAGGAGGATGGAAGCCATGGCCTCCACGCTCTCCGGACCTGACACCTTTGGACTTTTTTTGTGGGTTACGTCAAGCAAAGCGTGTGTGTACGTCATTAGGGATATTCATCACTTGCACGAGCGAATCACGGAAGCTATCGCATCCGTCACTCCTGATGTTCTTGGCGTGTGTGGCTGGAATTGAATCACCGCCTAGATGTCTGCAGGGCTACCAGAAAGCCCATATCGAACTACGTTAAATAAAGTTATTCTTTTAGAGTTGTTCTTCAATTTGCCTTTTTTCATCTCATTATCACGTTTCGTTGCAATAATATAGCTATTTAAATCCCACCATGACTTTACGGACACACTGTATATCACAGTGTGTATATATATATATATATATATATATATATATATATATTATATATATAATCTATATATATATATATAGGGTGTTATAAAATTACTTTTTATAAATTATTTATTTCATAAATATTCAGGAGGTCAAAATGAACAAAAAAGGTCCTATGAACATAAATCCGCAATCGCTTCGTTTCTGAGATACCACGTTTTTTTGCCGAGGACAATGTTATTCTCCGTACACCTATTCTATGCTTTCTAAATATATCAGAGAACAACAAAATTATTATTATTATTATTATTTTTAGTATTCTGACAGGATTTTTATCTCGATTATAACAAGCACGAAACACCTCATTTGACGCATAACATTTTACATACGAGAAAAGATAGAAGCGATACTCTTCATAACTTGAGAAAATAATGATAATAATAATAATAATAATAATAATAATAATTTTATTGTTCTCTGATATATCTAGAAAGCATAGAATAGTGTACGGAGAATAGCATTGTCCTCGCCAAAAAAACGAGGTATCTCAGAAACGAAGCGATTGCGGATTTATGTTCATAGGAACTTTTTTGTTCACTTTGACCTCCTGAATATGTACACTAATTTATAAAACATAATTTGATAACACCCTTTATACCGTATGTATGTATATCGGAGCTGGGGAGTGAAGGAGAAATGAGGTTGGGAGGGTCGAAGAACGGGATCTTTTCGGTTTTAGGTCCGGCATTGGATTTTTTTCATATTTTTGGTATAGACGTAGAGTTTTACGTTGATTCCATTTCCGCAATCCGTTTCTTGGAGAAATAAACATGAAAAAAGTTATGTGCAAGTTTATTACGTGTACAGGTTTCCAGAGATACGAGTCGATCATGGAACGGTGCGTACCACACCGGCGCTTGTTACCGCGTTTGAGTTGGTTCCACGTCGACTCTATCCGTTGCGTGTGTGCTCCAGTTGAAGGGTCCACGAAGTTTTCGCTGTGGTTCACTGTTTTGTGACTGAAGCTGTACCCTTCGAGCTGTTCGATATACAAACAGAAGTAGTTTAGGTTAGGGTAGGTTAGGTTTGGGTAGGGTAGGGTAGGTTAGGGTAGGGTAGGTTAGGTTAGGTTAAGTATAGGTGGATATTTGAATACAAGTTTTGGGCAATAACTTTTTTTCGTGTTTATTTCTCCAAGAAACGGATTGCAGAAATGGAATCAGCGTAAAAATCTACGTCTATACCAAAAACATGGAAAAAATCCAATGCCGGACATAAAACCGAAAAGACCCGAAGAATGTAACGTCATTATATATATATATATATATATATATATATAACATGCGTTACGTTCTTCAACTTCCCAACCCCCCAACCTCATGTCTCCCTCGCTCCCCAACTCCAGAAAAATACTACTGGAAAATCAATGTGTACAATTATTACCTAAACGATTAATATGGAGAGTTATACAAATATTTTTTCGAACAACTGTATTATCTGTCAGCTTTATCATACTTTTCAGTATGAAAAAACAAACATGATGAAATACAGCTTTAGCAAAACGTGACAGAAACGGTTTAGAAACTTCTGTATTTTCTCTTTGATACCCTTCATGTAAAAAACTACTTCATATGAAAGTTAAAGCCTGTCGCTGCAGCGCAACTAAATATAGTCTACCCGAAATATGGTGTACACCAGTGATGTGATAGGCAACCTAGGCTAGTGAGTGCGTATGAGTGGCCTTCCTTCATCTCAGTGGGCCGCGAGATTAAAACTGTGCATGTGCGCTAAACATGGCCCCACGAATATGCTTAAATACATTTAATACAGCCCCCAAAATTTCATAAAGAGTTAGAGAAAATTATTTATATATTAATTGATTCGTGATCAACTTCAAATAGTAAAGCAAAAGAAACATTTTTATGCTTACCTTACGATGTAAAATGTCTTTTGGGCAGCACTCAGAAACCTGATGGGCCGTAGGTTTCCCACCCCACTGGTGTACGCCATACAACATTTTTGTTTCGATCATCAAACGTTTTTAAGTCCATCGCAAAACAAAAATAACATTTCTCCAAAATCGAAATAACTATAAAAAATAAGCAAAATGAAAATAAAATGTGATGTAAAATGCACGCAACGAGTGATAACTCGAAACTGATTATCTGAATCTAATTCCTCCCTAAATTTATTCGTAAGTGAATAGAAAACCAGTGTACGACCTTACAGTATTTCTCTCTCTCTCTCTCTCTCTCTCTCTCTCTCTCTCTCTCTCTCAACATATAGAGTATATACATTAGGGCGGCTCGTTTTTACACTTTTTTCGATATTTGATTGGGGGTAGTGCGGAAAAGTCGCGATTTGGAGAGAAAATAAAGTGTGTAAAATTTTTTTGATCTACGTCAATACCTTCCGGTGGCGGCGAGTCCTTAAAAATCGAAAAATAGGCCTAACGGGGTAGATTGGAAAATGGTTTTAAAGACTTACAAAATAAACAATAAAAATTTCAGCACAATCTGTTAATAACTTCCGGTGACGTCTTAGCCGTTAAAATATCCAAAATATTGATTTAAAGCAAGTTTTAACAAGATGTTATACAAATGTTAATTCCGGTATATTTCTGTGCAAACAACCCTGAGAACACTATTATAGGCTTGAATAAATTAATAGCAGTCATTGAACAATGAACATTATATAAAAATTATATAAAATTATATAAAATTTTTATGTGTTTTTAGTCCTATTTTTCGATTTTTAAGGACTCGCCGCCACCGGAAGGTATTGACGTAGATCAAAAAAATTTTACACACTTTATTTTCTCTCCAAATCGCAACTTTTTCGCACTACTCCCAATCAAATATCGAAAAAAGTGTAAAAACGAGCCGCCCTAATATACATGTCACAACCATGCGACCTACCATTCCTGTAGTCGAACGATATCTATTATTTGTGCCATTAGAAGTTCGTTCCAAGAAGCGAATGTCCATTAATTTTATTCCCTCAAAGTACAAACAAGACAAACAACGGTTTAGAGTGTTTTAAATTTTAGCGGAATTATTTCCATTTTCTCAATTGTCATGGAAATCATGGTAATTAATCTCAACCCCCATTCACCCACTTATAAATCTCATCAGATTATGTATGACCATTGACTGAGGAATGGTTTAAACCCTTGTTTGTACTTCCTTATTCATTTACTTAATTCATCCCAAAATGCGCCTAATTCATCAATTATTACCGTTTTAAGTGCATATATGTAATTAATAGTTTCACTCGCTCTTGCACCAGGGCTGTAAACCCTTCATTACTGTGTTCCTCCAATTTATTTCTTCCTAAAATAACTTATACATCCGAATTAAATAACGATAACATATTAATTACAAATTAATGTATATTGTATATGTGTAAGGTGTTGGACTATGACGTCATAAAATAAATTAATTCCTCTCGCATTTGTCATACCTTGAATACTAAATCTTCAAACTGACATCTTTAGTATTCAGTATATGATAACTGCTCCATAGTTTATATTATATCCTATATAACTTATATCCTCATTGTTTCATTATATCTATTTTGTTATACAGTATATCATCAACGACTATATATCATAAATTCTTTCATCCGACAAAATGTGAAAACCTATCCAATTCTAAGTCTTCTCGCTCTTTCTGGCATCTAGCTAAGAACTTCTTCAACAACTTCACTTCCTCTTCTTTCTCTCCTCTTTTCCATTCCGACGGCACAGTTGCCGTCTCTTCTACTGACAAAGTTGAACTCTTCGCTCAAACTTTCGTTTCCAACTCAACCATGAACGATTCTGATGCTGTTCCTCCATCTCCTACTCCCTCTGACTTTATTATGTCTGAAATTAGAATTCCTTCTAAAGATGTTCTTTCTGCCCTATCTGGGCTTAACTCTATGGAGGCGTACGTTCCTGATGGTGTTCCTCCTCTTGTTCTTAAGAACTGTGCTTCTGTTCTGACACCCTGCCTAGGCAAATTCTTTCGTCTTTCTCTTTCATCTGGTACTTTTCCTTCCTGCTGGAAGTTCACTTCCATTCAGTCTGTCCCAAAGAAGGGTGACCGCTCTCAACCCTCCAACTATCGTCCAATTGGAATCTATCCTTAATAGGAAGATTCTTAAACATCTCTCTTCTCACAGTCTTCACGTTCTACTGGCGATCTTCTTGCCTATCTCTTTTGTCTTCTGGTCATCCTCCTTTCGGGATTTCGGTGAAACTTTTGCTATTGCGCTAGAATGTTTTGGTTCCTCTTGCGGGGTGAGGCAAGGCTCCTTGCTCTCTCCTCTACTGTTTAATGTGTATATTGACAGATTAATTGCTTCACTTAATGAGGCAACAGTTGGATGTTGTTTAGATCAGGGCTTCTCAAACTTTTTTCACTTGCGACCCCTTTGGATCAGACAAATTTTTTCGCGACTCTTCACTCAATGTCATAAAAGCAATAGGTACTAACACTGTATATTTATGAAGAAAAGAGAAGCGTGGGTTTAGATAACACAAGGATAAATAACTTAGTTTACGCCAATGATATGGTGTTAATAAGTTTCTCTGTTAAAGGTCTGGATCAACTGCTAAAAGTTTGCGAAGTATATTCGCAGAAACATGATATTCTTTTTAATGTTACAAAAACTAAGGTTATGCAATTCCATCCTAAAAGCTGTAATCAGCCAGCTGATATTAGGTTTAAAATGAGAGGTGAAGTAATTGAGGAAGTAAAAAAATTTATGTATTTGGGTCAAACTATCACCAGCTCGTTGAGTGATGACTCAGATATAAGAAAATAATCTCGAAGCCTTTGTGCTAAAGCGAATATGACTATAAAGAACTTCCGGTTCTGCACAAGTGAAGCTAAATACACTCTCTTTCATACTTTCTGCAGTAATATATACGGACAACAACTTTGGGTGAATTATAAAAAAGGTTCTGGCAGAACCCTAAATTTGCTGTAGAACAGATCTTTTAGATTCCTACATAAATTACCCTCGAGATGCTCAGCTTCGCAAATGTTTACGCAATGTCCCGAGCTTCCCGGAGGTAACAAGACGTGCTCAAGAGAGTCTAATGCAAAGAACTAAAAATCAACCAACCCGATTATCCAAGCTATTCATGAGACCTGCCGTGTCTTCTAAGCTATGGAATTCACGGTACGAAAACGTCTCTCTGTAGCTCAACTTAACTTCGACATTACTGTATTATTTCTCATTAATTGTACATATACATTAATTGTATATATGTCTATCCTTAGGATGCGAATTGTCATTGTATTATAATATCTGTCATATGAACTATGGTCTTCCAGTAAACTTTTTCATTTTCATTTTCATTTTCATATATACTCGTATATAAGAACACTGCATTCATTATTCATACAATAATAATGATTCGTAATTTCTGTGACTTAATTAATGTAATTTTTAATTAGAATACAATAAACAGATCTGTGCACAAATACTGAAACGAGAATTGTGGCACGGGAGACTTCATCAAATTACTGAGTGGATGAGATATGCATTTCCTCAATAAAGTTTTGTAATTTAGCAATAATTAGCTCAAATTATAGTTTCATACATTACTGAGATTAAAATAGAAATACAGTAAAACAAATTTCATGATATATATATATATATATATATATATATATATATATATATATATATATATATATATATATATATAAGCAAACAACCACAAGGAAAAGGAAACACAAAGTCCGAGCGCTTTCGTGATATATTCACATTATCAAGGAGGAACAGAAAATATTTTCCTATTTTCTGTTCCTCCTTGATAATGTGAATATATCACGAAAGCGCTCGGACTTTGTGTTTCCTTTTCCTTGTGGTTGTTTGCTTATTAATAAGGTCACGTGTTATTTTGTGATTCTAGTGCATATATATATATATATATATATATATATGCTGCAAATCCACAAGGAAAAAGAAAAACGATTCCAAGGCCTTTCGTGTATTCAGAGCTACACCTCGTCAGGGAATGAAGATAAAAGGCGAGATGCCCATAAATATATACAATGTACTGGAAAAACAAAACAATTAGCATATACTTAACAAGGGTTAATGAGAGGCAAAAGAAATTTTAACAAGAAGATATAATAGAGATTATAATAAATATTATAACAAAAGATATAATAGAAAGAAATATTCTAGAATGTGCATTTATTCGTTTTAAAAACAATTTCAATAATAGTGCGGGAATGTATAAAATTGACAATATCTTGTTAAAATTTCTTTTGCCTCTCATTAACCATTGTTAAGTATGTGCTAATTGTTTTGTTTTTCTTTTCCAGTACGCTGTATATATTTATGGGCATCTCGCCTTTTATTTTCATTCCCTGACGAGGTGTAGCTCTGAATACACGAAAGGCCTTGGAATCGTTTTTCTTTTTCCTTGTGGGTTTGCAGCATTCATTCATTTCATTGTTATTAAACAGCCTGAAGATGAGCGTATTGCTCGAAACGTTGCGCATTAAAGAAGACTTTTCATGGCATTTACATTTCTCCTTGTCATTGGATTTCTCCTAAATATTAAATTGAAGCTCTGTAGAAGCAACCCGCATGATTATATATATATATATATATATATATATATATATATATATATATATATATATATATATATATATATATATATATATATTAGTGATGGGACGATTGTCATATTTCATACAATCGCTGTTGCGATTGCGATTGTCAGAATTTGAAAAGCGCGCGATTGCGATTGCGATGTTTTAGCTTTAGCCTCACATAACGCTCATTTATGCTTTAAATATACCTAAACGCGTTACCTACCTCAGTCAGGGAGTTAAGTATTGATGTAGCTCCTGCTTCAGTCTGTGAGGAAAGTCCAGTTTCAACCAATGGCTTCACCAACTCCATCCGTGATTTTTTTGTCTGGTACTGAATCCTTCATTACTTTATCAACTAAGAAATGAGAGAAATATACCTAAACGCGTTTCAGCCACACATGCATAATGTGCGTTTCCAGGATGCGGGAACGAGGACCCAACGCGTTATGCACCCCACCAACCACTTTCCCCAACCTCCTCCCTTTTAGAAAGTGATTTTACTGTTTTCTTATTATTTTTTTAATATTTGAACTGTATACATGGTAGACAATATTTTAAAAACAGCAGTTTCTCCGCCGTCTCACCATGTAAGCGATTCCGTTTTTCATCGTAGATGATTGCTGCTCCACTGAATAAACGTTCACTTGGAACACTTGTTGGAGGACAAGAGAGATAGGATCTCGCTAACATGCTAAGGTGGTGATATTTTGATTGATTGGCGTTCCACCACAATAGAGAATTATCTCTTTGCCCGATCCTCTTTTCTTTGTGGTAGCACTCGATGATATCCTTAGACGTCTTGCTTATTTCTGACTCGCTCTCGTCGTCACTACTTGAGGCCAGTAAAACAGTCAGTGACATATGTATCGCTGTAGCTCCTGGTTCAGTCTGTGAGGAAGGTCCAGCTTCAATTACTGGCGTCACCAGCTCTATCCGCGGTTTTTTTGCTGCTGGTTGTGAAGTTAGTTCATCACATAGGACGCCTAGACGATTTTTTATTCGCATCACATCTATTGGACTGAAGAATTTGCTCTTGAATTTTGGATGGAGGTAGGTTGCAAGAGAATAATTATCATTGCCTTCTAATCCTTCAAACCTCCCGTCAAGCTCTGAACGCATCGTATCCATCATGGTTTTAACCAGGGCTGTGGAGTCGGAGTCGGAGTCAGGAGTCGGAGTCGTGGAGTCGGTCAATTTTGAGTGGAGTCGGAGTCGGAAGTGCATAGTTGGATGGAGTCGGAGTCGGAGTCGGTGCAAATCCTTCAATTATAACCATAGCAGCCTAGGCCTAGGCCTAGCTCAATTTTATGAATAAAATAGATTTAACTTAATGTTTTAATATATAATATAATATATAAATAATATATAATATATAACATATAAATATATAAATATGAATAATATATAAATATAGTTGCTTATAATTAATAAGGATTATAATTAATTAAATAACATAATTAATAATAAGGAAATTTAAAATTTTTGTACTAGCAACCCTAAATCTTTTTCAGATTTTTAGATTTCAATTTGATAATTTTGATAAGCATCACTGAAAGGAGATTTACTGTAATGGAAACGATCCTTTTTTTAAGAACAAATTCAGTTTAGGTTAGTACATTTTGTTACGGATGTTTATAATAATACAAAAACATCTTATTAATTTGCTAAACCAATAATAATCTTATTTTGTTTAAGTTTCAATCAGTTTGTATTTTGGAATTTATTGTAATTTTTGAATAAAGAGAAAAAAAGCCATTAAGGCATAGTTATAGCCACTAAGTAACCTGATGAGTCATGTGGTGGTGACGAAATGCCTTGTTTATGAATCTCCATTGGCCTAATAAAACTAATCGTAATCAATTTGGCCTTAACATTCCATCGGAGTCGGAGTCGGAGTCGTAATTATACAAGTCAGATTTCTGGAGTCGGAGTCGGAGTCGGAGTCGGAATGTTAAAATTTTTGGAGTCGGAGTTGGAGTCGGCAAATTTTATCACCGACTCCACAGCCCTGGTTTTAACACCATGATCTTCTTCGGGTGATGTTTCTTTCAGAGTATGTTTTAATGATGCGATCAAAGGAATAACCTCTGATATTGAAGCAGAATAGTCACTTAATTGTTTTGTTATCTCGTCAAAAGGTTTCAGAATGCGCACACATTTGGCGAGGAGGTCAAAATCCGACTTTGTTAGGTGCTGAATTTTAGAATTGTCGGCACAGAACAAGCTCAGAGGTTCTTTCAAGTCGATAACCCTCTCCATCATATGAAACGTACTGTTCCATCTTGTTGGGACGTCGCGAACAACTGAGAGTTTGGGTTTATTTAAGCGCTCTTGAATTTTCTTTAGCTCATCTTGCGACATTGTTGAGTGATGGAAGTGTGTCCCAATCGATCTCAATTTTGAAATTAGCTCTATTACTGCTTTTTGTGATTCTAATCCAGATTTGACAATTAGTTGTAACTTGTGGGCAGTACAGTCTAGATTTTTAATTCCTGATAGAAACAAGGCTTTTTTCATGTTAGCCCCTGAATCTCTCATTACAGCTTGGACGGAAGATTGACTTATGTCCCACTTAACAAGCATCGCATCAAAAGTTTTAGAAATATATTCACCTGTGTGCCGCTCATCAAGACGTTGAACTCCTAGGACTAATTCCATCCTTTCAAAGTTACTGGTAATTGCGTGACATGTTAAAGAGAGTAAAGAAACACCTCATGAAACCTATATCTTCGACATGACTGAAAGGCAAGTCGTCCATAATGAGCATTTCTGCAATTCGATAGTCTATCTTTTTCGATTTTGGGTCATTAACATCCCATATTTTATTTTTTTCAAGACAACTAAACAGAGTTTGATTTTTAGTTTTAACTTCACACTTAGTTTTTTGCAAAGGTGTCTGAGTTTGCACTTTTTTTAATTGGTCCTTCTCAGTTACTTCTTCATTTTCAATAGCAATTAATTCTTTATACTCTTCAGAGTGCATTGACCGTAAATGACTCTTCAAATTTGTGGTATTACGTCCTTTTCGCGAATAGTTTTTATTACACAATAAACACTGCTAATTCAGAGTTGCTAGATACTTTTTCAAAATATTTCCAAACGGCACTCATGGTGATCAAATAATGTTGCTAATTTAAACCCGAAAGAATGTGCACAAAGCCACAAAAGATTCGACAACCTCGGACAACCTCACTCCAACACTGTCTGAAGCACACTGCCGTGACAGGCTCAAACAATGCCCACTCGCGTTTCAACTCTGACGTCATATTTACCATGGCTGGTTTCTTCCAATAATGCGTATTCTGAAAAAGAATATAGGCCCATAGGGGTTAGCTTGATTTTTAACATTCCAATTTACATAGAGCAAATAAAGAGGTGTACTTATTGTTATTATTAAACCAATTTTTTATTCTGTTTTCAACTAATTCGCAACCCGTTTTCATTTCTGTTTTGACTTATTTATTATTTATTTATTATTCCGTATTGTTGTTAGCTAAACTTTCCTTTAAGTACGCATGAAAAGAGCAGCTTTCATAGCAACTTTTGTAGAGATTTAAATCTTTTGTTCACAATCGCAACAATCGCACTCATTAAATGCGATTGCAATTGCGATTGCGATTGTAAAAAATGTGCGATTGTATCGCGATTGCCGATTGCGATGCATCGTCCCCATCACTAATATATATATTATATATATATATATATTATATATATATATATATATATATATATATATATATATATACACGGCAACATTAAAAAGATGATAGAACCCAAGCAATAATGCCATTAAATATGATGGAACATTACGCCCTTACTCAAGAAATTTGTGAAGCCACTAGAAAAGAAAACGTTTTGGATTTAATCTTGACAAATAACAACGAGATAAAACGAGATAAAACCAGCCACTGGGGGTGCAAGCCAGCACAACTCAGTGCCGGTCCCAAGCCCGGATAAATGGTGAGGGTTGGCGTCAGGAAGGGCATCCGGCCGTGAAAGATTTTGCCAAAACCAAGAATGATGAGCCAAATTCATATAGCCTCGGAAAATGCCAGGTCGTACCCCGTATGCGACGCGCAGGGGCCTCGCCTGACCCCCGCGAGAAATGGACGAGGGCTGCCGAGTCGAGGACGGGCTCGGGTAAAGAAGCTAGTCCGAGTGGTTAGAGTTGGGACGTTGAATGTAGGCTCTATGACTGGGAGAGGAAGGGAGGTGGCGGATTTGATGGAGAGACGGTGTGTGGGAGTATTGTGTGTGCAGGAGACGAGGTGGAGAGGAAATAAAGCAAGGGAGCTGGGAGGGGGATATAAGTTGCTTTATAGTGGAACGAATGAACAGGGTAGAAACGGTGTTGGTATAGTGCTGTCAGAAGTGCTGAAGGATAGCCTGGTGAGTGTGAGTAGAAGGAGCGATAGAGTTATGAGTGTTAAGCTGGGCCTTGACGAGATGACGGTGAACATCGTGAGTGCGTATGCCCCCCAAGCTGGCTGTGAAGGTGTAGAAAAGGAAGTGTTTTGGAATCAGTTGGATCAAGAACTTGGTGCGATACCAGAGGGGGAAAAAGTGATCTTGGGTGGAGACCTGAATGGCCATGTGGGAAGAAGTAGAGAGGTGATTGAGAGGGTGCATGGTGGTTGGGGCGTGGGAGAGAGAAATGAAGAAGGGGAAAGGGTGGTGGATTTCGCGATGGCGTTTGATCTAGCGATAGTCAACACCTTCTTCCAGAAAAAAGATAACCAGTTTGTGACCTATAGGAGCGGAGGAAGAGAAAGCCAGATAGACTTTCTAATGTGCAGGAGATCCCATTTGGAAGAAGTTAAGAACTGCAAAGTCATAAACGGGGAAAGCGTGGCGGCGCAACATAGAATCCTGGTGATGGATTGGTCGTTTAAGAATGGTAGGAAAAGAAGGCAAGAACAGGTGACACCTAGGATAAAGTGGTGGGGACTGAAGAAAGAAGACCAGAAAAGGAAATTTGAGGAGAAGGTTTTGGAAGAAGTAAGGTCGTTGGAGAGTGTACAAGAATGGTGGGAGGAGAACAGCCGGGTGATATTGAGAGTTGGTGAGGAAGTACTGGGCAAAACATCAGGTAGAAGACCCCCTGAAGATAAAGAGACGTGGTGGTGGAATGAAGAGGTTCAGGAGTGATTAAAAGGAAGAAAGATGCTAAAAAGAAGTGGGACACATCCGGTAGACAAGAGGATAGAGAAAGCTATAGGCAGGCGAAAAAGGAGGCGAAGAAGGGAGTGGCAAGAGCCAAGGCGCAGGCGATGGATGAAGTATATAAAGAGTTGGAGACACCGGCGGGAGAGAGAAAGATCCTTAGAATAGCGAAGGCTAGGGATAAGGCGAGTAAAGATTTTACTCAAATTAAACAGGTAAAGGATGGGCAGGGAGTGGTCTTAAAGGATCAGGATAAAATCATGGATAGATGGAAGAGTTATTTTGAACATCTGTTAAATGAGGAAAACCCAAGGGTTATTTTTGAAGATGGTGTCCCAAATCAAGGGTTAACTTTAGGAGTGAGTAGGGAGGAGGTGAAGGTGGCGTTGAAAGGAATGAAGAAGGGGAAGGCATTGGGACCGGATGGGATACCAGTGGAGGCGTGGAATTGTTTGGGAGATGAGGGCATAGATCTATTGTGGGATCTGATGCAGAAGATATATGAACAAGAGGAAATGCCGGAGGAGTGGGGGGATAGTACACTCGTACCTATCTACAAAGAGAAGGGGGACATCCAGGATTGTGGAAATTATAGGGAATAAAGCTTATGTCACACACGATGAAGGTTTGGGAAAGGATTATAGAGAAAAGGTTAAGAGAAGAGACAACCGTGGGGGAAGAGCAGTTGGGTTTTATGCCAGGTAGGGAACAACTGATGCGATTTCTGCACTGAGGCAGTTGATGGAGAAACACCGGGAGCGACAAAAGGGACTGCACATGGTTTTCATCGACATAGAGAAAGCATATGATAGAGTGCCACGCCAGGAGGTTTGGAGGTGCATGAGAGAGAAAGGTGTGCCGGAGAAGTACGTTAGGTTGGTGCAAAGTATGTATGAAGGAGCAAGGACCCAGGTTAGGAGTAGTGTAGGTGTAACGGAATGGTTCCCCGTGAGGGTTGGTCTACATCAGGGATCTTCTTTGAGCCCGTACCTTTTTGTTTTGATTATGGATGTGTTGGCCCAGGGGATAAAAGATCAATCCCCTTGGTGTATGCTCTTTGCAGACGATATTGTTCTGTGCAGCAACAGGAGAGAAGTAGTAGAAAGAAAATTGGAGGAATGGAGGAGGGCTTTTGAAGACAGAGGGTTGAAAATCAGCAGAAAGAAAACGGAGTACCTGAGGTTCTACGAAAATCAAGACTCAGAAATTAGTTTAGAGGGAGCGAGGTTAAAGAGAGTAAGTAAGTTTACGTACTTGGGATCGACAGTGGCTGAGGACGGTGAGCTGGACACAGAAATAACACACAGAGTGCAATCTGGTTGGAAAAATTGGAAGAAAGTTTCAGGGGTGTTGTGTGACCGAAGAATAGGCGCAAGGGTTAAGGGAAAGGTGTATAAGACTGTGGTAAGACCGGCTATGATGTATGGGGCTGAGTCTTGGGCTATAAAGAAAGATCATGAGAAAAGACTAGATGTAACGGAGATGAGAATGCTGAGATGGATGTGCCGAGTGACAAGGTTGGATAGAGTAAGGAATGAAAGGATAAGGGGCACAACAAAGGTTGGAGAAATCTCGAGGAAGATACAAGAAAGTAGACTGAAATGGTATGGACATGTGATGAGAGGGGACGAAGATTATGTGGGTAAGAGAACGATGAATATGGAGGTGCATGGCAGGAGAAAGAGAGGCAGACCGAAGCGAAGGTGGATGGAGAAGGTGAGGGACGATTTGAGGGAGAAGGGTTTGTCGGAGGAAGAAGCCCAGGACCGGGCTGTGTGGAGGAGGCTGTTCAGAAACGCCGACCCCGCATAGAGGCGGGAACGGGCGAAGAGAAAGAAGAAGAAGAAATAACAACGAGATAATAATAAATAAAAAGGTAACGCACATAATTTCTTCGACCATAACCTAATCGATATGCAATTGAAGTTAGCACCCAGAGGTCCGAAAACGCATCCCAGAGAGGCAGAAGGAATATTTGAAGGCTTAAACATAAATTCAAAGAAAGTAGATTGGGAAAGTGTAAATAAAGATTTAAAAGAAGTAGATTGGGAAAGTGTAAATAAAGATTTAAAGGAAGTAAATTGGGAATTGCTACTTCACGAGAAGACTCCAGAACAAATACTAGTATAATGGAGACTGAAACCAAACTTGTACTACTGAAGCATGTTCCAGAGAGACAAAAAAGAAAACGTAGCAAGCTCGACAGAAAAATCAGGATACTATTTAGACAACGGAAGCAAACTGTAAAACATCTCCACAGATGCAGAACTGATGCAAGGAGACTCAAACTAGAGAGGAAACTAGGCGAAATAGAAATGGAACTAAAGCAAATATTCATACATAGGACAAACGAGGAGGAAAACAAGGTAGCAGAAAACATAAAAAATAACCCAAAATACTTTTACACGTTTGCGAAAAGGAAAATGTAGTTTAAAGAGAGTATTGGTCCGTTGATAGACGGGGAGGCCAAACACACAAATAACCACAATAAAATGAGCGAACTGCTTAAGGAACAATTTAACGCTCTGTCTAGCACCCCTATTCCATGATGAAAGTATAAAACCCAGACGAATTTTTCGACATTAATACAAATCACCCAAGGACAAATTCTGGCACAAACCTATTAATGGACTTAAAATCTTCGGAAGATGTAACTAAGGCTCTATCACAGATGCGAGACAATTCGGCACCAGGGCCAGACACATGGAGTGCCACGTTTCTGAAGAAACGTAAAGAGGGTATTGCTAAACCGCTATACTTACTATGGAGGAAATCAGTCGACACAGGACAAATTCCATTTCCATTAAAGAACGCGAACATTGCTCCCTTATTTAAAGATGGTAACAGAGCAATACCTAAGAATTATCGGCCAGTAGCTCTCACCTCACACCTTATAAAGTGCTTTGAACGTGTAATTAGAAGCGAAACTACTTACTACCTATAAGAAAAGAACTTATACAACCCAAATCAACATGGTTTCAGGGCTGGAAGATCATGCCTATCACAGCTATTAGACCACCAAGAGAAAATATTGGAAATACTGTGTCGAGGACAAAACATAGATGTAATATATACTGACTTTGCTAAAGACTTCGATAAATGTGACCATGGAACTATAGCACACAAACTTAAGAACACAGGAATTACTGGAAAGCTAGGAGGATGGATATTTAATTTGACGCAAAGAACACAAAGAGTGGTGGTAAATGGAGTTAAATCGGAAGTCTCGGAAGTAAAGAGCTCTGTCCCACAAGGGGCAGTACTAGCTCCCTTGCTGTTCATAATAATGATTGCAGATATTGATGCAGATATCAATGACAGTATTATATCATGTTTCGCAGATAACACAAAGATATGCAAGGAAATACTGAACGAAGGTGACATACAAAAATTACAAAACGACATTGAAACATTATTCCAGTGGGCAGAAGACAACAATATGAAGTTCAACGAAGAAAAATTCCAACTTCTAAGATATGGTTATAACAAGGAGCTACAGAATAAAGGGTACAAAACTCTACAAGCCAAACAGATAACACCAAATCCACAAGTCAGGGATCTGGGAGTAATAATTTCGTCGGATGCAGAATTCAGAGAGCACTATAACATCAAAATTACAACGACTAGAAAAATAATGGGAATCATCTGGAGGAGCTTCCGCAGCAGAAAAGCAAACATCATGCTCAAACTATGGAAAGAGTCTAGTCCTACCAATAAGTGAGTATTGTTCAGTACAAACAAACCCATACAGAAAACGAGACATTGCGAACATTGAAGCTATACAAAGGACTTTTACGTCTAAGATAGAAGAAACGGAAGGTGAAGACTACTGGTCTCGACTACAATCCCTGAAACTCTACTCTCTCGAAAGAAGGCGCGAGCGGTACACAATAATATACATATGGAAAATACTTGAGGGTGCAGTCCCTAACCTTAGAAATGAAATAGAAACAAACTGGAATGAGAGAAGAGGCAGATTTTGTACTGTCCCAGCTGCGATGGGACAGGGGGGCCATGAAAACGAGGATAGAAAATACCCTCAGAATACGAGGCCCAAAACTTTTCAATGCCCTACCAAAAGAAGTGAGGCATCTTCAGCACACCGACCTGAATAACTTCAAGAACCAGCTGGACAGATTCCTGTGCAAAGTATATATATAAAGTAAGTATAGTAAGTAACATAAAGTAAGTGTGTGTGTGTATATATATATATATATATATATATATATATATATATATATATATATATATATATATATATATATATATATATATATTATATACATATATATATATATATACACTTACTTTATGTTACTTTATGTGAGTTCGAATGACGGTTCAGGATCGACCTGCACCCTTCTGCAGCATCCCGCCTCATCTGCGGGATTTGGTGAAGAAGGGAATTGCTGTTTGATCTCCTGTTTGAGGTCCTGTTCTTTTAAATTTATTGACCAGCTCGCGAACTGCTTTGTCTGTAGGTCCTGGTTTGTGAAATCTTCTTTCGAAGTTTTCTCGAATTTCTTTGCATTTCTTCCCTTGGATACGTTGTGTTACTCCCATCACATGTTCTTGTACATCCATCATCATCTATGGCCTGTGAAAATTAAATAGAAATATCATTATTTCAGCAAAATAGATAAATAGATAGGGGCTTTTGGACCACCCTATATATATATATATATATATATATATATAACTTGGTTGAATGGTTTGTTCTTAGGGAAGCGTAGCTTAGCGAGGAATAGGAGGACGAAAAGATGGTACATGTTTATTAACAGACGTTTCGGAAAAATTCAATTTCCATCATCAGTGCTAAAAAGTTTAAAAACAAATAGAAATAAATAAGTATAATAAATAAAAACGAACAATAAATTAAAATGGCGCAACAATTAGCGAGAATTAATAGTAAGGTACAATATATATTAAATTAAAAGATTAAAAATTAAATGGTACAAAGTATAAAAGTATGGACAATAAGTAAAATATAAAACGGTTTAGGTGAAACAGAATTGAAGGGTTTCTTACCAGATTGTTAACGTAATGAGAGACTAATTATACAGAAGATTGGGAATGTTGCCTCTTGAAAGAATTCCATATTAGGAAGATGGAGCCGGGAGGAGTGATGGTGGATTTCTTTTGGGAGTTTATTTGGCAATGTTTAAATTGAAAGCGGAACTGTAATCGTTGAGGGTTGGCTGGATACTGAGGATATAAAGGGACTCGAGTATGCGGAGGACGATTAGTTGGTTGGCTGAATTAATGATTTTGAAATGGGAGGAAAGTAACGGGTGGTTGTGGAGGTGGCAGTGATCCCTTATTGCTGATTTGGAGGGTTTGTTCAAGGGCTGTGAAGTTCTTGTAGAAATCCCACGATGCTCATCCACTCTTGTTTGATATTGGCGGATGGTACTGCCAATATAATTCGCTTTGCAGCGAACACAATTAAAAGCATAGATAGTGGACGAAGCAAGTGGCTGGGGTATTTTTTCTTTATGGTTGAGGTAAGATTTGATACTATTGATTTCAAAATCATTAATTCAGCCAACCAACTAATCGACCTCCGCATACTCGAGTCCCTTTACGGTATGTGTGTGTGTGTATATATATATATATATATATATATAAAGGAGACATGAAAAACACTTGGACAAGACATTGACAACTATAAACAATCTTCTCGGAAAACAAATTAAGAAAAATTCAATAGAGAAATTAAATGTTGATAATAAAGAAATTACTGATGATACTGCTATTGCAGACTCTTTAAATCAGGGGTGGGGAAACTTTTCAGTACCAAGGGCGAAAATCGATAACATAAACACCTCCGCGGGCGCTGGCAAATTTTAAGCTTATATACAGCGTGTCCCAAAGAAATGTATACCCACTTTGTTCGATAATACCAGCTATGAGGATAATAAATATATTACTTTTTATATGTTTTTTAATAAAGAATTTTCTCCTGAATCTAAATATGTAATTATTTTTATTAAAAATTGAAGAATAAAAAGGTTACAGATGTTTAAATTATAATTATTATTTTCGAGACTTCATGTGCGATATTTTCTAATATTTTAACCGACTGTTTTGAGATACTTATGTTTAGTGTTGATATTGAAGCATAAATGTTGTAGTTATTAGTTAATTCAAAAAATTTACAAATTCCATGGTTAAATGACACTTTATCTAAGATGTTCGACGTCTTCCAGAACGTTGTTTTTGTAAGTTTTGCACAGTGCCGTCGGTTTCAAACTTATCTCGTATACGTGCAAAAATATTAGAAAATATCGCACATGAAGTCTCGAAAATAATAATTATAATTTAAACATCTGTAACTTTTTTGTTTTTAAATTTTTAATAAAAATAATTACATATTTAGATTCAGGAGAAAATTCTTTATTAAAAAACATATAAAACGTAATATATTTATTATCCTCATAGCTGGTATTATCGAACAAAGTGGGTATACATTTCTTTGGGACACGCTGTATATAAGATGTATTTTAAAAAGCTATTTGCTGGGCTGTAAATAAATAATTTTTAGTAAATAATAAATACCTAAGCGGGCGAATTGAAATTAGCTCGTGGGCGAAATTTCGCCCGCGGGCGAGGGTTTCCCCACCCCTGCTTTAAATGCACATTTTGCTTCAATAGCGGATTAGCTTCGCTCACAATTAATAAATAATGATCACTCACCTCTAGAATATATGCCATCCAGCCCACTAAATTCATTTTCGTTTGTTCCTGCTACCTCTACTGAGGTAAATTAAAAAATACAAAAAATACAAAAAATAACATTCATAACATTCCTGTACCTATATTGAAACTTGTTAAAAATAAGATATCTGTGACTTTAGCTAAGATTATCAATCAAAGTATTTCCAAAGGAATATTCCCATCAATTCTAAAAACTGGTTGTATAACACCCCTTTTTAAAGGGGGTGATCCTACACTAGCAACAAACTACAGGCCGGTATGTTCATTATCTGTGTTCAGCAAAGTTTTTGAAAAAATTGTAAAAAGTAGAATGCAGCGATATTTAGAATCCTACAATTTATTATCTCCAAATCAATATGGCTTCCGTAATAATAAAACAACGGAAATGGCTATTTTAAATCTTATGGAATATGTAAATATACTGTAGCTAAGGAGAACAAAGACATAATGATATCAATATTTATGGATTTGAGTAAGGCGTTTGATGTAATAGACCATAATAGTCTACTTAATAAATTATATTGTTACGGCTTTAGAGGAGCAATCAGTGATTGGTTTAAAAGTTATTTGTCCAATAGATATCATTTTGTATCAGTAAATAAGGTCTGCTCAACTAAAGCGCTTGTCAAACATGGTGTGCCACAGGGCTCAGTTCTTTGTCCACTGTTATTTTTATTATATATAAATGACCTTCCACGTTCATCTGATATACTAAACTTCATAATGTTTGCAGATGATTCAACTGTCTCTTTTTTCTTGCAAAGATGTTAATACAGCTAAGAATACACATATTTCATTCAGAATTCATCAGTGTAATGAAATGGTTGACCACCAATAAACGCTTCCTAAATACCAGTAAAACAAATTTCATGATTTTTACTAATAAAAGAAATGTATATCTTGATGAACTTAATGTTAATGAAATCGCCATAAAGGAGTGTACTGTAACAAAATTTCTTGGTGTAATGCTAGATAAGAATTTGCAATGGAGTGATCATGTAAATTATATCGCTAAAAAGATTTCAAGGAGCGTTGCTATAACGTTTAAACTTAGAAATGTAGTCCCTAAACAAGTTTTATTGACTCTTTATCATACTCTTGTTCTTCCTTATATAACATACTGCACCCTTGTTTGGGGAAACTCCGCCAACAACGCATTAAATGGTATCTTTGTCATCCAAACACGAGCAATAAGGTTATTATCTGATCCTTGATCACTCTAGTGCATTATTTAAAGAGCTAAACCTACTAAAGCTCAACGATATAACCAAACTGTCACATTTTATTTTTATTTACAAGTGTAAGAACAAAATCATTAATTTGCAATGGGTAAATAGATATTTTGTAGCTCATCAAGAAATCCATTCATATCAGACCAGAAATAGATCAAAGCTTGTTATACCTCAATTTAGATTGTCTTCATCTCAAAAAATACCCATTTTCATTGGATTGAAACTATGGAATGACTTGCATGTCGATATAAAAAATATTGTGAATGTAAATTTGTTTAAAACCAAGTTGAAATCCCGATTAATAATGGCATACTAACAAAAATCTAGGATTAATGTCCACTAATATTGTCTAATATTGTAATACATGTTTTAAGTATTAATAATACTTATTTACTTATTTATTTATTTATTATTATTAATTAATAACAACTAGCTGCTTATTTTTAATGAGAGCCCAGTAAAGCCTAAAGCTTAAGGGCCAAATTAAATAAAATAAATAGTCGAGTTTTTGTATCAACTAGAGTTGTGATCCCATAAAACTGATGTGACTCCCCAATGCTACACAAAGCTAATGACACCCATATTAAAAAATTTTACTTTATATATCAAAATAGCCTTAATACTAACAAGGTTTAAATATTACACAAGCTTGCCAATCTTTTTAACTTTACTTTGGGAATGATTTCGTTATGACTTCATTACACACTCACATTCAAATTTAACTCAATTAATTGGCACAAAATGACCAGATTTGTGACAGTGGAAAATCTTATTAATGATTAGCATCTACAATTTAGTAACTAGAGTTCAGTATCGAACTTCCTTAACCATAGTATTCCTGCAATTATACCAGTTTAGGTATTACACAATTTCTCAATAAATTTACAAAGACCAATGAAATAAATTTTGAGGACTAAAATTTGTAAATAGTCCATATAACTTGTACCCATTACCATTTACCATTATCTAGAAACACACTACTGGGCCATCATCATGCAGGCCATACCAATGTTGACACCACTTGTGAGTATTGTCCATTCATACTTTATTCAACACTTTATGCACCAAAGAGTTAATTTTCTCTTAGAATACCACATTAAATGAATGAACCTTATTTCTGTACATCAAGTGCATCAGCTTAGTTTCCAAATGAATTAGTTTTTCTTTTATTGGTCAACCAACGATTGAAACGGATTATTCTACTTGTAGATACTCCAAAGAGACCTCCAATGCTCCTCCTCTAGAACTTTATACTTGCGCCAGCTTACAACTTTTCCCAGTACACACTAGGAATCCCTCCTGTCTGGCTATTTCTCATTTGTCTGTGGGTGGGCCCTTCTGTACTCTACACCCATCTAAGCTGGAATTACCAGCAAACCGACAAGCTTTTCAGTGCCTCCACTGATTCTGCATTATGATGTGCCCAAACAGCATTTCCAAATGAGTGGCGCAACACTCAGTCCCATGACAGAATGCAGGAAAGTTTTTGTTTACTTTGTGTCCTGCCCCAAAATCTGTTTTGCCATACACCAGATTTCATAATAAAATTCACATGATATACTTTTCACACACTGCACCTATTTTAACATGCTACAATATATATATATATATATGATACACACAGATCGTGCATGGAACAAGGAACTCTTCTGGGATAATTAAATCCACTATAGTCCGAATAAGTAATGGTAAATGACAAATACCATAGTTTTTCTTTTTCATGATGCTAGCCCGACGCGGGCAAAGGGTCACTCGCAAAGAGGTCCCATAAATATAGCTTCCCTCACCAGCTATCTGCAAAGCAGACAGGATCCAGCTTTGGGACATGGATCTAGGGTTTAAAGCAGCCTAGCCCTGCTACATTTAGAACCTCAATATAAGCAAGACTCGCTGCCCTCATGTCAGATCGAATACATCAAAGAAAAAGGGGTAACTATTATATTTTTAGCCAAAAACCAAAACTTAAACCTCAACTGGCAGAATTGAGCGTCCACTTTTCAAGGCACATAACATGTCCGTTTCAAGATGGGAATGAACTCAGAATGGTACCCTGAGTTTTTTATGATACACACAGACCGTGCATGGACTATAGTGGATTTAATTATCCCAGAAGAGTTCCTTGTTCCATGCACGGTCTGTGTGTATCATAAAAAACTCAGGGTACCATTCTGAGTTCATTCCCATATATATATATATGTTACAGTCAAAGTGTGTAACCAGCCATTTCGCGAAATGGCTGTTTCACTTGGTCATTTCGCGAAATGACTAAAATCTTCAGCCATTACGCGAAATGGTTGAAATTCCATCTTGGTCATTTCGTGAAATGGCTAAAATGACTTTTGTCATGAATTCATAGAAATAACAAACGTCACAATAAAATTGGAAACCTTTATTTAACTAACTAAATCTGATAAAACATACATACATCCACAGGTCTGTTCAAATAAGTGAGAAACACTCTTCAAATACATATTTGAACACATTTGAATTTGAATTTTCAATATAGAGGTTTTCAAATACTAACCGGGCCTTCAATGTTATTCCGATGTCCGGCATTGAAGGCTCGGTTAGGTCAACTGTATGCCCTTGGCAATTGGTTAGGTTAAGTCGTGTTATTTTCGTTAAAACTAACGAAAATAACACAACTTACAAGATCATTTGCCCGGTTAGATCAACTGTATGCCCTTGACAATTGGTTAGGTTAAGTCGTTTTATTTTCGTTAAAACTAACGAAAATAACACAATTTAACTTAACCAAGTGTCAAGGGCATACAGTTGACCTAACCGATCATACAGTTGACCTAACCGGGCAAATGATCTTCAGCCATTTCGCGTAATGGCTGAAGATTTTAGTCATTTCGCGAAATGACCAAGTGAAACAGCCATTTCGCGAAATGACTAAAAGTTTCAGCCATTACGCGAAATGGCTGGTTACACACTTTGACTGTAATATATATATATATATATATATATATATATATATATATATATGATGAATAAAACCACGAAGGGAAAAGAAACACAAAGTGGTTCTTTTCCCTTCGTGGTTTTATTCATCATAAATATTTTTCACGTGTCACTTTCGTGAAATAATTTTCATATATATATATATATATATATTATTCACGTGTTATTTTCGTGAAATAATTTGCACATAATGAAAACCACGCGTTCCTTCGGCTTGCTGTTCCCTCTCCTGTCTCCGTTTGTGTCCGTGTTTTCTTCTACATTAATGAAGGGGCATGCAATTCATATCCGACGAAAGTTTCTTACTAATTGTCTAGAGCAGTGGTTCCCAACCGGTTTTGGCTTATGGCCCCCTTAGGAACCTTATTTTTTCCTGTGGCCCCCATAAGCATTATTTTCAGTAGGTAATATGCAGATTTAACTCTATTTTACAAAATAACATTTGCTTGTGGCCCCCTTCAAATGTGCCATGGCCCCCAGGGAGCCATATGGACCCCGGTTGGGAAACACTGGGCCTCTAGAGGAGCAGGTCCTTCCCAAGTCCTTCCTTCCGATTCGCCTCAAACAAATTGACGACCATCCGTTCAACAGTTTCAGCAGATTAATTTTACAGAAACATATTGAAGTCACCAGACAAAATGAATGGTCCGCCTTCAGAAATTTACGCATTGCCAAACGTAATTTTGTGACCGTTATTCCCCAACTGTGGATCCAACCTTTGTTTGATGAAATTTACAACGAGTTGCACACGCGTTTTACAGTGAACAGAAAGGATTTGCACACGCGTGTAAAACAGTATCATATTCCGTTAGAACGGGACAATCGTCCAGTGCCCTTTTCGTCCATTTGTCAGAGTTATCGTTTTTCCTTATAAACTTGTATGCTCCTCCTACAATTTTTCTTTTTCTATTTTTTTCTTTTGTGACCTATATATAGTCTCGAACTTGTTATTTACTTCAGTGTTCCTGAGGATGTCATTAGACGAAAGCGCTTGAGCACCATTCTGTGTTTCCTTTTTCCTTCGTGGTTATTTTCATTATATATATATATATATATATATGGGATGAAATTCACACTTAAACACATGAAATGAATGAGTGAATGATGGATGAAAACCCACAAGGAAAAAGAAAAAATTAGGTGTACTCGAAAGGCCTTGGAATCACTTTTTCTTTTTCCTTGTGAGTTTGCATCATATATGCACATATATAGTTGCAGCTATATTCTAATTCTGGTAATTCTGTGTGCAGTTCAAAGTTTGTAAAGAAAAGAAAAATTTATGGAAGATGTACTGAAATTTAAAAAAAGTAAAATAATAATAATAATAATAATAATAATAATAATAATAATAATAATTGAAATTCAAATTTTTAATTGTTCACAAACAATACACAGAATACAAATATAATTTTCAGTATAAAGGACATAGAGCTTTAAGTACTACGTCTTAAGCACTACTAAATATGAAGCACAGTTACCTTTCATGGAAATAGTTAATTACATTATCCACAGTTTACATGCGGAGGGTCATGTCATTTATGTACAGTAGTTTGCATTCATTGTTGAAATAATAATTCAGTAGTATACTAATACTATTTAAAGATATTTATTTCTTCAAAGGTTTCAGGAGAAATGAAAGAATAGGATATGTGAAAAAGGGTGAAGGGGCAGAGAAGGGTGAAGAATGAGAAAAGGGTTAAGAGTGAGAGGAGCCGATACCCATTCAAGATTTTCTTTTTTAACTACCGTAAATAGGAAAATTTCTATGAAAAAAGTTCACTTTTAAATTTGTTTCCAGATTATTTTATCTATCAAGTCTGCTGACGTATGAGAGGGGTCTTCTTCATGTTTGAAGGGTGAAATTAGGTTTTGGAAGTTATACGTATGATGTCTTAGATTCACTGAATGGTTTATTTCAGTGGTTCTTAACCGGGGGGGCGCGCCCCCCTAGAAACAGGAATTTCTCTAATTGTATTTGTTATTCTCTTAACGAGAGCATGGGCTAATATTGAGAAGTTATTGAGAATGTTATTTTGATTGAAGGGGGGCGTGGAGGGAAGGACCAATTCCTAGAGGGGGCATGGTAGTAAAAAGGTTAAGAACCACTGGTTTATTTGGTTGTTTGATATGACTTCCATTAGTAACAGAGGGCTTAGTTATACAGTATTTTATGAACATATGACCACATATTCAGCTTATTATTTTTTTATGCAGGAAGGTCGAACCAAGGGCGAACGCCCGTAAAAATGCACCCCACCATAGAAGGACAAGAAGAGAGCCAAAATCAAGGTTCAGAGTTTTCGAGATTCCTGGACACTCCGCGTTTGAAAGATTGGAGGTCATAGACAGGGGGAAAGATGGGCTGAGGAAGGTTGTTCCAGATTCTATCGGTTGCGTAGATTAAAGATTGAAAAACGATTAACCCTTGTGTTAGAGAGCTGGACTAAAGAGAGATGAGAATATGTCGAAAGTCTGCTACTGCAGGCTCTCTTTAATGGAGGATGCATGCAGTTAGAGAGTTCAGAAGAGTTCAGACAGTCAGTAAGAGGCGAGGAATTGATGAGACGAAAAGCCTTTGATTCCACCCGGTCAAGTAGAGCTGTGTGGAGCCACCCCAGACAAGAGAACGTACTCCATACAGGGGCGGACAACACCCCTGTACAGAGAGAACAACTGAGTGGGGATGAAGAAACTGCGGGGCCGGTACAACACACCTAACTTCTTAGAAGGTGTTTTGGAAAGAGAGTATATGTGATCTTTCGAGGAGAGATCACGAGAACAGTAAACACCAAGAATGTTAAAAGAGGAGGAATGATTGAGTTGTATATTGTTGAAGGTAAGGAGATAGTTGTGTGGGGAGATTGTGACAAGTAGACAGATGAAGGAACTGAGTTTTAGAGGCATTGAAACCAACAAGGTTTTTCTCTGCCCCACTCAGATAGTAGAAAGATCAGAGGTCAGGTACACCATAGCCATTCTACGCGAAGCATGAAGTGACTACTGCGAGGGACGATTTTAGAAGCGGGTGGAGAAGTGAAGAGTTGAATCATCGGTGTAGGAGTGGATAGGACAGGAAGTGCGACTGAACAGATCATTGATAAATGAAAGGAAAAGAGTGGATGACAGGACAGAACCCCGAGGAACACCTCTATTAATAGCTTTAGGAGAAGAATAGTGGCCATCTACAAACGCAGCTATAGATCGGCCAGAAAAGAAATCAGAGATGAAGGCACAGACAGGAGTATACAAACCGAAGTAGGGCAGTTTAGAAATTAAAGATTTGTGCTAGACTCTATCAAAAGCTTTCGATATGTCTAGCGCAATAGCAAAGGTTTCACCGAGATCCCGAAAGGATGACCAAGAGTCAGAGAGATATGCAAGAAGATTGCCAGTAAACCGTCCATTACGAGGAAGTAGATTTAGGCGTACGCGTATCTAAGGATTTAAAGGTTAGGAACCAGTGCCTGGAGTCTTGCGCAAAAGCTAATAGGATGTTAGGCTTCATAGCGCGTAATTTCGAATTTAAATCGAAGGATATTATATTGCCCCTTTACAAGTCCCAAGTCAGGCCTCATTTAGAATATGCCGTTCAGTTTTGGTGCCCGTACTTACGTGAGGATATTGATAGGTTAGAAAGGGTTCAGCGTCGTGCCACGAAACTTATTCCGTCATTGCGCAATAAGCCTTATGAAGATAGGATTAAAGAGTTAGACCTGTATTCACTCGAAACTAGGAGATTAAGGGGGGAGCTTATTGAAGTTTTCGAAATCGTTAATAACATCGATAACGTAAATTTTGACAAATTGTTCACTTTCGATAATAGTAATACTCGCAATAACGGATTTAAGTTGCGTGGCAGACGTTTCATTACTAATATCGCTAAAAACTTCTTTACGTTTAAAGTAATTGATAAATGGAATAATCTTCCAGCGTCAGTCGTTCATTCTACCAGCGTTAATATGTTTAAGAACCGTCTTGACAGACATTTTAAAAGTATTAACGTTGTTTAATATAAAAAAACAAAGTTAGCAACAGGAGCTCTGGTGGTGGTGCTCGAGGATGAGTCTGTTGACGATGAATGCCAGCTTGTGACATGCCAGCGTGTGATGCCAGCAATAAAATTATAAAAAAAAAATTTAAAAATAAATAAAATAAAAAAAATTAGACTAACACGAACGTAGATGTAGCTCGTAGCGTAAACTAACCCACTTTTTGTTTAACTTTACCTACTTTTTTTACTTTGCATGTCTGTAACTCCCTTTTCTTGCATGTTTGTAGTTTGCATGGTATGACTGTGAGTTAAGACTGTGTTTGCATGGTTTGTAAGCGTTCTTATTTTACTTCTTTTCATCTTTCACCCCTCTCCTATTCTCTCCGACTATTTTTCTGAGTTGTCGGCAGTGGTCGGCGGATGATGATGGTGAGACTTTTTTCCTCTTTTTCTGAATGAATGTTAACCCACGAGTGATAGGTGTTGCTCCTTACTTAACCTCTTATTCTCTTCTCTTCTCTTAACCCCCTACTGTTTCCTTTCTCTCGGGCTAACCTTAGAGTGGATCTTAGGGTCTTTGTTAGCCTTAGCTTCTGTAGATCTGTAGATCTGAATGATGGCTGTGAGAAGAATGTGTTTAACCCTTTCGCACCGGTATTTTTTAAATGTGCGTCCTCGAGCTCTTTAATTGGTGCGAAAGGGTTAAGAAGCTTCCTATTAAGGATAAATTCCAAAACTTTAGAAAGGCAAGAAATCAAAGCAATTGGACGATAGTTGGAGGGTTGAGAGCGGTCACCTTTCTTTGGACAGACTGAATAAAATCGAACTTCCAACAGGAAGAAAAAGTACCGCACGAAAGACAAAGACGAAAAAGTTTGCCTAGGCAGGGTGTCAGCACAGAAACACAGTTCTTGAGAACAACAGGAGGAGCACCATCATGACCGTACTCCTTCCTAGCGTTGAGGACAAATAGGACAGAAAGAATATCTTTGAAAGAGATTCTAATTTCAGAGTTGGAGGCAAAAGTTTGAGCGAGGAGTTCAGCTTTATCAGGAAAAGATACGGCAACTGAGCCGTCGGAATGGAAAAAGAGGAGGGAAAGAAAATGAAATAATATTGTTGGAGAGGTTCTTGGCTTGGTGCTAGAAAGAACGAAGAATTAAATAGGTAACTGCGGAGCCGGCACATTACACCTAACCTCTTAGAAGCTGTTTTAGAAAAAGGGTATATGTGGTCTTCCCAGGAAAGATCACGGGAGACGGAAACACCAAGAATATTAAAAGGGGAGGAATGATTGAGTTGTTTATTGTTGAAAATAAGGGGATAGTCGTGTGGAAGATTGCGACGAGTAGACAGATGAAGGAACTGGACTGGGATTTTCAGGCATTGAAAGCCACAAAGTTTTATTAGTTCCAAACAGAGACAGCAGAAAGATCAGAGGTCACGTGCGTCATAGCCGTCTCGCGAAACAGGTAATTAAGCTCAGGGGCGTGTTTAGCTACCGCGGGGCCCAGGGCACCAGATGAGTTGCGGGTGTTAAAAAAAGTGGTTAGAAATAACCGCATATATTTCCAAATAAAATATAAACAAAATAAATATAGAATAAAAATAGCAACTCTCGTTTCTAACCAACTAGTGAAGTTCGGTTTCCCTAATTAACAAAAAGAAGAAAGAAAAAAAGTTTCTGAGACAAAGAAAAACGGAGCTTTGTCCATTCTTGAAAAATTTTGACTGCTGAATCAAGGGGCTAGTTTTTTCGTAAAAAAATTCTCGTGTTCCCCAACTAACCGGGCAACTTAAAGTCAACCTTTAAACCTCACAACCTTAAACCTCTTATAACCACTGCAATTAAACAAAACCCTGTTTAACTAAATAGAGGCCTATCAGAACTAGGTGTAAGTAATTAATTAAAATAACTAAGGTAAGAGAAAAACTAGGTACCTAGAAGAAACTCGAACCGGGCTACAACTGCCCTAACTAATAATTAAATGGCTGTTATAGCCCCTATTAAAACTTAAAGGCAATATAGCCCTAACTTAACTTGAGTAAAACCTTCAAAACCTTAAACCTTTAAAAACAAAAACTTAAGGGCAATACAGCCCTAGCCTAACTTAACCTGCAAAACCTAGGTCTGGGAAATAGCCCCTACAAATAAATAACCTAGCAGTGTGTTAAATAGTAACTTAAAACTTAACAAATAAAATTCAAATCTGGAAACTAAATGAAACTTATGGATTAGTTAGAAACAGAAAGGGTAACGTTCAACTGGCAACTTCATTTTTGGTAAGTCTAAATTAATTTTAATGAATTTAGCTTGACCATAGTTAGTAATCTGGCTGCTGACCAAATTTTAACCTGAAAACCACTGCAGCCTACAGTGAAAAAGTCTGTAGCTATGTTGACAGTGTCTAAATGGGCCATTATTATTTCTATAATTACTGTGTCTATTTAAAGTAAACTTAACCTTAATATTACACCTAAATAATCTCTCTCTCAAAAAATAATAATAAATTTTTCAATAAATTTTTCAATATGGCGCCCCCGGGTGGGCAGTCGAGAAGTTAGTTACCCTTTTTTGTTTTATTTCTGATACAATAGTTTTAAATCCAGTGAATTAAATTTTTTACATAATCTGAAAATTTAATTATAAATATCATTGATAATATCATTTATAATATTAAACCTAAAAAATGGCTAATGAAACTGAAGCCACTCCAGGAAAAAGTATGGAGACATGGTTGGGAAGTGATGTGGAAGCACTTGAAACTAGTAAATTGGTAAAAAGAGGAGAGCAATCAGAGCCTCAGCTACTAAACTTTTAGCTACAATCAAAGAGAATTGGATGATTGGACTGAGGAACAAAAAAATTCATATGCTCGGCTTTTGTCCTCACAACTGGACAAGTTACAAAATTTAGATGAGGAAATCCTTAGTAAGTATGTTTGTTCCGAAGGCTTCTCAGAGGCTAAACAAGAAAAACTAGATGAAAAAAAGTTATTACCAATTGAAATAGATCAAATGATACAAGCATTAACAACTAAAAAAGAAAATAATGCCGAAGCCAAACCTAAACCAAGAATAAGTACTAAAATTCCTGAGCTTCAAATATTACCATTTGATGGAAATCCCTCTAAATTTCAAAACTTTAAGACCTCATTCAGAAACATTTATGATAACATAGGTCTTTCCGAAGAAGAGAAATTTGCCTACCTAAAACAACATTTGAGTGGAAACCCTGCCATTCAAATAAACTGCATGCAAGAAGTAAAACATCTTATGAAGAAGCATGGCAGCAGTTGGAGGGCTGTTATGCAACACCAGGCCAAATTAAATTCTCCATAATAAAATCACTTTTAACCAAATCCAAATAACCAAAGATTTTAAATCACTTCATGACTTTCAAGCAGATATGCACTCTACCATAAATTTAATGCAAACTCAAAAATTAGAATTAGAAGATATACTCTTGTATGTATATTATAATAAACTAAGTCAAGAAACTCAGGAATTTTTAAGAACTTGTGGTTTTAAACTCTATGACCACTTTGATAAATTTAAAGAAGCCATTGCTGAAGCTACCAAAACCTTAGCTAATGTTAATTTTGATCTAAGTCAAAGTGAATTAACCACCTTAATACCTAAACAAAAAAGAAACTTCTCTCCAGAACCAGCCAGAAAACCATGGTATTCTGGCCAAACTACAGCTACTCTGGCAGTTTCCACCCAAAGACAATCCTCAAGAAGAGCTCAACATACTGACCAGAGAGAACTTTACTGCAAATTGTGTAAGAAAAACTCACACAGAATCTCAAAATGTGATTCTTTCCCTGAAAGTTGGGATAAACTGAAAAAACTTGCTAAATTAAATTATTGTACTAAATGCACCTCATCTAAACACCAAGCCAAAGAATGCCCCATTTCTTTCCAACCCTGTTCATTTTGTAGGTTTTCTAACCATTTATCCTTCCTTTGTACCAAACAAAAAGGAAAACCAGAGGAAGATAAGAAAACCAAAACCAGTACTGAAGTAGCTACCAAAAAGAAAACTCAAAACAAGGGAAACAAGTTACTAACTTATTAAGTTTAAAAAACACTGATCAAGAAGTGCATTAATTCCTTCCATGCAGATGAGAATAAGAAACTCAGAAAAATCAATTAAATGCAGAGCACTTTTGGATAATTGTAGTCAAGCCAGCTACATTACCAATGAACTTGTGAAAAAATTAATCTTCCAACTAAACACTACGAGGAATCCATAACCATAACAGGATTTATAGCCAACAAGAAACAACCAAATTATGAAGTAGCTATAATTAAATTGGAGGATTCTAGAAACCCTGGAAACTACCAAGAAATAGAAGCCATCATAATTGATGATATTAATATTAAATATGAAGTTCAGGGATTACTGAAACTTCAAACTTATTTAAAATCCTTAAATTATCAGCTTGCAGATCACTTTGAAGCTGATGAAGTGGCGACTTCATGTTAATTTTTGGGGCTGCAACCCACAAACTTTTTGCCCTCAGCACTCATCAGATTCATACTGCCTCTTGTTATAAATCTCCCTATGGAATACTTTTATTGGGTTTCCCTTCAGATTACTACCCTGAAAAAGAAAAAGAACCAATAAGAGATCAGATCAGCTTCTGTATTACCAACCCTCTACTTACTAGTACAACTTCTAATGAAGATCTAGAAAAAATTGAACACCAGATTGCACAATTTAGCAAACTAGAAAACTTGGGTATTTCTGGGGATGAACCATTTTCAAACAAAGAAAAAGATCTGATTGCAAACTTCGAAAAGGAAGTTAAAATAGAAGATGAAAGATTGTCTGTTAAGGTACCATGGAATGACCAAAAAGATAAAATTTCACCAAACTTTAACTATGCTATTAGCAGGTTAAAGTCCACTTGCAAAAAATTAAAAAAAGATAACTTAATGCAACCTTATTCAGACATCCTTGAACAACAATTCCAGGAAGGAATAATAGAAGAAGTAGCCTAACAGAAAGCTTAAAACAAGAAGGAAATTTTTTACCTCATTTTCCAGTAGTTCGCCCTGGAGTACAAACAACTAAAGTTAGGATTGTAGTAGATCCCTCGGGTAAAAGCAAACCAGAAGAAATAACAGTAAATGATGCTACTGAGGACTGCCCTTCACTCCTACCTCATTTAGCAAAATTGTGCATTAAATTAAGGCATGGTAAATATTTGATGATTGGAGACATTCAAAAAGCATATTTACAACTTAAATATCAAACAGAATTTGACTGCAATGCCCACAAAATTCTGTGGTTAAAAGATACCCAATTGGCTCCAAATGACGACAACCTGATCTGCTATAAATATAAGAGTTACCTTTGGCAACAAAAGCAGTCCATTTTTACTACAACAATCTCTCCAACACATTTTTAATGAACAACAAAACCAAGTGGCAGACTACCTAGCTAACCGCTTTTACATGGACAATGCTTTAATTAATGCCAACAATCTCTCAGAACTCAAAGACCTTTACAATTATAGTGTAAACACCTTAATTGATTATAATTTGAAGCTATATGAATGGGCCTCCAATCACTCAGAACTTCAAGGACTATTTGAAAAACATGACATAGCCTCCTCAGAAGATAAAAAAACGTAAAACTATTAGGATATGGTTGGAACACAAATGCTGATACACTCCATCTAAAAACTGTAAACTTGAACTCAGAAGCCAAAACTAAAAGAGAAATACTAAGTTCTGTGCAATCATTGTTTGATCCAATTGGATTTGTTGCACCCTTAGTGTTTAAATTAAAACTCTTCATGCAGAAAGTAGCAGCTACCAAAAAAGATTGGGATGAATATCTAGAACCTGAAATGCTGGGTGAATGGAAAAAACTTTGTAAAGAAATAAACAAAGTGGAATTTCTGAATTTTCCTAGACAAGCTTTTGAAAATTCCAAACCTCTCATGGAAAATCTTCAACTTCACATCTGCACTGACCTTTCTGCTAAAACCTTTTTAAGAGAATTCTACCATTTGTCCTTAAACTACTCCCTTCCAAAGGTTTTGATTTCAGACAATCAATCCACCTTCAAAAGATCTGAAGATTACCTTAAACATTGGTTCCAAAATGTTCTTGTGTCTCAGTACCTCTCTGATCATGGTATCCAGTGGAAATTTACAGCAGCCTATTCACCCAGAACCTTAGGAATAGCTGAAAGAATGGTGGGTTTAGTCAAAAGAGCCCTCTATACCTCCCTAAAAGGAAGAAAAATCCCTTTAACTGAACTAAAAACAATTGTTCTTGAAATAATGAATACAATTAATTCAAGACCACTCACTTATGTTAACTCAAATGAAGATCCCTCCTCTGACCTACTAACTCCTTTCAAGTTGCTTTTTGGGTATGACAATACCAAATTCAACTTTTTAACCACTAATGATACCCAAGAAGCTGTTAATGAAGGTGATCAGGTGGATGCTGATTATATGACAGCAACAGAGGACAAAGAAAGAAAGAAAATACTGGATTACTTTCATAAGGGAGTTAAACAATCTAAAGAAATCAAAAAAAGATGGCGATATGAATATTTGAGTAGTTTGAGAGAAAAAGAATACCAACAACACAAACAACCAGTAAGTAAAGAACCTAAAGTAGGAGAACTGTGTCTCTTAGATGAAAATTCGATGAATCCCAAATACTTCTGGAAGATTGCTGTAATTGAAACATTACACCCAGATGAAGATGGCATAATCAGGCATGTAACTGTAAAAACACCCAATGGTCATCTCTCCAGAAGACACATATATCGGTTATACCCACTTGAAATAACTGATAAACCGAATATTGACCTGGAAGAACTTGAAAATTCTTCCACAGAATCAGGAACTGTAGATTATCCTGACACTACTACTGCCGCTACTCAACTTCGACCACAAAGACAAGCTGCAGTTAGATTTCGGGAAGAACTGCAAAGAAAAATATAGAGTGGATCTTTGTGAAGACCACAAATTGAAAATTGTAAATAATTGTAAATAGCTATAACTTAGGACTAACGTTCTACAGAAAAGACGCTTTCATTTTCATATTTCACCTAAAAGGAACTTTTCTGTAGAGCATGTCATTTTCAATCATCAAAAAAAATAAATAAATAAAATTTCCCAAGAATATAATTCTGAGTAAATTTTTTCCCCTTGGGGGGAATGTTAAAAAAAGTGGTTAGAAATAACCGCATATATTTCCAAATAAAATATAAACAAAATAAATATAGAATAAAAATAATAACCCTCGTTTCTAGCCAACTAGTGAAGTTGGGTTTCCCTAATTAACAAAAAGAAGAAAGAAAAAAGTTTCTGAGACAAAGAAAAACGGAGCTTTTTGTCGATTCTTGAAAAATTTTGACTGCTGAATCAAGTGGGCTAGTTTTTTCATAAAAAATTCTCGTAGTTCCCCAACTAACCGGGCAACTTAAAGTCAACCTTTAAACCTCACAACCTTCAAACCTCGTTATTAACCACTGCAATCAAACTAAAACCCTGTTTAACTAAATAGAGGCCTATCAGAACTAGGTGTAAGTAATTTAATTAAAATATAACTAAGGTAAGAGAAAAACTAGGTACCTAGAAGAAACTCGAACCGGGCTACAACTGCCCTAACTAAATAATTAAATGGCTGTTATAGCCTCTATTAAAACTTAAAGGCAATATAACCTTAACTTAACTTGAGTAAAAACCTTAAACCTTTAAAAACAAAAACTTAACGGCAATATAGCCCTAGCCTAACTTAACCTGCAAAACCTAGGTCTGGGAAATAGCTCCTACAAATAAATAACTTAGCAGTGTGTTAAATAGTAACTTAAAACTTAACAAATAAAATTCAAATCTGGAAACTAAATGAAAGTTATGGATTAGTTAGAAACAGAAAGGGTAACGTTCAACTGGCAACTTCATTTTTGGTAAGTCTAAATTAATTTTAATGAATTTAGCTTGACCATAGTTAGTAATCTGGCTGCCGACCAAATTTTAACCTTAAAACCACTGCAGCCTACAGTGAAAAAGTTTGTAGCTATGTTGACAGTGTCTAAATGGGCCATTATTATTTCTATAATTACTGTGTCTATTTAAAATAAACTTAACCTTAATATTACACTTAAATAATCTCTCTCTCAAAAAATAATAATAAATTTTTCAATAAATTTTTCAATAGCGGGGCCCATTGGTTCTGTGAACACACATGGAAACCATAACAATATATGAATATAAATGCATACTACAATTTACAGGGTTAATCATGGCATACAGTGTGGTGAACTCATCTGTTTTAAATATCTCCTCCCTACAAAAAATAAGGTCGACAATATGAAAAATATGTGAAAAAAATTGTAAAAATTATGCTAATAGTATATGTTATATTTTAGTTACAATAACATGGCAGAATATAAGAAATAGTTGGTAATATGAATAAATGCAAGGTTTCTTGTGCCGAACAATTGAAATAATTAGCGATTTATTGCAAAATAATTTTACATTTGACAGTTTGACAACAATAATGTCCTGAAAATTGTAACACTTACAGTTAAGTAAAAAAAATCAACCTTTTTTTTAACAAACATATCAGCAAAAAGACGAAAGGCGATCTTGCCACCCAGCGTATATAAATGTACCATATGTATCAAACCTTTTATGTTGTCATTCAATAGAAAAATAGTGCCCACACACACACACACACACACACAAAAACACTATACGTACGACGTACCTTCCCCTCACAGCGACAAATCAAAAACTGAACGCTGGAAGCATTCGGCATCTTTAGGCCTACCTCTCTTTGGTGCTACGGGCGAGACTTGGAGTTGCTAAATGACAGTTAACTTGTTAGGACAATTCTGCGCCAATGTAAATATACAAAAGGCAATAAAACTGTACGTTATACGTAAGAAATAGTGTTGAAACTTGAAAGGATAATCAAGTAAGGAATATAAAAAAAAACATGTAGGAAATCAGTGTAAAGTGTAAAAACAGCAATTCATTAGCAGGATCAGTTATTACCTATATGTAGAAATAAAAGTGCAATAATAATGTTATTTTCCAACCATTTTCAGTTTTTTCTTGATTGTTTCCACTTTCCAAAAATCTCTATCTAATGACACAAAATCTGACGTAATTTTATAAAATAAGCAGAGTCTCTTCTGTAGAGTGCGGGGCCCATTAAAGCGCGGGGCCTATGGCACGTGCCCTAAGTGCCCTGCCCTTAACATGCCCCTCATTAAGCTTAAGTAACTTTGGGCGCTTGAGCATACGGCTCGTGTATTCTCTGTTGGTTTTGGCACTTGATAATGATTCTGACAACTGTTTCACGCAGTACGTTTAATGGATAAGAATGTAATGGCTTGTATTTCCCCAAGGTATTATGTTATATAGAATGTGAGAGCGTGCAAGGGTGTAATATAGAGTGAGCGGTATATATTTTAGAGTGTGGTGTTTTAATTTATGCAAGATATAACTGAATTTGATATTACGTTCGATGTGTCCTTTGAAAGTTACCTTTTCATCTAAAATTACACCTGATACTCTGATTATCACTGGTCAACAAATTTTAAGGAATTTTTTGTATCTTTAATGAAAGTAGCCGATTCTTATGTATTTTTGCATGCTGAATTTGAAAATGATAGTGAAATTGTTTAATTAGTTCGCATTTTTAAGATATCATGGTAATTATTGTGTAAGTACTGGTAAAAATTTATCCCACAACAAATATGTATTTTAAGGAGCACACTCACTTCAATGTCGTTTCCTCTTGGCCTGTCTCTTGTACTCTGACTGTGTAGTGTCTCTTATTACTGACCAGCAGAAATCAGCCAGCATAGATGAATTCCACTTGCCCTGGTAACGTTTCTCAAGAGCTGAAATCTGCTGATGAAAACGTTCCCCATGTTCGTCACTTACTTCACCAAGGTTTGCCGGGAAAAAGTCGAAATGGGAATGGAGGAAATGAATTTTTAGAGACATGTTACATCCCATTCTTTGGTACGCCTTCAACATATTATCCACTAATTCATCTGCATTTGGAGCTCTGTTGTTTCCAAGGAAATTTTGCGACACTGACTTGAACGAGACCCAAGCTTCTTTTTCTGCGCCCTCCAAAAGTGTCTCGAAATGTTCATCTTTCATCAGATTTCGTATATGAGGACCAACAAATATGCCTTCCTTGATTTTTGCCTCACTGAGTCGAGGGAACTTCTGGAAAAGATACTTAAATGCCTTTCCATCCTTATTGAGTGCCTTCACAAAATTTTTCATAAGCCCTAACTTAATATGTAACGGTGGTAGAAGTATTTTGCTTGGCTCTACTAATGGCTCGCACGAAACGTTTTTCACACCTGGCACTAAACGTTCTCTTAGAGGCCATTCCTTCCTTTCATAATGCTGTGACCTAGCACGGCTGTCCCACTCGCAAAGGAAGCAGCAGTACTTCGTGTAACCCTGCTGGAGACCAAGTAACATGCCGACCACTTTCAAATCACCACATATGCTCCATTTGTGAGCGTTGTAGTTTATGTGGTGAAGCAGATATTGCATATTTTCATATGTCTCCTTCATGTGGACAGAATATCCAATTGGAATGGCAGCTTTTTCGTTTTTGTTATGAAGTAGTACAGCCTTAAGGCTTAGCTTAGAGGCATCAATGAACAACCTCCATTCGTCATCTCTGTATGTTATATTTAGAGCATTCATTAAACCAACAACATCTGTACACACCACGAAGTCACCATGTTTGATGAAGAAAGTCTCCAACGTGGATTGCCTAGTGCGGTACATGGATATTTGTACATCATCATGAAGAAGATGCCACTGTTGAAGGCGTGAGGCGAGCAATTCTGCCTTAGACTTCGGTAAGTCCAAATCTCTGATGAGGTCATTCAGTTCGTGTTGTGTGATTTTATGCGGTTCTGTAGACAGTTCACTGGGCACAAAGTCGGTATCTTGTGATGTTGTGGGATGTGCAATGTCTTCATCTGTACTCGTTACAGGATGCTCTTCGTCATCCAAATCGAGGGTGTCTGAGGAGGTAGGAGGATTGGGCACAGGTATGTCTTCGTTATGGGGCACAGGTCGAATGGCGGATGGAACATTAGGATACTTGAGGGTCCATTTTTTCTTCTTACTAATTCCACGTAATGGCGGAACCATGCAGAATAAACAGTCATCCACGTGGTTACTTTGTTCCCTCCACACGACGGGGATGCCGAAGCCCATTGACCTCGGTTTCCCATTGTACCACTCAAGTAATGTAGTTGCACATGTAATGCAGCATATATGCGGCGCCCACGTTTTGTCCTGATCTCCTAATTTGCACTTAAAATAAAGGTGGTACGCTTTCTTGATGGCAGGTGTTAACGTCTTCTTTTGCGATTTTAATGTTACTTTGCCGCAAATATAGCAAAAGTTATTTGAGTCATTAACGCATTTACGTGGCATTTTGCTTATAACGTCAATGAGAAACTGATCGCAAGATTACGCTTTAACACGCACTACACTCTATATGTCATGAAGTAACCACAGGTGCAAATTACGAGGAAACACTACAAAAGCACTATGTCAAAATGTGAAATAACGTGTCACCACAACAAGCGTCACTCTAGAACTGAGCTAAAGGGATTTACGATGTACTCAAGATGGCGCCAGACAACGAGGTTGCTAAACGAGCACATTCTACAGTGTTGCCATATGTTATGCTTCAATGATATATTAATTTCAATTGGGAAATAATGAAAACAGGGCACCCGTGTATCTTCTAAACGCGAACCAATCATGCAAAATGAAGGTCATTTTCGGATTCAGCGACGTCGAATTACTAAAGAAATGATGGTTTCATCGAAGATACATTTTGGCTGTTGATTAGTGATTAGCACTGATACTCTATTAATTCTAATATTATCTATATGTATATTTTAATTTATATTTTATTTTCTGTTTGTTGTATGAAGTCTTTGATAGAGTTAATCATAATTTATTTGCATTCAACCACTTACAAATACGGGTCAGCTTCACGTTTGTTCTTTCTTGTAAAATATGTGAAGAGTGTAATGTCATCTGCATACTGAATACTGATTGCCTTGTGGCAGTTATGAAAGTCATTGACATGACACATGAATAGGAAGGTCCCAATATTGAACTTTGTAACGCTCCGTGTGTGATTGGTTGAAAGTCTGACTCACGTTTACCTAATCTGACGTATTGCTATCTACTAAACTGGACTTGAACCAGTCTAAATGCAAACCTCTTACTTCATAATGAGCAAATTTTTGGGTTTGTCAAAAGCTGTGGATAGGATTGCTTTGGAATTCTCTCTCTCTCTCTCTCTCTCTCTCTCTCTCTCTCTCTCAATATATATATATATATATAGTGTGTGTGTGTAGTGTGTGTGTGTGTGCGCGCGTGTGTTTTAAGCGTTCTTTTTCAGTTTTTTAAATAAAAGTATTGTCTTTCGGCCAGTTGAAATTTATTTTAGTTTTTGTTTTCTTATAATGCATAAATGCATTCATGACCATACAAAAATCACAGACTTGAAAGAGTCATTAAAAGCCTCACTGGAACTGTGCCATATTACAGAGGATTCCAAATTCCACAACCACTAAAATTACCAACAAAAGAGAATACAAAATGCAAACCATCCTACTATTCTCATTTGTTTAAAACATTGGCAAGACGAAATAACGAAATTACTTGCGTGCGAGCATCCGCGCATACACACACACACACACACACAGACATATATATATATATATATATATATATATATATATATACACACACATATATATATATATATATATATATACACACGGGGCCTATCAGAGGGAGGGCTAGGAGGGCCATTTGGCCTGGGCCTCAAGCTTAAGGGGGACCTCAAATTTAGAAACTTTCACGTTTGAATATAATGTTTTGCAGAGAAAGTATTAATTGGGTTTAGCTATGGGCCTCAAAAGTTGAAAGTGGCCCGGGCCTCTCTGGACCTCTGCGAGGGCCTGTATATATATATATTGGGTCGGCAAAAAAAAAAGGGAGACCTTTTAAATCCTTCATATCTCGGCAAATACGGTACATAGAACCATGAAATTTTAGTACGTTAGTACTAGGTAATTTTATGGTTTGCATGCCATCTTTTAACATTTTAGCTGAGAAATTGTTGCTAATCATAGGTTCAAGCTCATAATTAAAGTGATTTTAATTAACGTAAGTCAACTGCAGGAGGTTTCGACAAGCTTCTCAAGAAAATCGATGAAACAGGAGATATCAAAAGAACACCAGGTAGCGGTAATAAATTTGGCCACCAAACAGTCATGATTTAAATCCTGTCGATTACGGCCTTTGGGAAAATTTGTCACAGAGAATTTATCGGGTCAAAGTAAGAAATGTCGAACATTTACGACAGCTTCTTCTCGAAAAAATGGGATGAGCTACTACAAGAACAAACAAATCAATAAAGCCATAGATGAGTTCCGTCCTACACTGAAAAAGGTTGTAGAAGTTCGTGGTAAACATATCGAGCAGTTTTTTTAACATCAAGGTGGCACCATATGTGAGTACTTTGCAACTTTTTATCTACACATAAATGCAGTAGTAGTGTAAATGGAGCATTTCCAGTGGCATAAAGAAATGTTCAATAAATCCGTAATTTTCCTTAGTTTTCTTTGAAATCCGCTCACCATATAGAAAATTTACTTAGTTGTGGAGTGTGAAAACAATATTGAAATCTGATTATAACTTTGGATTTTACAGCCAAAGTTCGAGGGCTCCCTTTTTTTTTTGCCAACCCGATATATATATGGGTGGTTTCAATGTTCACCACCACATTTGGCTTTCTTCTCATTTTAATAACATCCCTGGTGAGCTAGTGTATAACTTTTCTACTCTGAGTGACCTCGAGCAGATTGTATACCACCCTAGTAGTATCCCCAATCGCCTTGGAGATAGGCCCAACATTCTGGATTTATTTCTTACCTCTCGTCCTTCTTCTTACTCTGTCAAACTTTTCTCTCTGATGGGCTCCTCCGACCACAATCTTATATCTGTTTTCTGTCTTATCGCTCCAATTCGACCGTTGGATCCTCCAAAGAGTTACTTTGGCGCCACTGATTGGGAGGCCCTTAGGCAGCACTTCTGTGATTTACCATGGAATGATTACTGCTTCCGTGGCGGGTCCCCTCCGAGTGTACTGAGCGCATCATGGAGGGGGGGTCCTCTCAGGTGCGGAGCCGTACATTCCATATTCTACTCCTATTAGTAATACAAAAAAAAATTGGTTTCACTCTGCGTGTTCTAATGCTATCCGCAACAGAGAGGAATCTTTCAGGAGGTAGCGTCGCCATCCAACTCCTTACTCTCACTTAGCTTATATTTCTGACCGGAATCGTGCAAAAATCTGTTCTTCAACTCTCCAAAAATTTGTTTATCAGCCAAAAATGTGAAAATCTATCCAATTCTAATTCTTCTCGCTTTTTCTGGCATCTAGGTAAGAACCTCTTCAACAACTTTACTTCCTCTTCTCTCCTTCCTCTTTTCCATTCCGACGATACAGTTCTCTTCTCCTGACAAAGCTGAACTTTTCGCTCAAACTTTCGCTTACAATTCAACCCTGAATGATTCCGGTGCTGTTCCTCCATCTCCTCCCCCACCTCTGACTTTATAATGTCTGAAATTAGAATCTCTTCTTAAAGATGTTTTTTCTGCCCTATCTGGGCTCAACTCTAGGGAGGCGTATGGTCCTGATGGTATTCTTCCTGTTATTCTTAAGAACTGTGCTTCTGTAGTGACACCCTGCCAAGACAAACTCTTTCGTCTTTGTCTTTCGTGTGGTACTTTTCCTTCCTGCTGGAAATTCGATTTCATTCAGCATGTCCCAAAGAAGGGTGACCGCTTTCAACCCTTCAACTATCGTCCAACTGTTTTGATTTCTCGTCTTTCTAATGTTTTTAAATCTATTTTTAACAGGATGAGTCTCAAACAGCTCTCTTCTCATAATTTTCTTTTAGATCGTCAGGGATCCGCAAGGGACGCTCTACTGATGATCTTCTTTCACATCTCTCTGACTCTTGGTCATTCTCCTTTCGAGATTTTGGTGAAACCTTTGCTATTACGCTAAATATATCATGAGTTTTTGATAGAGTCTGGCACAAATCTTTAATTTCGAAACTGCCCTACTTCGGTTTCTACCATTCAACCTGTGCCTTCATCGCTCATTTCCTTTCTGGCTGATCTATAACTGCGTTTGTCGATGGCCACTGTTCTTCTCCTAAAGCTAATAACAGTAGTGTTCCTCAGGGTTTTGTCCTGTCACCCACGCTTTTCCTTTCATTTATCAATGATCTGTTAAGTCGCACTTCCATTCCTGTGCCGATGATTCTATTCTTCACTTCTTCACCCGCTTCGCAAAACATCCCTCTCAACAGTTACTGCATGTTTCGCGTAGGACGGCTATGGTGCACCTGACCTCTGATCTTTCTACTATCTGATTAGGGCAGAGAAAACCTTGTGGCTTTCAATGCCTCTAAAACTCAGTTCCTTTAGCTGTCTACTTGTCACAATCTTTCACACAACTATCCCCTTACCTTCAACAACAAACAACTCAATCCTTCCTCTTTTCCTAACATTCTTGGCGTTTCCTTTTCTCGTGATCTTTCTTGGAAAGATCACATATACTCTCTTCCTAAAACAGTTTCCAAGAGGTTAGTTGTGCTCAATTGCTGACTCTGTATACGGGTGTTTTTCCGCCCCTGTATCGAGTATGTTTCTCATGTATGGGGTGGCTGAACCTACACAGCCGTACTTGAGCGGGTGGAATTAAAGGCTTTTCGTCTCATCAATTCCCCGCTTCTTACTCTCTCTTTACTATCGCAATTATAACGGACACTGCTCTTCTGAACTCTCTAACTGCATGCCTCCTCCTTTAAGGAGAGCACGCAGTACCACTTTCGACACTTTCTCATTCCTTTTCTGTCCAACTCTCTAACGCAAGGGATAATCAGTATTTTCAGTCTTTCATCTACTCAACCAGTGAACTCTGGAACAATCTTCCTCAATCCATCTTTCCTCCTGTCTATGACCTCCCATCTTTCAAACGCAGCGTGTCCAGGCATCTCGAAAACCCTGGACCTTAATTTTGGCTCTCTTCTTCTTCTATAGGGTGTGCTTTTGCGGACATTCGCCCTTGGCCTCTCCTTCTTGCATAAAAAAAGGATGTACATATATGATGGTCATATGTCGGCTTACAATCCTTAATTAGCTAAATGAACTTAACCTAATCTTAACCTACTTTTTGGTCGAAAAATAATCTTCAAAACTGCCCAACAGACACGAAAATTTTGTCATTTTTTAAATTTTTATAATTCGTCACTGTATATATATATATATATATATATATATATATATAATAAGACGCCACATATACGCTCCAGAATTTTAGACCTACCGTATAAAAATACATGTCACTCTTCAGTTACAACTAAAATAATTTAATTTAATTTATTTAAGTGGGTAATTTTTTTATTAATTAATATTATTATCATTATTATTATTAATGCTGAAACCGTAAACACAAATTTTTTTTTAAATACAGACAGTCCTCGTTATCCGGAAGGGTTATGTTTCTGAAAATTTGACCGTAAACCGAATTTTCATATAACGGACCGGACCCTATATTCCCATTAAATCCCAGTATATAATGGGAGATGCGTTCCTACGGAAGACTTTTCAAACCCACAACTACATAATAAACATAATTTTTGACCTTTTCAAACACATTTAAATAGAAAACAATAATATTTTAATATATTTTTCTAAATTATATTGTAGGTACTGGAGGAAATAAACTGCATAAATAGTTGTATTCACTTCCTAATACTGCTGATCGGTTCTGGGTGGTAGTGTTGTGAGTCATGGAAAGGAAGTCAGAAGGTGGTTGATGAAGGGGCAGCACCTTCCTCTTCCATATCATCATCAGATGCTTCCTCTTGAAGCTGAAGGAGTAATAGAGGGTCGTCAGCTTCACTGTCTGACCCATCATTTTGGCGCGTGGTTGCCGTGGGTGGAGAAGATGATGTTTGCTGGCGAAAAAATTCTAAGTGTTTTGTCTGTTTCCTCCGCATCGTCTTCTCTTTATACAGCTGCTTGTAGTTACTGAGTAGATCAGTTAGCCCTCTACAGAACTGCAGACTTCGTTCACGATTGGGATCATTCTGTGTGAAGATGTCCATCATTTGATCTGCATGGACAAAAGCTTCAGAGAAAAGCTTAGTCGTCTCAGAAGATTGTAGTTAAATTTTCATTATACGGTACGGCTTGACTCACTTCTACAGCTGAACATAGCTGAACTGTGAATGCTATTTTCTTTATTTTTTGTTAGTTTAATTTAACCATTTTGCTCCTTATTTGGTTGGAAATTTTTATTCCCTATATAGTGCTGTTTTCCTTCAAAAAATGAAGTTTTCTATATTTCCATTGTGATACCATTTTCTTTTGGATTTGACCATGTACTTTTGTAATCTAGCTATAAAAATCATCTAATCTTGCATTTTTTTGCTTGTAGGGCATTTAATATAGTCTGTATCATTGCTCAGCAGTGAAATTTCATTTTTAACTTTTCCAAAAAAATTTCCGTAACTGCGGAATTTTTGTCTGTATAACGGACCTCGGTACTAAAATAAAATTTCCGTAAGTGTGAAATTCCGTATAAAGGGGTTCCGTAAAGCGAGCACTACCTGTACAGTAAACCCTCGTCCAACGCGTGTTTGTCCAGCGTGAATTTGCTTATACACGAAAAAATAAATGCGAACAATTATTTGCCGAAAGCGGAGAATTTGATTATACACGGTCCGCCAAACATACTCTAATACAGTAGTACTGTACGCGTGCCAATGCGCGCTCTAGTGTTTTCTCCTACACTCTCCAACACTCACGCTTCTCCCTCCCTCTCGCGTCACCACTCGCATCACCCTTTGTTTCAGTCCCGCTCCGGCGTTAAGTTCAGTGAAGTTGTGTTTGATTGTTTTTGTCGTATTTTGCCGTTGTTTTGCTATTACTCTTAGACAGCAGTATGGCGCCAAAACGTAAAGCATCTGCGAGTGATAGTGGAGAGAAGAAAAGTCGTAAGGTTATGACATTAGCCGAAAAAATATATTCTAAATAAGTTGCGTGGTGGTATGAGCATAGCATCACTTGGCCGTAAATGAGTCTACCATACGCACCATCCGAAAGAGTGAAGAAAAGATACGTGCTATTTTCATTTAATATATTTTTATTTATCATATGTAAATATTATGTTTATGATTTTATTATGTTCTTATTTCATATACAATAATATAGGTAGGGAAATTCATTTGTGTGTGAATAAAAAATCTACGTATCTAAGTATTAATGGGAGACTTTACGCGGCCGCGTTCACGTATCCCCATTTATCCCATAAGGTATTAAGTTTGTCCAACGCGGATTTACCTAACACGCCGTTCTCGAGGAACCTAACCCCCGCGTTGGACGGGGGTTTACTGTACAACATTGATAGGCTTTATAAGATAAAAGATGAGGAAAAAGACAGAAAATTGAGCCATGAACGGGATTTTTAAAATTTGAATAAGTCTCTCTCTCTCTCTCTCTCTCTCTCTCTCTCTCTCTCTCTCTCTCTCTCTCTCTCTCTCTCTCTCTCTCTCTCTCTCTCTCTCTCTCTCTCTCTCTCTCTCTCTCTCTACGATATTCAAAAGAAAACGAGATGACTCGGCCCTAGACACAAGCTGTTATGAGAAAGAAAACAAATTTTGACAAAAACAGAAGAGGCAAAACGGTGGAAAACAACTGAGTCAAGATGGATTTCGTTAAGATTTTGAAAATTCTACGCGCCATATTGAATTTACTTTTGAAACTAATTTTTGGGAAATGGGAATGGAAACGGAATGGGAATGGGAATGGGCATGGGAATGGAACCCACCCAAAGGGTGCACCGCCTTCCACCGAGGTATACCCTTCATTTTACTATTAAATTTAACGAAAGACAATATGTACTAGTTTTACAAATACTATAATATATAAACGGGTAGCAATTAATTTGCCCAAAATAAAGGCTAATGTGAAGGTCGTGGGAATACCCTTTTAATTTAAGAGGAAAACCGCTGGCACCAAAATATAGCGAAAATAAAAACAAACTTTATTTCTACTTTCCGATTTCTTTTAATTTCTTTTAATTATTACTCATTCTTATTGCTTTACACTCGTTTCGCCGTTTCTTACAAACAGATACTGTAGACTGGTAGCGTGGCCGCCATTGACATTTCGAAAAACAAAACAAGGGAGGGGCGGAAAAGACGACTCTTTATCGTTATTTACTGGCTTTTATTTTTGCTGCAACAATTTACAAGACCTGGGAAAGTGAGTGCGGATTCACCATTTTAATTTGATCGTGGAGAAAGATATGCACTTTAGAAATTTTAGAATCACAATCCCATATTAGTAACGAAAACACCTAACTGGGACCAAATCACACCCGAGACTGCCGTTATGGCATGCCTTCGGCCTCAAAGCATTTCAAGTGTTGCCAAATAGTAGGCTATTTTATATCTCAAACAACTTCATCTTACGTATCTTAATTTCATATAAAACATTATTAAATTTCTTTTGAAATATTGTTATATTCTTTATTGAAAAAATAAAGAATATAACTTAGTTTCATGCAAAACATTATTAAATTTCTAATTAAACATTCTTATATTCTATATTAAATGTACTATCCGAGTGTTTTGGCTCCTCTTGCGGGGTGAGACAAGGCTCCTTGCTCTCCCCTATGCTGTTTAATGTGTATATTGACGGATTAATTGCTTCACTTAATGAGGCAACAGTAGGATGTTGTATAGATAACACAAGGATAAATAACTTAGTTTATGCCGATGATATGGTGTTAATAAGTCCCTCTGTTAAAGGGCTGGGTCGGCTACTAAATGTCTGCGAAGTGTATTCGCAGAAACATGATATTCTTTTTAATGTTACAAAAACTAAGGTTATGCAATTTCATCCTAAAAGCTGTAATCAGCCAGCTGGTATAAGGTTTAAAATGAACGGTGAAGTAATTGAGGAAGTACAAGAGTTTAAGTATTTGGGTCAAACTATTACCAGCTCCTTCAGTGATGACTCGGATATAAGAAAACAATCTCGAAGCCTGTGTGCTAAAGCGAATATGACCATAAGGAACTTTCGTTTCTGTACAAGTGAAGCTAAAGACACTCTTTCGTACTTTCTGCAGTAATATATACGGTCAGCAACTCTGGGTGAATTATAAAAAGGGTCTGGCAGAACCCTAAATTTGCTGTACAACAGGTCTTTTAGACTCTTGCATAAATTACCCCCGAGATGCTCAGCTTCGCAAATGTTTGCTACCCGCAATGTCCCGAGCTTCCCGGAGGTAACAAGACGTGCTCAACACAATCTAATGCAAAGAATTAAAAAATCAACCAACCCGATCATCCAAGCTATCCATGAGTCCTGCCATTTATCCTCTAAGCTATGGACTTCTTAGTACGAAAACGTCTGTCTGTAGCTCCACTTAACTTCGACAGTGCAGTATTATTTCTAATCAATTGTATATATTTCTATCCTTAGTGTATGAACTGTCATTGTATTAATAATATTTGTCATATGGACTATAGTCTGCCAATAAACCTTTTCATTTTCATTTTCATTTTCATTAAAAAACCAATAAACGATAAATTTTGCTTTTTTCCCCTTTTCCCTCCTATTTTCCCTTCTTTTCCCTCCTATTGTCCCTTCTTTTCCTCCTTTTCCCCTCACTCTCCTCAGTGGCATTCCCCTCCTCCACACTAGGTTACGTTAGGTTACTATCGCTTATCGGTGCTCCTTTAGTATGCGGTCTACAAATTCTGCCGTGCTCTACTTTTTTCAAAGTGCAGTCTACAGGTTTTTTTCGTTAAATTTGTGCCTGCTCATGCGGTCTACCTACGATTGGTTAGGTTTAGTCAAGATATTTTCGTTAAAACTAACGAAAATATCATGACTAAACCTAACCAATCGTCAAGGGCGACTGACATTGTGATGTAAACAAGCAATTACAGTAGTAAACAAGCAATTACAGTAGTAAACAAGCTAAGAAGGTATACTTACATTTAAACTTTTTGTGTTTTTAACTTTTCAATAAATTTTTTTCCTTACATTTAAACTTTTTATGTTTTTAACTTTTCAGTAAATTGTTTTCAAGTAAGATTGTCATTTCAACCTCCTTTAACTATATTTAAAAAACAAATTGGTGTAGACCGCATACTAAAGTGTGAATTTGTCTGTAGACCGCATAGTAAAGGAGCACCCGCTTATCTTATCACTCCCATACCCCCCACACACCCACACCCCTTTGAGAGATTAAAATTTTGCTTTTTTCCTCCTTTCCTCTATTTATCCCTCACTTCCCTCTGTAGCAGTCCCTCTTTTCCCCTCACCCCTTTATTTCCCTCACTTGGCAATAACACTCCATCTCACTAAATGCACGTATACTACTAGGTCAGCTTTATATAAATTTGCCGCAGTTTGCCCTAATTTTCATAAAAAAAATTATAAATAGTTCCTTAGGTAACAGCTTAAAATCAAGAGAAACGTATAAAAGTATATCAGGATTTGAGATGAAGAGCTGAAAATGCCAAATATTTTCAAGATACTGTCTATAACAGAAAAATGTTGAATTCGTAAACAGTTTTTGCAGTCAGCCTTTCCCTTCATATTTCTGTAGTATATTAGAATTTTATTTATAGTGAATTCGCTTTAGAAATTATGCTTGTTTTGTTTTTAATTTTAGTGTTTTTAATTTCCATATTCACTTGTTCATTACTACACCTTCATAATGAATAAAATGAATACACTATACAGCATTCTGAGTGTTCCACTAAAACAGTTAAATTCTCTTCTTAATAATTTTGTAATCATGTAATATTGGTGACCAACTCATTTTCTAAATTCTCCATAACAAAATAGGACCACACACACACACACACACACACACACACACACACACACACACACAAGTTTAAAATGTCAAATCTCCAACAATCATTCTGGTACTTTAGCCACATTCTGAAAGCAGTACAATACAGCCCTGGGTAAGCGAGACAATCTTGGAGCAGTAGCTCGTCTTCGGCATGATACAAACCTTATAAATTTCATTTCTGCATAGTTAAAGATAAAATATTTCTTGAAAAAAGGATCCCAGCAACATCTGGTTACTAAGCAAACCGAACGTTATTTAGTGTCCTGCATGTTTTTGTTTTTTCTCCGCCTCCTCTTCCTTCTCCTCTTACTCCTTATCCTCCTCCTTCTTGTTCTTCATCTTTAGTCAGTGGTTGTGGTTTCTTGGAATAACTGAACCTCTTTCCATGACGTCAGAGCTCAATATGCGTCACTTCAGCAGAGACAAAAATTGTTCAAGTATAAATTGTTCAGTCATTGGTCAAGTTATTATATTTATTTTCAATTCCCTATAATATTTCAAAAAAAATTCAATATACTTCCAGGTATTAAAATAACTTCACTGGTAAATACCAGAAATTGTTTTAAACAATTACTGTATAAAACTGAATACATTGTAAAGCAAAGTCTACACACACACACACACACATATGTGTGTGTGTGTATATATATATATATATATATATATATATATATATATATATATATATATATACGTCCATGTCCTTTCTTGACCTTCATCTTGTGTTATTTTTGTTTAATTATTTCCTCGCAAGATACTCGTCATGCTGGCGCACGTGTTCGAATTCCGCTGACCAACGCGGAAGGCGGGCATCTAATTACGAAATCTCCTCTCTTGTTTACTTCTAATTCAAAAGCATGATTATGTTATATATCGTTATGCGTGTTATGTACATATATATATGTGCCCATGTACTTTGTGTTAAATCTCAAAATAATAGTTATCTTAATATAAATATGAAACACTGTAAACTATAGTTAACTGTGGTCAATTGTAATTAACTGTAATGATTTAATATGATGTAATTAATGTACTTTAATAAAACTGTAATTAACGATAATAAATTAATGTAAATTACTTGTGTTATTTTTGTTTAATTATTTCCTCGCAAGATACTCGTCATGCTGGCGCACGTGTTCGAATTCCGCTGACCAACGCGGAAGGCGGGCATCTAATTACGAAATCTCCTCTCTTGTTTACTTCTAATTCAAAAGCATGATTATGTTATATATCGTTATGCGTGTTATGTACACATATATATATGTGCCCATGTACTTTGTGTTAAATCTCAAAATAATAGTTATCTTAATATAAATATGAAACACTGTAAACTATAGTTAACTGTGGTCAATTGTAATTAACTGTAATGATTTAATATGATGTAATTAATGTACTTTAATAAAACTGTAATTAACGATAATAAATTAATGTAAATTAATTGGTAATTATAATCATAGTTATAGTAAACCAAAATTACAATGTACTCAATGTACGACCCGACATTATGTCGCCATTAGGAATGTATAAGCGGCGATATTGTTATTATTTTTTTATTATTAATTTTTTTCGTTGGGATAAATTTTTGATGTGCTTTCTACTTTGCCAAATAAATGGCGACTTGTTCTTTTTAAAATTTCTTAATAAATTTCTTAGATTTAGCTTAATAATGAATCCTGATTAAAAGTTTGCAGTGTTCATGGTTTCTATACATTACCTCTTCGTTATAAAAGATGAAGTCATGTCTTGCCTAAGCATTTAATTGTAAATCTTAAACCTTTAATGTTTGCTCATATGCATATCTTAGTATAAAGATGCATAGTTCAATTTCCACTTCTAATTAACTCGGCGGATCAGGAAAACATCAGATCTGAAAATACGCGGTTTAAGATAAAAATATGGTTTCCTCTTCCTATATCCTGTTTATCTGTTTAACCAATGTCACAGCAAAACTATTGTGCAAAAATAATACAGCCTTTTCAACATTTAATAATAATGATGTTAGCAGAATAGGGGTATATAAACCCACATAATTTCTTCCATGTTCATTCTGAATTAGATTACGAGGCTGAGCACTACCTGTACATTTTAGCAGTAAATTACAGTAAAAAACAGTCTTTATCCTCTCCTTCGAGCCTTGCTCTCTTCAGAGAACTTAGTCATTAAAATCTCCCGATACGTTACAAGAAGAATCGGAGAAACCTCAAAGAATTTAATAAGCCTCCCAGAATCCTCCGAGCCACTATAGAAGAACTCGGAGAGTAGTATAGAAGAAAGTATTACAAGTTACAAATCCGTTGCTGTCACCTAACCAGAACCCCCGTCGACTTCGAGCCAACCCAGGACATAGACGGAGGGGTTAACATATATATATATATATATATATATATATATATATATATATATATATATATATATATATGTGTGTGTGTGTGTGTGTGTGTATGTGTGTGTGTGTCACAAAGACGGAAATGACTTCCTTTTGATTTCTCCAAATTTCATACTATTTCACTATTGGCAAACCATAATCACTCAGAAGCGAAAATTTCCCTTTCTTTTCAAATTCAATCGAAGTACACCAAAGTTTATTTTCTATTTTCTCGTATTCACTCACTTCTTACAATTACACTAGGGAACAACATTTTTGTTTCTTGAAAACTATTTGGTGTTTCTTATAGAACTTTTTGATGCTGATTCCAAATATGGTTTCAGAATTTTTCTATCACCCATAGTTTTCGAGAAAATAATATTTCCATTTACTCAGAGTTTTCCCAAAATATTAATTAAAATTAAGTGTACTAATTTAATTTTACTTTCTTTTTTTTCGAGGTTAACTATATTTAATAGTATTTTTTGCATTAAAAAAATATAGCTATTTAAACAAACAGATTTTTAATAAAAAGAAAGAAATTTTTTTCAAGTTTTGCTCAAATTTTAAAATTTTTCATAGAAAAAATTGGTTTTTCATTCCAAAAAGTTTTCCGTGATTTCAATAATTTTCCGCCAGCATGAATCGAAACTGTATTAATCCCAGAGATACATTTTGCTACGTATGTGGAGAACTGACCATAATGGCACAGAGGAAGACGATGACCCCACTCGTGAAGAAGGCTTACGAACTTTATTTTGGATGTAAGGTAGGCGACCAAGACAAATCCTGGGCACCTCATATCTCATGCATTTCCTGTGCCGTCACTCTTAGGGGTTGGATTAAAGGTACCCGCAAATCTATGCCATTTGCCATACCAATGATTTGGAGAGAGCCCAAGGATCACCTAACGGATTGCTATTTTTGTATGACTAACGTTTCAGGATTCTCTGCCAAAAATAAACATAAAATTCAATACCCAAATCTTGCATCTGCCATGAGACCAGTACTACATGACGATGATAACCCAATTCCAACTCCCCCAAAGTCATGGACACTGGATGAAGAGTCTGAAGTTGAACCAATGGAAGTTGATGACACTAAAGATACAGACTTTCAGCAACCTGAATCAAATAAACCACGTATGATAACGCAGGTTATGCTGAATGATCTCGTGAGAGAGTTGGACCTTCCGAAAAAGAAAGCGGAATTATTGGGCTCCAGGTTACGTGAATGGAATTTGCTGGCAAAAGATACAAGCATATCGGCGTTCCGCACTCGCCAAAAAGATCTGATGCAGTATTTCTCCTCGTCAGGTTTTTTATGCTACTGTAATAATGTAAATGGACTGCTGTTAGCTCTCGGTCATGAGCACAAATCTGAAGATTGGCGTTTATTTATTGACTCTTCGAAGCTAAGCCTCAAGGTTGTACTACTTCACAATGGAAATAAATACCCTTCCATTCCTGTAGGGCACGCTGTCTACATGAAGGAATCTTACGAAAATATGAAACTCATCCTTCAGCAGATTAATTATGACCAGTTTCGTTGGTATATATGTGGGGATTTAAAAGTCGTCGCGCTTCTTCTGGGAATGCAGCTCGGTTATACGAAGTTCTGCTGCTTTCTTTGTGAATGGGACAGCAGAGCCAGAGATTCGCATTATTTTGTAAAGGATTGGCCACTTCGTCAAAAATGTATCCCAGGACTGAAGAATGTGTCTCATGAACCCTTAGTTGACCCCAAGAAAATATACTTACCGCCACTTCACATCAAACTTGGCATCATGAAAAATTTGGTCAAAGCAATGAACAAGGAAGATGAGGCATTCAAATATTTGAAGAAAAAGTTTTCACGACTTAGCGATGCAAAGATAAAAGAAGGGATCTTTGTTGGTCCCCAAATCAGAGAGCTCATGAAAGATCAAAAGTTTGATGATGCCTTGAGAGGAAAAGAAAAAGTGGCATGGGAGGCCATGAAGAATGTTGTCACAAATTTTCTAAGGAACATCAAAGCCTCTAACTATGAAAAAATAGTGCAGGACATGATTGAAGCATATAGGTTATTGGGATTTAATATGTCACTAAAAATCCATTTCTTGCACTCCCATTTAGATTTCTTCCCTGAAAACCTCGGCGACGTAAACGATGAGCATGGAGAAAGGTTCCACCAAGATATAGCTACTATGGAGAAACGCTACCAAGGGAGGTGGGATCCGGCAATGTTAGCTGATTACTGCTGGACATTGATGCGAGAAGCTCCTAATGAAAACTACAAGAGAAAATCAGTGACAAAGAAGTTTTAAGAAGAATATTTTAAATGCCAATCTGCCGCCACTAATATAATTTTTATGAAGTATTTTTACTAACTTCTATACACTTTTTGAATAAATATTAAAATACAAATTTCTCAGTAACCTTGGGTGATAGAGAAATTCTACGGCTATATTCGGAATCAGCGGGAAAAAATCCTATAAGACCGACCTGTTCATGTCCAAGAAACAAAAAAAAAGTTAAAATTTGTTCCCCAGTGTTATTTACATCCAGTTATTATTATTAAAGTTATAAATGTTCGTATAAATCCTATTGCAGGCAATTCTGATGTTGAGTGGAGCATGATTAAATCACTTGCTTGTACTTCGCATTGATATCCATAACATTCCCAATTTTCAAATACTGCACTTATATATACAGAGTCATGCAAGAAGTAAATAGACACCCTTAATTTTATGGTAAAATGTATGCATCCAATTTTTTTGCCATTATTATGACTAATATTCGTTTCCTACATTTCTATCCTTGAAGAAGGACTTATGCCAATATTCTCAAGTGGTCAAATTGAAAAAGACAGCTGCCTGTTCATGGAAGATGGAGCCCCATGCCACACTGCAAAAAAGACGAAAGAATGGGAGGAGCGAAATGGTATCAAACGACTTCCTTGGCCGAGTCAGTCCCCTGACATGAACCCCATAGAACACGTGTGGGCAATACTAGACAAGACTTTACGTAAAAAGCCAAAAAAAACAGCAACACGATCAGAATTGTTGAATCTTTTACGCCAAATTGTTATAGCAAAATCTGGGCTGTCTATTTACTTCTTACATGAATACTGACATGTATATTTACTGAATACTGACTTCACTCACTCATTTTCTTATTTTTTCTCATGACTCGTGAGTTGTTCATTTACTGTATAACTTTGCCAATTCTTGCATTCATTCATCCCAGTTGATAAATTATTTAAATCACTTAAATTGTTTAAAATATTTATTTCTGATCTGTTAAATATTGTTAAACTTCTTGGGAAAGTAATTAGAGAAATCTACCATCAGAAATTCACAATTGGTTGAAAATACGATTGATAATTTCATACCTAAATTATTACAGTTATCATTTATTGGAATTAGCCGTAGTTGTTAAAGTAAATTAATGTAAATTAATCGCAAAATAATCCTCTTTAAATATTAATTATGATAATTTCATGGTATGTAGAAGTGTGGTAAAACTACCTACTGTGTGTATATATATTATATAGGCTATAGTATTTACCTGTATGTCCCAATTATTGCATGTATCCATTTCATTCATCATTCATAAATTTTTTTATCTATCTATTAATGTTTGTCTGTTCACTATTACGTACATATTTTTATTCTTTTTTATTTTCAACAATTTATAACTACCTACGAATGTGTTGGCAATAAATGAGCTTACTTCAAAAGACTGGCGTCAGCTTCCAAATTCTCCTGACATGGCAACCTTGGTATCATATTGTTCCTCCAAGATCTCCTCTCACTCTGCTTTGAGTGTTAAAAATATAACATTGTTATGTTGTAAATTAAAAATTGTCATTATCATCCATCCTTATGGTATTAATTTCATCATATTGTCGTAATGTAACGCCTTCTCATCGACTGTAATTATTCATTATTAATTATGGATTAATAATCACTATTCTTGTAATTGCTCGAAACGTATTCAAACTTCAAACTTTTTTACAAACTTCAAATTTTTATTCAAAAAAGAATACAGGTGCCAGAGTTTTACAATTTTTAGATATTTGTTATAACAGTACGCTCATCTGAATATGCCCTTGAAAGCATGGAGACTTTTTAGATAAAATTAATGGCATTTACCTTATTTATTACATAAAAATAGTGGAACTGACAAATAATAATAATAATAATAGTTACATTCATTCAGTAATTCTCTACGCAAATTATCAAATGTAAACAGTATAAATTAAATAAATTCTGATAAGTATTATAAATTATATAAATTATGATAAATACTGTTAAAATTGTATTAATAATATTGTATGACAAATTTATTGTAAATAACAGTAATAAAAGACAACAACAAAAATTATAGGTTTTAGGGCGCTATCCAAAACTTTAAAATTAACAAATTAATTATTTCATCTTAAGACTGTGTATAGTTTGCAAAATTTCTCATTAGAGTTCCACCCTCCATCTTGTGCCCTGCGTTGTCACGTTCGTGTCCCAGAGCTTACCGAGGCAACAAAGCCTCTCTCAGCTCCTCCTGGAGCGAGAATTTCTCTTAAAATATTAATTCCCGCACCAGACTCCACTGAGATGTCACGTGTCTCCTCTTAGCCTCGTAATCTGAATTATTTGAAATTTGTTACGTCACATCTCATCTGTAATTATCTTCACTCGTTTGTTTGATCATTAAATCCAAGAGTGAAAGAAAACTTTCCTTCAAGCATTTACCGCTTTCTTCAGTTCCTTATCGGAATATTTTACAATTTTATTAATTCGTGTTACTTCACTTAATAAATGGCTCCAACTACTCGGACGAATTCCAGCTAACGCCCAGGCTATTCTTTGATATCAACTGCTTTAAGTCCAAAGTGCTAACCGAAAACCTTGCTGGACGCACACACTGGAGTCGTGTGCACGACACACACACACACATACACACACACACACACACACACATATATATATATATATATATACCAGTGGTGGGCACCGTTAACCAAAAAGTTAACTTCGATAACGATAATCCGTTAACCCCAATTTTTAACTCCGATAACGATAATCCGATAATTTTACTACAAAGTTAACGGAAGTTAACGATAATCCGTTAACGATAACTATTTCTTTACTAACATTTAAAAAAATCAAGGAAAAAAGCTTTAAAACCCATAGAAAATGTTTATTTATGCAAAATCGAACAATAAATAGGTATTTAACTGTATTTTTATCAAGTTTTGCAACTTTTTTGCTTAATAACTTTTTTTTTATTTTTAATAAAAAAATGTACTGATCACATGTTTTGAAACCCTTGTAACCACTAAACCATTAACTAAATTTTAATTTACAGAGAATTATTATGGCGGGAACTGAAAGGTAAAATTAAATTTTAGGCACATTTATTAAAGACTATGACACAATGTGCTGGTTGCCCTTCAGAAAGACCAACTTCTCAAAGTTAGGCCCAACTGCCAGTCTTGACCTCTGGGTCTCAGGATGTCCTTGCCGAGAGAGAAGAGCCGTTCCACTGCGGCAGAGGACGGAATTGGCAGACTGAAGTTATGGCGGTTGAATTCATTCGCGGAGCGGTGATCTTCCGTGAATGACTCCTCGCAGTTAACGTGTTAACGGACTTTAACAGACTAAATATCGAGTTATCGGAAGTTAACTGGTCCGATAACGATAAATGGAAATAAACTTCCGTTAATAGTCCGTTAAAAAAAGTTAACTTCGTTAATTAACTGTTATCGGATTAACGCTTTCGTGCCCAACACTGATATATACACATATATATACTGTATATGCGAAGAGATTGTAGACACCAATCGACCAAGGAAATACTCCGTTGGGGAAACGTTAGTCAGAAGACAGGGAGTGCTGGAACTACCGTTTCTCCTGTCACTGTCCTCTTTAGCTGATCTTTTCCGTGTCTCATCTACCTTGTGAGCAGTCCAGTATGCTCTCAAAAACACACTTCTCGCTCTATTCTTCACTACATGCATTTTACACACTACATAATCTTTTCAAAATTCACGAAAAATACGCATCGTGAGCCTCGGAGACCTTGATTTTGGCTCTCTCCTTCTTATATAGCGGTGGGGAGGGGCATTTTTCCGGGCGATCACCCTTGGCTCCCTCTTTCCTACATAAAAAAAAAATGTGAAATACTATGCCACCTACGAAAGCAGGTTTTCTTTTGTCTCATTAAAATCTGTTCCTCGTAATGTATAATAAATAGTGTAACACAATTCCTCGCAATGCTTTAAGCTCAGGCGTTTTATATAGAAGCAGTGTTTTTTTCATCCGTTAAGAAACTCCGGCGTCGATCACCTCGAAGTTGTGACTTCAAAGGGTTTACGATCAATCACTTTAGGAAACTATATAAACTTCATATTGAACTTTAATAACCATTTCAAGTATAACTAAATATAAGGAAAGGATATCAGACACGTGAGTACAATAACAAAATAAGGATATTTTTGTTTGATAGGGTTGTTTAACCTTCGAAAAAATCTAAGGCCATATGGAGGAGGGGACCTGCAGTTTTATGTGAGATCCAAACCACGGGTCGTTACGTAATTTGTACGCAGAGGATGGTCTTCCAAGTAACTACACTCCAGACCCAATGTCGCATTACTTCGCTGATTGACAAGAAGCGGTGTTGCGACATCGGCCACGAGTCCCACAACGTAGCCCGTGGTAGCAGAAATGGCATAATAGTATAGGTGTGGTATAGAAATAAACTTTCAAGAAGGTATAGGCATAGAAATGAATTTCGAAAGATGTATGTATAACTAGAGACAAAATTTTTAGAGGTTTAGGTATAAGTTTAGAAATATTATTTCTATACTTTTCTATATTTTTGGAATATATAAAACCAACGTAATTATAATTAATTAATTTAAAAGAGGTCGTTTCTCCGAAGAAGTTCACAATCTATCTATCTTTGTTCAAGAAAAGGGTACACACTTGCAATGCCTCAAGTGATTTGGGTTCACACGCACAACACTTGAAAGAAGGAGCACTTAAGCTCTGGATCCTTAGTACTAAATTTTAAAAAACATACCTTCTGGCTTCAGTAATGGACTATGATGTCACCTTTTCTTGAATTCAACACGGACTATTATGGCTAAATACTGGACTAGGGTTAACGCTAGATCCAGAGCTGTTTCTAGGAAGATGCCTTATTGAACTGATTTGAGCACTTTTACATTAACTACTGTATCGGCCTAGGCTTCACTAGGTTGGCTTATTAACACTCTTAAATAGAAGCTGCGAAAGCCGAGTGGCTGGAAAGAGAAAAAAAACATGAAATTAAAAATAAAAAGATTTAAGAAGTGAAAACCAGCAAAATTCTACAACTACCTTTCCAGCCATCACGATTCTCTCATTTCGTTTTTGCATATTTTGTGGCGGCTCAGAAGTTGGTATTGGTTCGATGGTTAATTGGCGCTCTTTTTCCGACTCACGTGGCAAGGATGTCAAAGTTTTTGTTCTGAGTCCTTTTACTTCCAATGTTTCGCAGCAAAGAAAGGGTTAAGGATTGTCGCTAGGAACTTGTAACTGTATAAGAAACAGGATCTTATAATTACCAAACAGATAAATCAAGTATTAACTGACAAATTTTATCTAAATTTTAACCAATGTAATATACTGTAATTTAATTAACTAATTAAATTAGATAAAACCGCAGAAATAGAGACTTAATAAAGGACTTTTTGACGGAAGACAACTTTCCATTGTAAACTGTACCAGAACGAGAAAAGTTCTCCATTCTACAAGTTACAACCGTCACTTCAATCTCAGCTTCATGGAGAATTGAGAATAACTCCGCTCTACTGCAAAATGCGGATGCCAATTATGGCAATTTTTAAAGATGTCTTTTTATAAGGTCGTTTTTGACTTTATGTTTCAAATGCAATATTAATGTCACGAAAAAGAAATTAGAAATATAAAATTATTTAAAAAAGAACCATTTCCAGGAAACAGCTCCCTTTTATGCCACTTTGGCAGTTCTAGAATAATGGATTGAATGGCTCTTCAATGACTTACATATTGAGAGTAAAAGAACCAGAGCTATTTGATATTTCGGGATAACGTAAGATGGAGTTAAATGCCTATAAAGGTGAATTAAGTTTCAAGATGTGTAACTTCTGCTGAAATCAGATAAGACATTTGTGTAAAGTATTTACATTAAAGGTAGGGGCTAAAGCCGCTAAACCTTAACTTATCATGGCCTATCATAAATAGATGATTGGACGAAATAAGAAATTTTGGAGTGATCTTATATAAAAAAAAAAATTAAGATTTTAGCTTGCTAAATTAACAGGAAATATGTGTAAAATTTTATTACGAGCAACGAATTCGATTATTATTTTTATCAGTTTTAGTGAAAGTATCAAATGTATATACTGTATATATATATATATATATATTATATATATATATATATATATATAATATATAAATAATAATATATATATATATATATATATATATATATATATATATATATATATATATATATATAGTTACCAGTTATTGTGTTAAGTTAATTACGTTAATGATTGCTTTGGCTTGAGGTAAATTTTTCAGATCAAATAATTTTATTAATCAGGAAATTATTGAGTGCGTTTTCTTCCTTTATTAAACAAGGCAATGAATGGTTAAAGTGAATGATGTCATGATGCTTAATGTATTGCTTACTCAGAAAATGCTTAAACTACTGATTATGGTTGATAACAAAAAGGAACGGATGCACATTAGTTAATTCACGAAAATAACGTGCGCCCGTGATGGTCGTCCTTTGATTGCTTGTGGCATGATGCGAGGTGCCAGATCGACTAAGGAGTAGCGTCGCCTGGCTGGTCGAGGTGCGACTGAGACGTCGTGCCGGGGGTCCCTTCTAACGAGATCGAACACCATCCCCATCTTGAATGTTATTCCTCAGAAGGCAAAAGGAGAATCTTCAAAAGTGTCTGAGATGTCGTTGTAACTATATATATATATATATATATATATATATATATATATATATATATGAAAATTATTTCACGAAAGTAACACGTAAAAATATTTATGATGAATAAAACCACGAAGGAAGGAAACACAGAATGGTGCTAAGCGCTTTCGTCTAATGACATCCTCAGGAACATTGAAGTACATAAAGGTTACAGCCTATATATAGGTTACAAAAAAAAAAAACATATATATATATATAATACATATACAATAAACGGAGAGATAAAAAAAAAATTAAAAATTATTAAACATTAAAGGATTGTGGGAGGAGCATACAAATTTGTAAGGAAAAACTACCGATTTTTAGCACAAGATTAGCACAAGATCAAATGAATTTTTCCAACCAATGTTATAGAAAAAAAAAAAATACAAATTTATACTGGAAATCTGCCGGGTTTTAGCACTTTGGCCTTCTTGTTTAGGTTCGATGTATATAAAAATAAATTTTAAATATACAAGTTATTTTTATATACATCGACGTAAACAAGAAGGCAAAGTGCTAAAACCCGGGCAGATTTCCAGTATAAATTTGTATTTTTTTTTCTATAACATTGGTTGGAAACAATTCATTTGATCTTGTGCTAATCTTGTGCTAAAAATCGGTAGTTTTTCCTTACAAATTTGTATTCTCCTCCCACAATCCTTTAATGTTTAATAATTTTTTAATTTTTTTTTTATCTCTCCGTTTATTGTATAATATATTATATATATATATATATATATATATATATATATATATGGTTTTTTGGTTGTTTTTTTTTGTAACCTATATATAGGCTGTAACCCTTTATGTACTTCAGTGTTCCTGAGGATGTCATTAGACGAAAGCGCTTGAGCACCATTCTGTGTTTCCTTTCCTTCGTGGTTTTACTCATCATATATATATATATATATATATATATATAGGTGTGCCAGCACCTTCTTCAACCTCAAGCATTCCTTCAACAACAGCACTTCTGCAGCGACTCCTGCTTTCACGCAGGTTCATCCCTCAGTTTCACTGGCACTATTCTGGATGTCAGCCCTAATCAAACAGGGTTCTCCACAACCTGGTGCCATTCCTCTTCAATCATAATGACTCTAAATTTGCTCGTGTGTTCATATTATAGTAGGGGCACTCAATATATTTTGCCCCACCCTTTATTCTTAGCTAAATAATAGGCCATGGGACTGAAATGTCGTTTGGGTCGTAAGTTTGAACGTTCTCGCTTCACATAACCGGATTTTTTCAGTTTGAACCTCCCCTCCTTGTATAAAACCGCTTTTAAACGCCCGTGTATAAAACCGATGGTTAACGCAGTTTCGAAAATGGCGTCTGACAGTGATGTGCTTCGTAAACAGAGCTGTTATCGAGTTCTCAACCGCAGAGAAGGAAACAGTTGGAAATATTCACAAACGTCTACAAAACGTTTACGGAGATGCTGCTGTTGATCGAAGCACAGTTGGACGCTGGTCTAAACGTGTGAGATCATCGGAGAGAAGGAGAGCCAGCCTCGATGATGAGCCACGCAGCGGTCGCCCGGCATCGGCTGTAACATCTCATACTGTGCAACGTGCCAACAGCATCATTCGATCAAATCGGCACGTCACATACAAGGAATTATCACTGTAGCTAGGAATTAGTGAAGGAAGTGTGAATACGATAATTCAGCAACTGAGCTACTCAAAAGTGTGTTCACGGTTTGTGCCTCGCGAACTGAGTAAAGATCACAAAGCCCAAAGAAAAGAAATTGCTTCTGAGTCGTTGGTTCGATACGAGACAGAAGGGGATGACTTTCTTTCACGAATTGTGACTGGGGATGAGACTTGGGTACACCACTTTGAACCTGAAACAAAGCGTCAATCCATGGAGTGACATCACGCAGACTTCCCACGCAAGAAAAAGTTCAAGATGGCTCCCTCTGCAGGGAGGATCCCCTTATGGCTACCATCTTCTGGGACATGAAAGGGGTGATTCTGGTGGACATTATGAAGAAAGGACAAACAATCAACTCACAGGCATAAGTAGTATGACCCAAAATGTTAAAGTGCAGTGCAATTGCAAATGTTGCAAGAGTGCCAACCCCACCACCCCCGTTGTTGCAAGGTACCCCATATTGCCACCCCCTTTGTTGCAAGGCATCCCCTAAATGGGGGAAGGGGAATGTTGCAACTTGGAGGCGGAGTTATCCTCCAAGCTGCAATGAACCCCGCTGGGGTATACCTAGCCTAAGAGAGAGGAGAGAGAGGAGAGGTGTTCGCTTGGCAGGAGCCAAGCGCATATTAAGACTTCAGCCGAGCAGCCGTTATCTTATAGGGCCCCTAATCAGCCAGCTGGCTTAATACGCCAGTTGGTTTAGAAGGCTGAGTTGCAAGATTGCGCTGTTTATTTAATTAAAGTATATATTATGGCTTAATCAGCCAGTTGGCTTAGAAGGCTGAGTTGCCAGTTTGCACTGTTTATTTAATTAAAGCATATATTCTGGCTTAATCAGACAGTTGGCTTAGAAGGCAGAGTCGTCAGATAGCACTATTTATTTAATTAAAGTATATATTCTGGTTTACAAATCCGCTTTAGAAGCCTGCCATTCTGTCGAGGATGAAACGGTTTCGCGTAAGGACAAGAACGTTATCACATGCGTTCTTCCACATAAGTCGTATATCAATGCATGGCTGTTCGTTATTTATACACGTGCAAACAACGGCATATGAGGGGGCGTCACTTGTCTGCTCTTTTCTTGTACCTACACCAGCAGGTAGTTTATAACGGTCCTCTCCCCACTTCTCAACTATCACGAAGACTCTATTCATCTCCTCAACACTTAAATAAATGACATTACGTTTGCTTGCTTGCCTGCAAATCGTTTCAAGTATATAATTAATGGTGCCGGTTTCACGCCTGAACACGCGCAATGACTTTGTCACGGAGACATCGTACGAGGCGTTGAGAATGCTTCTCAAAGGAAGTTCCATCGTATTCGCACGTCCACTCGGTTTAAGCTCTGAGATAACTATGAGCCACAGGTGGACTCGACGGGCGGAGTGAGTCACGCTGATGAAACGTGTACGGGCTTGTTCGAACTCGTGTGTTTCGTGAAGTACACGGGTGGGCGGCTCGCTGGGGAAAGCGCGTCACACTGCTAAAGCGTGTACAGGCTTGTTCGAACAATTATGCTCTCGGACAAACAGAATTTTCGACTACATGAAACAATATCGACTTTAATGTTTTATCACTCACCAGACGTTCATTTCCACAAACTAAACATCTTCACAATCCGGCGCACTATTTGAGAGAAAAATATGTCCATATTTGTCCTTTTTGTTTAACAAGCGATACTCGTCTCTAAAGTCTGTTAAAAACTCACACAGCCCATTAGCCACAACCTCACTACAAACCTCATCATGATATCTATTAATATAGTGGTAAAAATACTTAAGATTTTCCATGATGACAAGATTTACACTCTCAACCGTAGGGTATGAGTAGTCGGTATGGTGTAACATGACATAATATCGCTTGTCACACCACTCATCAACAAGATTCACTATTCATAACCGTTGCTTATCTTCTGAACGTGTTGCTTCTTCTACTTCGCGGTATATGTGAGCCTTTATAAAGGTTAGGTTATAACATACTTCAATACATCGTCTGTACTATGAAATCCTACAATGCCCTCGCCAGAATACCCGTAGAGTATTTGAACATCTTGGTCCTTCGCACGGCTCAATGTAGGAGGGGGGAATAGGGAGTTTTTCAGTATCCACCACATCTTGGCACTTTGCCGAATACCACTTCATAAATGTTGAACACGCAATATTAAAGGTAGCCATTACTATTTTTCTTCTACGCGGGAGAATACACGTCTGAGCTCAAGAGTATGCAGAGGTCAACTGAGCACGCAGGGATAGAGGCATGCTCAGGTAGCGGCAGGACTCACGTTGCCGGTCTTACAGTGGGCGGCTTAGCTTTTTACTGCACACACACACCCACACGCACGCCACGCACGCAAAGGAGAAAGTGAAACGCTGATTGAAACACGATTTATTTAATAAACGAAATATTCAAGGTGTATATATATTTACAAATACGTGCAATAAATAAGTTAACAATAGACATATCAAAGATTATGGTATCCAAAGGGCACGGTATCATAGCACACCCAGCTAATCTTACTTTTGAAAACTGTCAGGATACCTACTTATGGTTACAATTTCTTGTTACTCTAACGTAAAATTAATCCCATCATGTTTTTGTCTGTTTCCATCGTGATTATTTCGGCATATATATATATATATATATATATATATATATATATGGTGGAGATTTAATGATATTTTTCTCGATAATTCAGCACTGCTGTAGGATTTTTAAGTTACCAAAACTTTTAAAAATTATCTGCGTTTAAATTCGTGACATTTCTCCTGTTGTAGCTTTTTATTTTTACTTTACCTTATCGGACCGATGCGGAACTCGGTCGTGTTATAGCTACTTTTAATGAAAGGGGAATAAATGATATGGCTGCTTCTCCGCACAACCAATCCGGTGATTATTGAGGAACTAATGTATTTTCATTTAAAATGGCAGAAATCATGTATAAAGCAGAACCAGTGTCCGTTAAATAAGTCTTAATGGCTACATTTTACAGTACAAATGTATATACAACTTTACACAATAGATATACACCTTTACACATTACAGGGTGTGCTAACATATGGGAACCTTTTTTTATCTGTCTGCATACACTTTTATCGTTCATCTCTGTGTCGTACAAATCGAATAATTTTAAAAAATTATAAATCCCTTCCCACGTGACATGTGTATGAGAAATGAAATGCAATACAACCCGCACGTTTCAGTATAATATCCTTGAAAACGATATGGGTTCCAAACAATCTCAGGCACATGTAATTGCGCGATAAACTGTACAATTACCGAATCATTCCAGGGCTGAAATCCGAGTGAATCAAAATAGTACATTCTTTCCCTATTTTTAAAATAGATTGCAAACCAATGAATCCCCTCACCCCTCACAATGTCGGTGTTAACGATAATCTCGTACCAGTTTCTCGTACTTGGCAGCTTCAATATTTCGTTCTTCGCAAACATACCGATAAATTTTGAGCGTGTGGAACGTCACTTTTCATTACTCTCTGGATTGTATTCGCGTTCATTTTAAAAGTCTGTGACCACGTTCCTGAAACGATCAACTTCTATTAGTGCCTGTGATTCGAAGTACACGAGTACACTTATAGGCGCGTCTATAGGCTTGGCAAATTCCAACCTGACTGAGATATTCCCACTCTGCTGTGGACTTAAATGCGTATTTGCGCCAGCAGACAAGTCAGGCGTAATATCAAATGAATAAATGTTAAATTCTTCGACAAATTCTTTCTGCGTTACACCAAAACCAAGTTCGTCACAGGCGCCTGTATTATGAGCCAGACTACTATATGCTCTCGCGCAGAGTGGGAACACAGCGTCTGATGAGTAGTCCGTAATCATGGTCCCTCCCAATGCGACACCATTTACGTATAGAGTAATATTTTTAAGGCCGAAATTCTCGAATTTAAAGGCACTCTTTTTGTATTTTCCATTCGTCGAGGCATGGTCCTGCATTCCAGTTAATATCCTTTTAGGTAGGACTCCAAGGGCCACGTTTTTTAGCTGCTTCGAGGCCAACCCGGCGGGGACCGTGTATAGTTTGATCTGTACCCTGTTAATTGGGTATTTTACTGTGGCGTGTATCAAGTCTTTCTCAATTTCTATTTGTTTCGGGGAACTTAATTTCACTCGGCGTATACGCAAATACGTCTCCATGATGTGTATCACAACGGGTTTCGCGCCTTCCTCTTGATCAGACCCCAGATTTATGCAGATCTCAGGAATCGTGCGGGTAAGCTTCAACTTCATATCCACCCCGTTCATAAGCAACTTCTCCTGGAATGTGAAGGCTGTATGCAGGCGTCCAAAACATTCATATATCTTTTTTTTAGAATTTTTAAATTTATCCTTTATTCAATCTTCATCTTTAGTGTGGTAATACCCCTCGGCGGTTAAAAAGGTGTCCTTCGCTTCTTTTGCAAAGTTGAGGACATTTTCCAGATAGGCTCGTAGGTGGTAGTACCCCGTTCCTGCCTAGATGTTAACCTGGTTTAAATATACTTCACACTGGCTGAATATGGAGCGTAAAAAGTTGGTTTCAGGGTAGGCAGAATAACTATCATCGCAGTCCGTTCCATCAGAATGGGCTATACGCAGTTTAGCGTACATGTGCATGCAGCTCGGGTCAAAAAACTAAGGGCCTGAGCTGGGTATCACGAATTCTAGAGGGGCACTGGGTGAACTAATTGTGTTTAATGGGTTAATTGTAATAAAGTCGCTATGCTCAATAGACACTTGAGTAGGGGCATATCAAAGAGGGACAGTTCCGATTTACAGCATTGTGAACTACAAGGATGGATGAAACGTGCCATGACGAGTCAGAAATAGTGCCACCTCACTCGACAAGTATTAGTCAATCTGTGATTCGTGAGAGTAGTGTCCTCAGCTTATATCAGTTAAAAAAATGATCAGCCATAGGTTTCATACGCTTAGAGCACTTCTTTTTTTACTTCCTTTTACGTTTAGCGCCACGTGATGGTAACCCCTTCTTCCTGGCAGATCTCTTCTTTCCGCCACCACGCATTTTTCTTTTTGCATCCTTGATCATTTCATCCCGTGTACATTTTAAATGTTTTTTTAGAGCTTCTTTAGGTTTAGTTCCACCCATTATGTCTTCTGCGGCGTTAAAACCTGTTTGTAACGCCTTCCGCCCTAGGTACCTGGCACCTCTCTTCAACAGTGGGACAGCGGTGCGTAGAATGGATGAAAAATGGATCCAAGTCCACTCCCACGCTGGTATCTCACCCCTCGGTGGGCTGTGAATGTCTTCGAGTCATTATAAACAACGAAAGTGTAGTTTCACTGTTAAGCTCCCATCACCGAATGGGAAATTTTTTCCCTCAATCGTTCTTATATACAGGGTGTCCCATAAGTCTGGCATCATAGGAGAAATTTATATTTTTCTATTTCTACAAACCATAATTCATATTTTTCTCCTTCTACAGGCCATAATGTCTGTGAGCAAGGAAGAACGAATCCAGATAATTCTACTCATAGGAAATCGGAGTCAAAGAGAGGCCGCTGCTGAATTTAACAGACTGCATCCAGACCGCGAGCCAATAACACAGCGTTGTGTTAGCAGACTTGTTGCAAAGTTTAAGGAAACAGGATCCATAGAAGATAAACCACGCAGTGGACCTTCAAGGAGGTCCACTGACGATGATACAGCGACTGCTATCCTGGCTCATTTTAACAGAAGTCCCAATAAGTCTCTTCGGCGATTGTCCGCCGAGACAGGAGTGTCGAAAAGTAGCATCCACTGCATTCTTCAGGCTCACAAATGGCATCCATATAAACTTCAGATCCTACAGAAATTAAGCGAAGATGATCCCGACCGGCGGATGGAATTTTGTGAATGGGCTACGGTACAATATGCTCGGGATGCCAATTTCCCGTCCACCATTCTGTTCAGTGACGAGGCTGTTTTTTATGGAAATGGTGAAGTAAATCGACAGAACACCAGCTACTGGTCTCAAAACAACTCTCACTGGTATACCTCTTCAAAGGAACAAGGTGCATCTCGGGTGATGGTATGGTGTGGCATTTGGAAGGATCGCATCATAGGCTCCCTCTTTTTCGATGAACATGTCACTGGAGGCACCTACCTACGTATTCTCAAGGAAGAAGCATTTCCCAGTGTCTTGAACGAAGAAGGAAATTTCCCAACATGGTTCCAGCAAGACGGCGCTCCTGCACATTACAGCACCCAAGTAAGGGAATACCTGTACCAACAATTCCCTGGTCATTGGATAGGATGTCGAGGGCCTGTGGAATGGCCAGCTAGAAGCCCGGATCTCACGCCACTAGATTTTTATCTCTGGGGCCACTTGAAAGCGCTGGTATACGCAGAGAAAATTAGGAGTGTTGAACATTTGTGGCAGCGCATTATTGGGGCATGTAACACCATTACTCCTGACATTATTCACCGTGTGCTTGCTGACTGGGTATCACGTCTGAATTTGTGTATTGAAAACAATGGTGGACATATTGAGCACGTTCTGTAAATAAAAGCTTTTGTTTTGTCTTTTTTTATTATTTTTCCTATGATGCCGGACTTATGGGACGCCCTGTATATCGAGACGTTGGTTAATAGATTAGTCGCAACATTCACATAATGGGGCTTGTCATATGTAATGCTCAAACTTTTCCCTCTATGGTTGGGGATGTGTGCAATGTGCCAGGGTGTCCCCAACAAATTGGTGCCCTACGATATTGCTGTAAATATAGCACATGTCTGGGGGCGGAGAGCTTTCACCCAATTTCTCTATCTTCATTTGATACATTAAGCTGGACAAGTCATGCTGTGCCTCGTGAAAGATAGCTCTTTGGAGAGCTGCGCTATATCGGCCCTCAGCCACAATTGTGAACAGCTCTTTATCTTTAATATTTCTACTAAGCGTTGACTTTAACTTCATTGTGCATGCGGGCGTGTCTATGTTTATGACTTCAAAAAGTAAATCGTATGTCAGGTACGACCTTTCAAGACTCTTCTTTAACCCCATCACAATGTCCATGGCTCTATCATAATGCCCGATTCCTAGCGATACATTTGTGCTATAGTACCGTTCCTCACCGAACAGGACTGAACGCATAGTATTGTCTAAGGTTATGCCTAATTTTTCGCATTCATCAAATCTTCTAATGATCAGAAATATGATTTGTTCATTTTCAAGAGTTAAAAATTTGGTGGCTAACTGGAGTTCACATAACCCCACCTCATACGAATCACGCTCCAATTCAATGGGCCTGTGGAGTTCTGTCACAAAGTTGGCGAGGGTGTTGTTAGGGTGTACAGACAGGGACGAAGAGGACGGGAGTGTGACGTAGAAATGGTTAGGAGCCATGTTGCATACTATTTAAGCTTCATTATTGCATCAGCTTTTATATAGGTGTTGAAGCTTTCTGGGTACCCTAGCCATTTCACCAGGTACATTTTTCTCTTTCCTGAACCTTTGCTTCCTATAATTTTCTCAATTTTAAACACATTTTTTCCTAAATTAAATGCCACTTTCTGCAACTCCTCGCGGTAAAAGCCTCCTGCGATTTCTTCCTCATTCAAATCTTCAACGTAATACATCATTATCTCACCTTTAGTTCTCATAGCCTTAACTTTAAAAATCTCGCGTGTCCATCCTTGCTCAAAGCCCTTCGCGAATTTATTTCCCGAACGTGACAGCCTTACATAATCATTGATTTTGAAACGCGCAGAGTGGTGGTGGTGGTGGTGGTGTTCCATCTCTTCTCACCTCTGGGCGCGTACCTTTTTCTAAAACCTTGTTAGGTGTTGTCCCAATCGTGCGATGGTGTGAGCTGTTGTAGGATGAGGCCAATGATTCCAGAATGTCTAGAAATCTGTATGTGTTTTTATGTGTAAAATAGCGGTATATGCGTTCCTTTATGGTACGTTGAACTCTTTCAGCTAAAGACGCATTATGTATAGAATTGGTGGTGTAATAGCTGATACTAAACTCTGCCAGCATGTTCTGAAAAGCGCGTCTTATACATTTTTCCCCATATCCGTACAAAAATAGCCAGGAATCCTGTTTTCTTTCAACATCAACGTTTTGGTCGCTTTAGCAACTGTTTCAGGCGATTTATTTTTCAGGGGAATTAGCCACAGGTATCTAGAGAATACATCTATTATGAATAGGATGTAGCGGTAACCATTGTTATACACTGAATATCTTTGCATGGCTGTTAAATCCGCCTGCCAAATAATGTCAATCGTACAGCTGTTGTCTTGGCCGTTTTAAATCTTTTTCTCACCGGTTTACGAAGTGTATAAGCATCCTGCTCCCGCAAAAATCTCTCAACATCTTTTTTCCTTACACCGTAAACACCTCTGTTCAGTCTATTAACACAGCCACAGGGGTTAGAAATGTCCTAATAGCGTTTATTTAATATGTTAGCTATTTGCGTATTTTAGAGAGACGTGGATAAGGCTGGCCGCTTGTTCTCTTCTTTTTCCTCTTCAGAGACGCTGCTGCTGCTGGGGGCGATGGCGTACTCAGTTGTAACACATGCGAGACTTGATCCAAGTCTTTTAACCTATTCAGATTACCTATCAATGTTTTGGGGACATTTATTTGCTGTAGTCTTGCTTTAATTTGCTTCCAGCCTGTTCGCGAGGGTCTGTCCTACTTTCTCACCAGATCATGAACAATATCAACGATATTGGATCCTTGTACCCTTGTTCCTTCAACAATGACCTCGCCTGTATCGGTCCACTGTATGACGGGGTCCTCACTCAATAGATTATAAAGACTTAAGCCTTTATTCCTCAATGTATGTGGGAGGCTGTTTTTTAGCACATGTTCGATGTGTTGCGTTCCGTTGCTCTTTGGTTGGTCATCTCTAACGTCGGGGCCAGTTCTTGTGTCGCCATGCTCAGCACTACTCGCGTTGTGCCTGATAACCACGGGGAGCTCTGTAGGATACTTATAATCCTCATACCCATGAAGAAATTTCTGCAAAGCCTCTTGGTACAAGATCCTTTTCTCATCAGGTGACTTTTCACTGTTTAATAGGGCTATCAATTCGCTTTCCATTCTTTTAAGCCTACTTTTACGGGGTTCTAGAGCCGTGTCTGGAGTCTTTGAACTTTGCAATGAAGCATACATCTCGTGCGGAATCACAACCACCTTCTTCATTATATTAATCTAGTCAGTAAAGGTTCCAAAACTGAAAATAAGATGGGTAGGAATGATCCTCCTCTTTGTACAATAATGCGCTTTTTCTTACCCACAGTTTGACTTTTATGAGCTAGCGCTCGTATTATGTTCTTGTAACGACGTAAGCGATCCTTCTGAGAGGGTTTCATTGGCACATTACATTTTATAAAATTAAGACAGATTTCACAGATGCTTTTAAAAAGTCAGAGTCGATATTTTTAACAAACATCTGTTGCAGTGCCCGAGGCAATCGTTGATAGATTTTTATTAATTCACGGTATTTCTTTAGCCTATTTGTCATTCTGGAATATACACCGTTTTAGGCTCGCTTGGGAATATATTCGTTCTTAGAAGCACCCTAAACGTGTTTCGCGGGTGAAGGTCACAAAGCAAATATCCATAACGCTGGTTTGTGGCCTCTTTATAAACCTCCAAAAACTGCTTACGCTGATTCGGGAACATTTGATTGGCTAATACCCCAATTTGTGATACATCTCTACGTTGCGCGAATAAGACTAAATATTATGTATTTAGCGACACATCGCGCATGTATCTATTTTTGAAAAATAGATTCTGATTGATGAAGAACAGCTTATGTTAAGATGGTGGTGTAGTGATGTCTAAATTAAGAATATTAATTTTTGTTTAATGATGATTATAATGTTTATTAATAAATGTAATTACGACAAATTAGTAATGTAAAAATTAAGATAAATGATGGTTTGTTTATTAAAATTATTAAATACGAATGGGCAACACAAGGAGTCGGCCCCCGATGGCTGGGTTTCTAAAAATACCCGCCAGTCATTCGACCAGCGCGATCTGTGTAAGGCAGTGGTGCACAAACTTTTTTGATGTGAGGGCCAAGCGAAGAAAATAACTAAATGTATTAGCCTACTTACTTTCCATCTCCCTTCACAGAAAACGTTTTCAAAAGTCATAAATTGGGCCACTTTTATATTCTAACTTTTCATTGAATTGAAAAGACCCGTGGGGCCACTGAAAAGACCCGTGGGGGCCACAATTGGCCCGCATGCCAGGGTTTGTGCATCACTGGTGTAAGGTGTAACAATGTGTCGTAACTGTAAATTATTCTTGTGCCTCTCCGACGTAAAATATTATAATTAAATCTCCCACTTGCGTCCCCCCTTTATTAAAAGTCATTTCGGAAATTAAATAAAATATAAAAAGTGTAATTAGAGTGTTAATTACCCCCCTTCCCCCTTGCATCAGGCTAACGGTTTTCTGCTAGCTCGGCCGGCTACCACGCATTATAACGCATTTATACAGTATTGGGAAAACGAGTGTTCAGAGAATGATTAACGATAGAAGATAAATGAAATAAAGAGTAGAAAGTAAAGTAAATAAAGTAATTATAAATAATGAAAAACAGCTTCAATAACTGCAAACCAAATTATTCACTACATTTGGTGGCATGCGGTGAGCCTATTGCATCCACGGGGCCTACACCTACGGGCTTATTATTTCGGTTTAAATTGTGCTACCTACCGGTATTATAGTTTATAGCATTAATCAATATTCTGTTTTGCTTATTAAAATATCAAAATGCAAAGTTTACCCCGTTTGCAGGCAAAATTTCATTGTCAATGTAAATTCAAAATGGCGCCCATGAGTTCGAAATTCTTCTAATACCCAGTGTCTTTGTAATTTTCGCGCGCATTAAAAATTTTGTCGTTTTTTTTCTTTTCGTTGGAGCTTCATTGTGTTTAAAACCGTCTTGAGCCGTTAGTCCTTTAAATTTCGTTCGGTCCGTCGGAGGGGAAATATTTCAAAATTGATCGTGCTGTCTGAGTGGCTCGTTTCGTTTCTTTTCGTTTCTTGTCTTGTCTCTTTCACTTTGACTCTTGTCTTAAAGCAGCCTATGTTGTTTGTGTTTAAAATTTTGGAATTAGTAATGATTGTGATAATAATAATAATAATAATAATAATAATAATAGTAATAATAATAATAATAATGATTAATAAATAAATTTTACACTTAATTTTTACGAAAGTGAATTATGTTAGTTTAAATACAGTGTGATACGCATTCTATACGGTCAGGTTAAAAATGTCTGAGCTTAAATTTGTAACGCATTTCTAGTATAATATATATATATATATATATATATATATATATGAGTGAATTCTCATAAATTCAACAACAAAATTTTACAGAATTTATTAGGTAGTTTTTGAGATTGTTTTTTGACTGGATGTATAATTAAGTTACATTTAAAAGGCTTATTTTATTGTTTATTGAAATGATTCAATTGAGGCCGAAAGTTAATTTTAAGGTTCACTTTGCTTTGCTTTATCGGATTAAATTAATTTTTTTAAGTGGCAGTCGAAAGATAAATATCAAAAATAATAGTTTAGACTGGTTTAATTCGGACTGTTTAAGTTTATTATGCTTGCCGTATAGGATTGTGTGAGACTTGAAAATAAGCTAAATTGGTTTAATTGAAATAGAGAAATTGTGTCGTAAAATTTTCGATAAATTCATTTGTTTTTTTGGATTTTTTTTATATACTCATTAATTATATACTTGTATATTAACTTATACTTATATATTGATATATATATATATATATATATATATATATATATATATATATATACTCATTAATTTTGGTAGGTAGGCTGTTTTGTTGTCTATTTTGTTCTATCCTTCATTTTCAAGACAAAAATTCCGACTGATATTTTGTAAAATTACGGCTAGTTAAAATTTGTGTTGGGGTTGGAAGGATGTCTTTTTCTAGGCCTATCGTAAAATATTGTTCGAATATTAGTCGTCACTACGGTATATGTCTATTGAGTATTAAATTATAGTGCCTTTTAAATTTATTATTAGTATTTTCTTAGAGAGTTATTTAACAAAATTTTAATTGAGTCAACATGAATAATCATAGGATTTTTCTTTAATAAGCACAAATGTTATGAATTAAATTCTCAATTGTTCTTTCCACGCGTAACGTTGAATTTATTGATTATAGACTTAAAACTGGCATGTCTTAAGTTTTAGAACACATATTTTACGAAATCTGCAAATTATCATAATATTTTTATTTTGAAATACAGAAATTGGTGTAGTGAATTCTTTTGTATATTAATGTCTGGTTTTTTTACTTTTTATAGATTCATTCATTTTTATTTTTATAGGTGGGCCGATTTTTATTTATTTGTCTTTCTTCCACTTCAATGACAATGGTTAAATTTTTATTCTGAATTTAGATTTTATTGCGATAAAGGGTGTTTTGGGGTAACATTTTAATTTGGATATTAAAAATGAAAAAAATGTCCTTTTTTTTATGTTCGCGCGTTTGCATAGACAACATTACAAAATTATGTCAGGAAGTAATGTAGTTTCATTCGGTTAGGAATATTTTTATAGAAGTTCGCTTACAAACAAAAGCGAACACGCTTATTATAAAATGGTTGTTTTTTTTTTGTTTACATAGTAGGTTGCGTGTATTTTGGGTTCATAATATCTGTTCTTATTTAGTAAAACGATGTAAATTTGTAGTTTCACTTGGAAACGATAAATTACTGGGATTTTTGTAATTTGCAAACCATACAGGGTTCTGTTGAAGGAGAGAGTTGTCGCTCAGATGCAAATTGTAAATTGCGAGTTTTCTTCCTATGAAATTTAACGTTTCAAGTGGGAATTAATGTATTAAATTAATTTTCGTTATTAATATTTAAATTATTTTTTTATTTAATGACTGCTTTGAAAAACTGTTATTGTTTAAAACTTCAGTTTACTAATGCAGTGAGTGAGTGTTCACCCGGAAATGGTGCCTTCTTAGATAGCCAATAACGTTTTCGTGGCGTCTATAGTGTGCCCCCCCCAAAGTGTAAGAGGGGTTTGTGAGTTTCAAAGAATTGATGACATGAAGTTTCTGGGGTTCATTTTTGTTTTTTGTATTTAAATGTATCGATGTGATTTCTGACGGTAGTTTGAACAATAATATTTCTTAAATTATAATAACGGTTACTATGTATGGGCGCTTTTATATTTATACTGTACAGTTTTGTTTCGTTCGTTTCATGAATTTTTTTATATTCGATGTAACTGCCATAAGTGACCTTATTGGTAGTTAGGCTGTGATTAAAATTTTGTAAATTCTGTAAAATTTGTAATAATTTTTTCCGTCAATTTGGCCAGAGCAAATTTGTAGTTATTGTTTCGAAATGAACTGTCGAGAAAATTCGGTAAATTAAATATGAAATGATAAGCAGTACAGAAAATGTTTCGAATAATTTTTTTTTATTAAATTTCGAGAGGTTCAATTTGGAGGCAACTAAGTTGGATCCAAATTCCATTTATGAGTTAGTCGACCGGATAGGTGATCGATCACCAATGATGAAAGAGAGAGAAAAGAAACCGAAATGCGCAGGGACTTGGCGCAGGACGGTTTCGGAAGAGTAGAGAAGAGAAACCGAATGCGCAGAGATTGGCGCAGGACAGTTTCGGAAGAGACAGAGAAAGGAAACCAAATGTGCAGGGACTTGGCACAGGACAGTTTCGATGGTCTACTGGTATTTTTCGAGCAGTAGCTGGTCACACTGCTCGATGCTTCGCTAAATATGTGTTTTAGCACGCGGTAGGCAAGCCACGAGAGCTCGAACGGGTGTCTAAGGCTGTACTGTCCATATAGACATAAAGTAGGTTTGTTGCGAAACTGCCTACGGCGAAGTGATCGTTTGATTACTGCCAGTGGAAGAGTCTCTCACAGGACGTAGGAAAAGCAGCGTTCACCGACAAAAGTTGAGATGAGACAGGCGAGTTTCTTCATCGACTTCTAGAATTGCAAATTCCGTCCAATTCCGGTGCGTGGTCCCGCTTTCAGTATATCTCCCCCCCCCCTGATCCTTTTAGAATTGGATGTCTCTCTTGTTTTTTTTTTCGCATTTGGAGAGAGCGGAACCAACCTAAAGCGCGCTGACCTGTTGCATGTTGATGCAATCCCTTGCATTCTAGCGAAGTGAGCAGGAGAGCTGCGATTGAAAATTGAAGTCTGTTGTTATCTGCGGATTGTGATCTAAACAACGTCCAGCAAAATTGATGTACTGATTATTATGTAATGAAATTAGAAGTGAAAGGGTGCGATTATTGCCCATATTTGTGTTGTTTTGTGAAATAGTATGTGCGCTCTGGTCAGTATTTTATGTAAACTTTTTCATATTTTTTTCTATGTTGCCCTGATAATAACTGTATAACTATGCAAATAATTGTTTCAAATGTAAAGCGATCTTTGATGAGGAATCGCTGGAATAGATTGCGAATTTGAAATTTGTGTAGCCACTGTAAGAAAATTTTCCGTTATATTTTTTGGCACGTTATAGATTAGTTACAGGTTGTAAATTTGATCATTAGGGTGAAATGTTATTTTATGCAAATGTTGTGAAAATTATTAAGTTTGTTTTCGATTTTATATAATAATACAAAATATCTGATGTGTGGAGTTTGTCATTCTAATTATTTCTTGTCTATCTCTAACTTCACTTTGTTACAGAAAAAAAATTGCAACATAAATAACTTTGTTGAACGAATAAATAAATTTGTTATATTAATAAGTTTCCCTAGTGTCAAACTTTATTCAAGGGTGTGATGCGAGTGTAGTGATGTCTAAATTAAGAATATTAATTTTTGTTTAATAAAGATTATAATGTTTAATAATAAATGTAATTACGATAAATTATTAATGTAAAAATTAAGATTAATGATGGTTTGTTTATTAAAATTATTAAATACGAATGGACAACACAAGGAGTCGGCCCGCGAAGGCTGGGTTTCTAAAAATACCCGCCAGTCATTCGAACAGCGCGATCTGTGTAAGGTGTAACAATGTAGTCGTAACTGTAAATTATTCTTGTGCCTCTCCGACGTAAAATATTATAATTAAATCTCCCACTTGCGTCCTCCCTTTATTAAAAGTCATTTCGGAAATGAAATAAAGTATAAAAAGTGTAAATAGAGTATTAATTATCCCCCTTTCCCCTTGCATTAGGCTAACGGTTTTCTGCTAGCTCGGCTGGCTACAACGCATTATAACGCATTGATACGGTATTGGGAAAACTAGTGTTCAGAGACTGATTAATGATAGAAGATAAATTAAATAAAGAGTAGAAAGTAAAGTAAATAAAGTAATTATAAATAATGAAAAGCAGCTTCAATAACTGCAAACCAAATTATTCACTACAGTGGGAGAATACTGTAAATGTCTCGGCAAACGTTTTATCCATCTCCAACATGAGATCGTCAATTACAATGACTGTATGTTCATTTCCCTTTAACGAATTAACGTCATATACACCTTTGTGGAACAAAATATCATCTTGGTGCTCGTTGAACACTGACTGATATGTCGAACAGCACCATATAACGTTATGCACAAATTTTGAGAATATCTCTCCCTTTTCTTTAATGATTTTAAGCATAAACACAGTTTTACCACATCCTGTAGGGCCAGATATAATACATGTGGATGGGCTCGTGAACTTGAATTTTTCTACAGAATCCATTTCTAACACGTCACACTCCTAAGTGGGTCATTTACAAAATATTACAAATATTTAAGTGATGACCCTTATATTTCGGTTCCCATGTAAAGCTTTAGGTCCCCTCCGTCATACTTTGATGTTGCGGAGGAGGTTAAACAGCCCATCATTTTATATATTATATATATATATATATATATAGAGATATATATATATATATATATATATATATATATATATATAGGCACAAAAGTAGAGAAATTGCGAGGAAATTCTTTTTTTCTCAGAACTGAAAATTAATTATCAAAACTTAATCTAACCTAACTTAAAAGGTCAGACTACTACGTTTATGGTAGAAGTGATTAGGTTAAATTTACTCGTATGAGGTTATATTTAACTGAGTTAAGTTAGGCGTAACTGGGCTAAGTTAGATGAGGCTAAATATGAGGTTAAATTAGGTTTCGACGGTTTTTATTTCGATGATTTTCCGTTTCGACGGTTTTCATTTCGATGATTTTCCGTTTCGACAAACGTTAAAGGGAAATGAACATACAGTCATTGTAATTGACGATCTCATGTTGGAGATGGATAAAACGTTTGCCGAGACATTTACAGTATTCTCCCACTGTAGTGAATAATTTGGTTTGCAGTTATTGAAGCCGAGCTAGCAGAAAACCGTTAGCCTAATGCAAGGGGAAAGGGGGATAATTAATACTCTATTTACACTTTTTATACTTTATTTCATTTCCGAAATGACTTTTAATAAAGGGAGGACGCAAGTGGGAGATTTAATTATAATATTTTACGTCGGAGAGGCACAAGAATAATTTACAGTTACGACTACATTGTTACACCTTACACAGATCGCGCTGTTCGAATGACTGGCGGGTATTTTTAGAAACCCAGCCTTCGCGGGCCGACTCCTTGTGTTGTCCATTCGTATTTAATAATTTTAATAAACAAACCATCATTAATCTTAATTTTTACATTAATAATTTATCGTAATTACATTTATTATTAAACATTATAATCTTTATTGAACAAAAATTAATATTCTTAATTTAGACATCACTACACTCGCATCTTCCTTGATAATGTGAATATATCACGAAAGCGCTCGGACTTTGTGTTTCCTTTTCCTTGTGGTTGTTTGCTTATTAATAAGGTCACGTGTTATTTTGTGATTCTAGTGCATATATATATATATATATATATATATATTATATATTACGATACAATGCAGGGAGACTCGGAAGGTAATCGTTTAGTTAATTTTCTCGAGGATAGCTTTCTTATTCAAAAGGTTGGGGAACCTACGAGGTTGGACAGTATTTTAGATTTAGTAATAACTACGGATGATAGGCTAATTACTGATCTTCAAGTAATAGAACCGTTAAGCAATAGCGATCACTATATGGTAGAGTTTGTCCTCTCAGTAAGTCACTCGAAACCAGCTAACTCGACTAAAATTCCTAACTTCCACCGCGCAGACTTTTGTAAATTTCGAAATAAATTGTCACACGTCAATTGGGAAAACGTAATGAGGAACTCCAACGCAACACTAATATGGGAATCGTTTGAAACAGTATTTAGGACTATAAATGAGGAATGTGTACCGTACAAAATTAAGCGTGCGAAAGTAAACAACAAGCCCTTGTGGTTTACTTCTAGAGTAGGAGACATTATAAAGAGTAGAGATAGGGCTTATAGGCTACATAAGTGCGATAAAGACAATTTGTGGTTACGAAACAACTACACATATCTAAGGCGTGAAGCGAAAAGTGTAATAAAAAAGTTCAAGCGCGAATTTGAAATCTCCATAGCTCGTGACGGTAAAGAAAACCCCAAGCGATTCTTTCAATACGTCAACAATAGAAATCCAGTAAAAAGTGTCTTGGGGCCGTTGAAAAATGTTAACGGAGATCTAGTTTCTGAAAACAAGGAAATGGCTACCTTGCTAAACGAATTTTTTATCTCAGTTTTTACTATAGAAGATGTAACGAATATCCCTACGGTCATAGACATAATACCTTTTGATAATGGTAATATTTTGGATAATATTGTGGTTAGTGAAGGGGAGGTAATGCGCTATATTGATAAAATGAAAACGCGTAAATCACCGGGGCCGGATTCCATATATCCCATACAACTAAAAGAATTAAAAGAGAGCATTGTTGTGCCGCTAACAAAGATTTTTAATGTGCCTATTTCTGAGGGGTGCGTACCAGATAATTTTAAGTTAGCAAACGTAACACCTATCTTTAAGAAAGGCGATAAAGGTGCGGCGGGAAATTATAGGCCAATCAGTTTAACGTCTGTTGTAGGTAAGCTACTGGAATCAATAATTAGGGATCGTATAGTCGAACACTTAGAATTGCATAACTTAGTTAGAAATACGCAGGCGAAACAAATCTTGCTTAACTAATCTTTTAGAATTTTTTTAAAACCGTGGTTGACGTTTACAATAGTCATCGGGCGGTTGATGTAGTGTATTTAGATTTTCAAAAAGCGTTTGACACCGTACCGCACAAAAGACTCATTGAAAAAACTAAGGCTCATGGAATCAGGGGTGTAGTAATAAATTGGATAGAAGAGTGGTTGCGTGGTAGGAAACAGAGGGTGGTCGTTGATGGAGTGGAGTCGTGTTGGGCTAATGTAGCGAGTAGCGTTCCTCAGGGTTCTGTATTGGGCCCCTTGCTTTTTCTTATATATATTAACGATTTAGGTATCGGCCTAGTCAGTACAGTTTCAAAGTTTGCGGATGAAACGAAGTTGGGTTGTAGGGCAATTAATGACGAAGATAGAAGTAAAATCCAGGAAGATCTGAATAAAATCGTTGATTGGTCATTCACATGGCAAATGAGATTTAACGTCGATAAGTGCAAAATTTTACATATAGGTTCGCGTAACGGTAATTTTGCGTATAGTATGTCAGGGAAAGAGTTAACAAGCGTAGAGCAGGAAAAAGATTTAGGAATTATAGTCACTGGTGACTTAAAAGTAGCGAAACAAAGTACAGCAGTGGTCAATAAAGCGAATAAAGTGTTAGGTTTTATAGCTCGGAATTTTGAGTTAAAATCGCGCGATATTATAGTTCCTCTTTATAAATCATTAGTTAGACCCCATTTGGAGTACGCGATCCAATTTTGGAATCCGCATATGCGCAAAGATATAGACAAAATCGAAAGAGTTCAAAGACGAGCAACTAAGATGATTCCGTCGCTTAGGTCAAAGTCGTACAAAGATAGGCTTAAGGAGTTAAAATTGAATAGACTCGAGACTAGGAGGCTAAGGGGTGATCTAATCCAGGTTTTCAAAATTATGAATGGGTTCGATAACGTAGATAGAGATAGCTTTTACGAAATATCTCAATATAATAGGACTAGAAATAACGGGTGTAAGTTGACAAGTAGAAGGTTCGAGACAGCAGTTGCCAAAAACTTTTTTACGCATAGAATAGTAAATAGCTGGAATAGTTTGCCGGTAGAAATATTAGTAGCACGTCTATAAACATGTTTAAAAATCGTTTAGACGCATATGTTGATAGATTGGGTATAAGTTTAAGGTAGTAAAATTAAGGGTTGGATAAGATAGATTTTGATTCTCGTTTCATTAAAGATCACTATAACCAGACTAGAGGTCATAGTATGAAATTATTTAAGCCAAGATATAGAACAAATTTAAGAAAACATAGTTTTACAAACAGAGTAATTAAATTTTGGGACAGTCTGACAGAAGTGGTGACTTCAGATACAATTGATTCTTTCAAAAGAAGGTTGGATAGTTTTACGTCTGCAAGGGACATCTGGTGATAGTGTTTAAGCCCATTTTTATTGCATGAATGGTACTGGTTTATTCATATATATTATGTACATTTAGGTGATAGATCCCACAGCTCACACAGTGTTGTGGATATAGGGAGGCGCATCTTGGGTTAGGGATACTCTCTGTCCTTACACACCCCATTTTAAAGAGATTCCTCTGCCGAGCGGTGCCCCCCATAGTACTGTGAAGTTTGAAAAACTCATGATCTTCACTTGGCCCCAAACACCTTTAAATGGGAGACCCAAATGGGTGCCACACATTTCTACATTACTGTATTCTTTACAGCCACACCTACACTTTTCCTCCTAAGTATATATATTGTAATGTATATGGTTGTAAATTGTGACTTGGTCCGCAATTGATATGGACCGTGACTTATTTTTGGCTGGCAAGGTA
>JAJOZX010000172.1:1625000-1871235 GCA_023014485.1 Bathynomus jamesi
GGGTTGGCACTCTTGCAACATTTTCAATTGCATTGCACTCTAACATTTTGTGGTCATACTACTGGCATATATTGCTACCCTACAGAGACTCTAAATATAAAGAGAGTTCGACCGGAGAGAAAACTGGAAGACGTCCTTCTTTTGCACGATAACGCAAGACCACACAACAGTTTGCAAACAAGAGAGGTCATCACAAAAATGTGTTTGACTGTGTTACCCCACCCTCCATACAGCTCGGATCTGGCACCTTGAGACTTCCATTTGCTTGGGCCAGTGAAGGATGCTATTCGTGGAAGAAAGTTTCAGGGTGACGATGAGGTTGTTGAGGAGGTTAAAAGGTGGCTCCAGCGGAACCCAGCGGACTTTTATCAGCAAGGAATAAAGGCCCTTGTTTCGAGGTAGAGGAAAGCGGTAGAAAAGGATGGAGACTATGTGGAAAAATAAAAACTTGTAAGAAAGGTATGTAACTACTTGTGTACAAAATTTCTGGAACTTACAAGGAAACTTGGAAAGAAAGAAAAAAGGTGGGGCAAAAGATATTGAGTGGCCCTCGTATATTTAAGCCATCAATGAAACGTCATTTATAACCAGTCACTTATCCTTCAATGCAATTAACATGTATTCTCGATAATTCAATCAGCATATATAATTGCCCATTCATTTCGAGCATAATCACGTTAACGTATTTATATAATTTGCTTGTTTGCTTAATTAAAGGAAACTCTACGAACTTTATAATTTCCTTCAATGACATTTTTTATTTGACCGAAAGATCTGGTGACCTCGAGCCCGAAGCAATCATTAATTACTTTAATTAATCTAATTACATTTCATTATATGGCCTATCGTCAATTGGCTGCTTTATATATATATATATATATATTATATATATATATATATATATATATATATATATTTGTGGATTTGATGGAAGAGAGGTTTGCTTCCGTTCTCCTCCTGCCCTTGTATCCAGCCGGTCAGAGACTTCGCACAAGAACCTATCCGGCTGGTTCTTGAAATTATTAAGGTTGGTGTGGTGGAGTTTCCGCAGTTCCTTTGGCAAAGCGCTGAAAAGTTTTGAGCCTCGTATTCTGAGTGTATTTTCCATTCTTGTTTTCATGGCTCCCTGTCCAGTGTCCATTCGCAACTAGAATAGTACAGACTGCCTCTTCTCTCATTCCAGTGTAATTCTATTTCATTTCTAAGATTAGGGACACAACGCTCGAGTATTCTCCATACGTATATTATTGTGTACTGCTCTCGTCTTCTTTCGAGAGAGAAGAGTTTCAGGGATTGTAGTCGAGACCAGTAGTCTTCATCTTTCGTTTCCTTTATCTTAGCCGTAAAAGTCCTTTGTATTGCTCCTACTGTATGTTTGCAATGTCTCGTTTTCCATATGGGCTTGTGAGTAATGAGCAATACTCAATATTGGCAGGACTAAGCTCTTCGATATCTTTAGCATGATGCTCGCTTTTCTGCTGTGGAAGCTCCTCCAGATACAATAATAATTCCCATTATTTTTCCAGCTGTTGTGATTTTTAGGTTATAGTGTTATCTAAATTCGGCATCCGATAACATTATTACTTCAAAATCCATGATTTGTGGGCTTCGTATTATCAGTTCGATTTGCAGTGTCTTATTCTGAAGAACCTTATTGTTACCACATCTTATAAGCTTGAATTTTTCTTCGTTAAACTTCATATTTCATATTGTTGTGTTCCACCCATTTCAATATACAAATATATATATATGTATTCAATATACATATATATATATATATATTTCAATATATATATATATAAATATATATATATATATATATATATATATGAAAATTATTTCACGAAAGTAACACGTGAAAAATATTTATGATGAATAAAACCACGAAGGAAAGGAAACACAAAATGGTGCTCAAGCGCTTTCGTCTAATGACATCCTCAGGATGTCATTAGACGCGCTTGAGCACCATTTTGTGTTTCCTTTCCTTCGTGGTTTTATTCATCATATATATATATATATATATATATATATATATGATACACACAGACCGTGCATGGAACAAGGAACTCTTCTGGGATAATTAAATCCACTATAGTTCGAATAAGTAATGGTAAATGACAAATACCATAGTTTTTCTTTTTCATGATGCAAGCCCGACGTGGGCAACGGGTCTCTCGCAAAGAGGTCCCATAAATATAGCTTCCCTCACCAGCTATCTGCAAAGCAGACAGGATCCAGCTTTGGGACATGAATCTAGGGTTTAACCATTTACCATTTACTTATTCGGACTATAGTGGATTTAATTATCCCAGAAGAGTTCCTTGTTCCATGCACGGTCTGTGTGTATCATAAAAAACTCAGGGAACCATTCTGAGTTCATTCCCATCATGAAACGGACATGTTATGTGCCTTGAAAAGTGGACGCTCAATTCTGCCAGTTGAGGTTTAAGTTTTGGTTTTGGCTAAAATATAATAGTTACCCCTTTTTCTTTGATTTATTCAATCCGACGTGAATGCAACGAGTCTTTTACTTATATTGAGGTTCTAAATGTAGTGGGGCTAGGCTGCTTTAAACCCTAGATCCATGTCCCAAAGCTGGATCCTGTCTGCTTTGCAGATAGCTGGTGAGGGAAGCTATATTTATGGACCTCTTTGCGAGAGACCCGTTGCCCACGTCGGGCTTGCATCATGAAAAAGAAAAACTATGGTATTTGTCATTTACCATTACTTATTCGGACTATAGTGGATTTAATTATCCCAGAAGAGTTCCTTGTTCCATGCACGGTCTGTGTGTATCATAAAAAAACTCAGGGAACCATTCTGAGTTCATTCCCATATACAGTATATATATATATATATATATATATATATTATATATATATATATAAATATATATATATATATCGGTTCGGCCATACGTGCCAGATCCTACGCGCTGTTTTCAGTGCAATATGTTTGGCCACGTGAGCAGTTCCTGCCGTCAGCCGGCCCCGTTGTGTGTCCGCTGCGGCGGCTCTCCCCACCCCTTGCCCTGTACTGCTCCGCCTTCCTGCACCAACTGTCAAGGACCGCACCCTGCTTCATCCCGCTCTTTCCCGTCCTTCCTCTTTGAGAGGGAGGTTCGGGCCCTCTGTTCATCAGAATTTCTCAGCGCTCGGGAGGCGCGGGACCGGTTGCGTGGCCGCGAGGCCCGGCGTGGTACCTCGTACGCCGAGGCTGTCCGTCCCCGGCCGCCGCCGGCCCAGACCCCGTCCTCACCGGCGGTTCCCGACGCGCCTCCACCCACCGTGTCCGCTACTCCCTGTCTATCCTCTGCCGCCCAGCGGACTCCCGCCGCGGCTCCCTGTACTACCAGCGCGTCCCACGTGCTCCCTCCGCGAACGCCGATGCTTCGTCGGCAACCCCCCCTGCCCCTTCTACGCCCTCTCCACCGGCGCTTTCGGCCACCCCCATTCCGGACCGTGACCCGCCGTCACCCATGCGGGCCGCACGACGGAGGGGAACGGGCCGCAAGCGCCGCGCCAATAGTGACCCCGAAAGGTTCGAGGCCATAGGCCTCGCATCACCTTCCTCTCCCAGACACAAACGCCCCCTTCGCCTACCATCCCGGTGTCCTCACCGTCCCCGCTGCGCAACCGTTATGGACGCTCCCCCCTGGGGTCCCCGACGACCCTCGTGGTGGGGGCGGAGATACATCCCTCACCGGTTCGGTCGATGGACCCACTGGAGGGGGAACTCGCCCGCCTGGTCGGCGTGGGTGGGATGTGCACGCCCCGCGCGTGACCTGCCCCACCTCTCTCCTTGACCTGCCTATGCATCCGGGTGAGGTATCCTTTTCCACTCCCCCTTGTAGTCCAGCCTCCCCTGCACCTCCGGTGAAGGGAGGGGCCTTCTGGATACCCTCACGTCCCCTTCTCTGCATCGCTCTCCCCCGGGCGTCCGGGTGACTCCTCTTCAGGAGGATTTGCCGGCGTCAGGTTCCACATCGCCCCCCCGTCGGGGTGACCCTCGCCGTCGCCCACGTTCGGCGTCCCCCGTTGGGCCCCGGGGCTTTCCAATCCCCTTGTTAATCTCGGGCCGCCCGATCGGCCCACCCACCCCATAACCATCCGTTTCGCAGACTTTCCTACCCCTCCATATACTTCGCTCCTGCAGTGGAACATCCGCGGGCTCCTGGTAGGCCTCGAGAGTCTCTCTTCTCTCCTGGCCTCCAGGTGTCCGGCGTGTTTCTGCCTTCAGGAGACGATACTGGGCTCCCGTTCCCTCCCTCGAGTGTCCGGCTACTGCGGGCTCCCTTCCCGCCTCTCGATGGGGCGGGTAGGGGGGGCTCCGCGGTCTTCGTGCACCGCTCCGTCCCTTTCCGCCCCCTCCCGCTGCGTACTGTCTTGCAAGCTGTGGCCGTGCGCCTTTCTTTGTGGCGTCAGCTCACGGTCTGCTCTCTTTACCTCTCCCCTAACGTACGCCCTCCACCCGATTCTCTCCGTGACCTAATTCTGCAGCTTCCCCGCCCTTTCCTGCTTCTCGGGGACTTCAACAGTCGGGACCCGGCCTGGGGGGACGTTTGCTCCACCTTTCTCTCCGGGACCCTTCTCTCCCTTATGGACGAGCTAGAGTTCACCTTTCTGAACGATGGCTCCCCAACCTGCCTCCACTCGGCCCATGACAGTTTCACCTGTATTGATCTTTCCCTGGTTTCCCTCGATATCGTGACGGAGTTCACCTGGGAGGTCCTGCCGGATTCTTCCGGCAGTGACCATTTCCCTGTGTGCTTACCCAACCCGTCTCCTCCCCCCCCACCTCTGTCCGCCCGCGCTGGCTGTTCGTCCGAGCGAAATGGGCCTCATACACGAGGTGCACGGCGATCTCGCCGTCCATTCCTGCCTTTCCCTCCGTTAGTGAGGCCCTCGCCTTTCTCGAAAGCAAGATCCTCTCGGCTGCCACCAGTTGCATCCCCCGTACCTCAGGCTCCCCCAGGCCGCGCAGCGTCCCATGGTGGACCCCAGAGTGCTCCCGTGCCGTTCAGGAGCGGCGCCGTGCTGGCCGTCGCTTCTACCGGACCCGCCAGCCGGAGCATAAGATGGCGTTTCAGCGCCTGAAGGCAGTGGCCCATCGGGTCTTGAAACTAGCCCGGCGTACCTCCTGGCGGAGTTACGTGTCCGGGATCTCCTCCTCGACCGCCCCCTCGACTGTTTGGCGCAAGGTGCGTAGCTTTGAGGGGACCCGTGTCCCCCCTCGACCCCCGGTGCTTCGGGTCTGGGACGACGAGTTCGTGTCCGATCCGGAGGCCGTCGCGAATGCACTCGCGGCGCACTTCGCAGCCATCTCCGGTTCCGATTCCCCCCACTCCAGCCGCGACCCACCGGAATTTCCACCTCAAAGGGATGACCCCTATAATCACCTCTTCCACATGACAGAGCTTCGGGAGGCCCTCCGCCCCCGACGCTCCTCCGCCCCCGGCCCCGATAATATCCCCTATGACTTGTTACGGCACCTCCACCCCTCTGCTCTCAGCTTTCTACTGGACCTCTATAACCGGATTTGGTTGGAGGGTTCATTTCCGGACCGGTGGCGTGAGTCCATCGTCGTCCCCATCCCGAAGCCCGATAAAGACTCCTCACTCCCGTCGAATTATCGCCCCATTTCCCTAACATGCTGTGCCTGCAAGGTGATGGAGGCGATGGTCGCCTCGCGGCTGTCCTTTACCTTGGAGGCGAGTGACCAGTACCCTGCTACCCAGGCTGGTTTCCGGCGCTTCCGGTCTACCACCGACCCCCTCCTTCTCCTTAGCCATGACGTGCAGGAGGCTTTCTCCCGGCGTCAATTTGTACTCGCCGTCTTTTTCGACCTCCAGAAGGCCTACGATACTACCCGGCGAGCGCGGTCTTCGACTGCTTACGCTCCCTGGGTTTCGTAGGCTTTCTCCCTTCCTTTATTTATAACTTCTTGTCCGCCCGTTCTTTCCGCGTCCGCATCGGTTCTACCCTCTCTGACCGCTTTCCGTTGGAGGAGGGTGTCCCTCAGGGTAGTGTCCTTAGCGTCTTGTGTTTCTCACTCGTGATGAACACAGTCGCTACGGTCCTGCCTACATCCGTTCGTAGCTCCCTCTATGCCGATGACCTGGCTATCTATTGCTCTGGCCGCCTCCCGTCTTTGGCTGAACGTCGGCTCCAGCTAGCCATCAACGCGGTGGTTCGCTGGGCGTCCTCGGTTGGCTATGCTTTCTCACCCTCTAAGTCTTCCAGTATGCTTTTCCGTCCTCGGCGCCTCCGTCTGTCGCATACCTTCGCCCTTACCCTTGCCGGCACTCCTCTTCCCCTCGTCCCATCCGTTAGATTCCTGGGTATGACCCTCGACGGATTTTTCGGTTGGGTTCCACACCTTAGGCGGTTGCGGCAAACATCTCGCCGCACCCTCTCCCTTTTGGGTCATCTGTCCCACACGACTGGGGGCGGACAGGCGTACTCTGCTGCGCCTGTACACCTCCCTGGTGCAATCCCGTGTCGACTACGGCTGTGTGGTCTACAGCTCCGCCTCCTCTCCGGCACTCCGTATGCTGGATCCTCTTCTCCACCGTGGCCTTCGCCTGGCGTCGGGTGCCTTCCGCTCGTCCCCTGTCGCTAGTCTTCAGGTGGACTGTGGACACCCCCCCCTGCCCCTTCGCCGGGGCTTTCTCATGGCGAAGTGTTACCTTCGCATCTGCCGCCTTCCGATGTCCCTACTCTTCTCCGCGATCTCCCAGGCGCTACCCCGGCCTGACACGTGGCATTTCGCTGCCTCTCTGGCCGAGATTTTCTCGTCCCTGGGGATCCCTCCACCCTCTATTCTGCCGTTCTCCTTCGATCTGTCGCCCCCCTGGCGGACCACCCCTATCTGCCGTTGCCAGGCGCTCCGTGGCCTGCGTAAGGAGTCTCCTCCTGCCGTCCTCCGGTCTTCTTTTCTGGCCCATCTTCCCGTCCATTCGGACGACGTTCCCGTCTACACCGACAGCTCGCGCTCCCCTGCAGGTGTCGCGGCCGCCGTCTTCTCTCCGTCATTGTCACCTACCTCCCGGGATATCCCCCTGCCGGTTCAGGCCTCCATCTTTTCCGCGGAGCTCTTTGCCCTTCTGGAAGCCCTCCGTCTGGTATCGGGTTGTTCGCGGTCCTCCTGTACCATTTTTTCGGACTCGCTGAGCGCCCTTCAGGCGCTCGAGCGCTATGATTCCCCGGACCCCCTCGTACGCCTTATTCAACAGGAGTACCATGTCCTGCACACCGTTCACCGGATCCGGGTCACCTTCTGCTGGGTTCCTGCCCATGTTGGTGTTTCCGGTAATGAGGCGGCGGACCGCATAGCCCGGTCCGCCGCCTCGCTGCCTCCCCTCCCCCGCCCGCTCCCCTTCTCAGACTATGTGCAGGTCTTTCGTTCCTTTTACGACCGCATGTGGCAACAGTCCTGGGACGATGCCACCGGAAATAAACTCTGGCCATCCGCCCCCGTCTGTCATATTGGGTGTCCTCTTCCACCGCTCCAGACACAAAGAGGTCGTCCTTGCGCGGCTTCGCATCGGCCATACGCGCCTCACGCACGGCTATCTTATGTTCCGGCAGGAAGCTCCTCGTTGCGCCTCCTGCCAGTCGCCCCTCACCGTCGTCTCTCACATCCTTGTGGAATGCCCCACCCTGTCGTCAGTACGTCGTCGCGCCTTCCCGTTCCTTTCTGATTTCCCCCTCCCCGAACGTTTATGCCTTATGCTCGCTGAGAGCCCTCTCTTCTCGCTTGACCGTCTTTTCCTCTTCCTCTCCCAATCTCGCATCCTATCTGAGCTTTAGGTGACTTCTCACCTGTAGTCCGCTGTTCTCCCTTTTCTAGTGCCTTTTCTCCGTCTCCGTTTCTCTTTCTCGTATTCCGCCTCGCCATGATATCCGCTACCATATAGCGGGAAGTGGCGGTAAACGCCCCAATACAAAAAAAAAAATATATATATATATATATATATATATATATATATATATATATATATATATATATCAGTGGCGACTCGTGACATTTTTGTTCAGGCATGCAATGTTATGGAATGGAAGAAAAACATCCGCCTAACCCTCTTGCCCAAACTTTGCATATTGTTTACATAGAACTTAGCAAGTTAAAGGTGTTTTACAAACTTTTGGGGACCTCTTTGAAGGAAAGTTCATTTAATGTTAGGCTTAAATATGCGAACAAAAAATTAGACATATTTATATATAGTAGTTACCGAATTGATCTAAAGAAAAAGATACAAATTTAAAATTTACCTTAAATAATTGTGAAGCATTATTTGAATTGAAATTCTGCTCTCCTAGTTTTCCTGCAAAATTCTTCGATGACCAAATTGTAAAAGTACTCTCGATTCTCCATAAGCTTCTTGAGGAAATTTTTTTCAATTGAAATTAAGGCAAGATTAGATAGCCTTTCTTCACTTTGGGAACTCTGTAAATAACTTTTAATTCTTTTAAGCGCAGAAAATGATCGCTCAACACTTGCTGTCGATATTGGTATAGTTAGAATCAAATTCGTCAATTTATATATTTCCTTAAGACCTTTGTGCATTTCGCTTTCCAGTAGATATTTTTAGGAGCTCAGCAACATTCTTTTTGGCAAAAGATTTGTGCGAATATAAAACACACACAGAACGGAGACGAGGAAACTCAAAAAATGAATTGTAGCTTCTTTTCAAAGATTCAAAAGCTCTCTCTGGGAAAGTAACATCATAGAACTCAAATTTTTTGCAATCTAAAAGCTCAATGAATTCCAATTTTTCCATTGAACTGAAACGCTCTTTCATTTGAAGAAGTATATTATCGAATATTTCATGAAATAGTTGACTATACTTCTCTTGTGGAGAAAGACTCTGTTTCCTTTTACATACAGGTTCACCACATCTTTCTGTTATCAAGTCCCACATATCTGCAAATTTTGTATCCCTTATTTGTTTGATTTTTTTCATAGTGCTTTCAACGGTGATTGAGCTATACACAATATCCATAGATTTTGTTTGCAGCACATTAAATAGATATTCAGTAAAAGGAAAAATTGAAGAAAATACTTCTAATAAAAAATTAAAATCGAAAGTATCGATACCAGCAAGCATCCGCGTGCACTATTTTTTTTTTTTTATCAAATTTCTTTGGGTTTTCAAGAATGCTTTTTAAAAGATCTATTATATCTTCTTTATTTTCCTTAACTCTTTCAACTAGACGAGATGAATAGTTCCACCGCGTTGGAGCCAGTTTAGGGAAACGCTTTCCAACAACTTTGTCAAGCATTGAAGTTCGCTTAGTTGAACTGCTGAAAAATGATGACAAACTTCCTAATACTGAAAAAAAATTATTACATTCGGAAATTTCAGCGACAGCTTGGGATAAAACAAGGTTAAGTTTATGGGCGTAGCAGTGAAGAAAAATAGCCTCTGGTACAGTTTCTCTAATCTTTGTTTGTACTCCATTAAGATCGCTCCCCATAACAGCAGCACCGTCGTAGGTTTGAGCAACTAATTTTTTCAAACAGCCCAGTTCACCTAGTTGCCTTATAGATAAATCAGAAATCGCTCCTGCACTTCTATCATTGCTGACGTCATTGAATTTTATAATCGTTCACAAATCTCTCCATGTTTATTAATAACGAACAACAGTAGAGAGTTGAGAAAAACAGCTGACATCAGATGTTTCACCTAATAAATCGCCACATACATGCAGTCGATAAGCTCACGTTTTATTTGTTCTAACATAACTGCACTAATAGATTGAATTATGTCATTCTGAATAGCAGATGATGTTCCCTTAAAAACAGTCGCAGTTTTTAAATGGTTTTGAAGCTTTTCATCGAATTCTCCCATACAAAATACCAATTCAATATAGTTACCCCTATTGTCAGCGTTTTCTTCTTCATTGTGACCGCGAAATGCTAATTCTTGCATACCTAAAAAACATGTTATCCTAATCAAACGTTTCAAAATTTCTCGATTCTTATTAACTTCTTCGTTATGTCTGGAAATGGCAACTGATTTCTGCTTGTCGAGTATTAAATCAATTCTTTCTGACTTTCCAAATGTTTTAAGATCAACAAATGCATTTATGTGAGCAAGAGATTTTTCATGGCGAGAAATTGCAGTATGTAAATTGTTTAAATCGTCGTATCCACGACTAACAGAATTCCACACAGAGTTATCTCTTGAAAATAGGAAACACGACCAACAGTACAATTTGTTATTTGAAATATTTCCACATAACCAGGGAACATCATCATACAGCTTAGGATTAAATTTCCTAGTGAAGCCTTTATTTTCTTTGCTTAAATTCAAATGTGGAATCGGTCTGCCATTATTCAATATGCGCTTTTTCTCATCAAAAGAGAGTGAGTAAAATCTTCTAGTCTTCAATTGATTAAACACATCGTCAGTCATTATGGGCACTACAATGCTATAATTTATTAACTGATTATCCAAAATAATTAAAGCACAAAAGGGAACACCGAACACAAGTGGATGGCTTGCGGCGGTGGTACTGGAAAGAAGCCTAGTCAGAATTGCCAGATGTTACTTTTGGTGAATGCACCTATAAAACTGAATGCATGCCGTATTATTTTCATTAATTAAAAAAAATCAGAACAAAGCTTTTTAATTATTTTTAGTAAAAATATTAAGTAAATTTTCTAAACATATTTTAAAACATATTGCCTTTTGAATTTAGCTATGAGGCTCAAAAAATATATCTTATGGATAGTGAGAAGTCTCCTTAAAAAATTGCCCAAGGCAAGGCGGTGTAAACAAAATCATGTCTTATTTCACTAGACAATTAAGAACATTTTTCTGTACCCAGACTGAATTAGTGAAAGCTTTAGCTACAAGTATTTCGATCTGTGTACAGAAAAATGTTCTTAATTGTCTAATGAAATAAGACATAATTTTGTTTACACCGCCCAATAGCCAGTACATGCGTGATTGAAGCCTTAGACTATTTTTAGTTTCTGAAAATTATTTTTGTCAATTATAATCCTTACTTAGATCTGAAAAGAGAACATATTTAACACATGCATTGCATGCGTTGCATTCATTAAGAAATCGCCACTGATATATATATATACAGAGGGTGATCAAATTATTAGAGCCACTACATAAAAAATAGTTTTTCTTGTATAAGTTTATTTCTAATGCTAATAATAGTAAAATTTGGCTAATTTAAACACTTATTTTATTTCAGAATATATTTATATACACTCTACAGTCATATTAAACACATTTAGTACTTAGTGGGTCCTCCTTTGGCTTTATTTAAGGCAGCAACCCGTCTAGGCATACTCTCTATACAGGCTTTGCAGCTGGCCTGTATCTCAGGATCACGGTTCCAAACGGCAATTATTCGTTCTATTAACTGTATTCGAGTTGTTATTTCCTCGCCTTTCAGTCTACGCTTTACTATTTCCCATAGGTTTCCGATAGGGTTCATATCCGGAGAATCTCCTGGCCAATCCACGAGAGGAATATTCTTTGCAGCCAGAAAACTTTTAACTGACTTTGCAGTGTGGCATGGGGCCGAATCTTGCATAAAATGGAATGGCTCACCATTTAGAAACCAGTCGGCGATCTGTGGAATAAGTCTTGCTTCCAAAACCTTTCGGTATTGGTCCTGCCTCATAGTACCATCAACAATGTAAATTCGTCCAGTATCTTTACCGCTTATCACTGCGCATATCATGACAGATGTTGGATGCTTAACCGTACTTACGACACAGTCTGGATGATATTCCTCACCAACACGTCGCCTAACGTACTGTGATTTATCAGACATGACTAGGAATGTGGATTCGTCACTGAAACACACCTGCAAATGAAAAGAGAAAGAAATGATTGCAACCAAAATGAAATGTGCCTTGTCATACAAATATCAAAATAATACATTTTACTCAAAATAAGCATACAAGATCACTAAAATATTGTGACTTACCGATTTCCAGTCATCTACAGTGAACTTTGAATGGTATTTAGCCCACTTTAAGCGGTTTTTTATCATTGTTGGAGTCAATTTTGGCGTTTTCCTTGGCCCCTACTCCCCAAATTAACCCCTATCCCCAGTTTCTGTTATTCAGGTAGAGAACACTACATGTGTTAACAATTTGGAATACTGTCTGCATACTTAAAAGGTTATTATTTAAACTAAAAACACCATATTATAATGAAAATGTGTTTTTCAAGGGGTGGCTCTAAAAATTTGATCACCCTCTGTATATATATATATATATATATATATATATATAGAGAGAGAGAGAGAGAGAGAGAGAGAGAGAGAGAGAGAGAGAGAGAGAGAGAGAAAATGCTGCCAGAATAAAATGAGCATCCAGAAACTGTCAAAAGGGCAGGATTTAATTAAGTGGAAGAACTGACTTTAAGTTACAAAATAAGAGATATTTTTGGTGGATTGGGGTTACTTGATGTTAGTTTAGGTAGTTCTTAGGTAGTTACAAATGTCTTGTACAGCCGGTGTTTATAATATATTAACATTTACCAATGGTTGTTCATAGACTTTGCTCTTGGCCCCTCCATCCTTCATAAAAAAAGACAAGCAGACTGTAATTCAAATCAGAGGTTAATAGAAGCAAACCTTTGGCCTTGTGTAGACGGGATAGTTCATAGTATTGCAAATTTTCATTAAAAAAAGGGGGTGAAGGTCATCAATCAGGAGAGTAAAAAGTGTTTACAAAACAGACAGAATGATCCCTTGCTTGACACGTGAATTCAAAGCTGCGCAGGATATGATAGACAAACGTGTGGCCTTTTGAAGCTTATTCGTTTCTTGGATAAGTCAGATTAATGAATTTACTTCGAATGGACGAAAAGAGGAATGAAGAATCCTAAATCCAGTATTTCAGAGATCATGCTTGCAATCCACAAACCAACATGGTTTTAATGTAATGGGTCAGGGCAAAGATTTAGGATACTGAAAAGGTTGATTTAACGTTCATTGGGGGGCCCTCAAGCATGGGAACATGAGGCTTCAGCTTCAATAGCCTCAGTGATAATCTGCCACTGAACTCGGGTAAATTTTACTGTTTTTTGTATCGATTGTTCATCCGCAATCAGAGAACCTCCGCGTGATTCCATTATACAGTGGGTTTAGGGAGACTGAGAAAAATTGGCATACCTTTAGGTGTAGCTGTTCCTTTTGTTGAGACACCTGTATTTGTAATGAGATTCTGCTTTACCGTCTTACCTTTTTCTTTCATTAAACCACTTTCTTTTACTTATATACTGTACATGCAAAGCTGCAACAGCTCATTTGTGTTTTGACCCTTTCGGGATTACAGTTTTTCGTTACATTTTTTGTTACTGATACATTTGTAAATAATACGAAGACTGAAGTAAAGCTTGCAGTTTCAAGGAGAGTTCGTCCTGGAGTCGCAAGGCAACATCCCGAGTACGACATCTTATCACTACACCATCCAGAAAGCAGAAAACTTCCTTTCAAATGTAGCTTTTGATCGGAACTAGGTTTATCCCGAGCTTTTTAGAAAATACACGAGTTAACCTTTCAGTGTTAATAGAAAACTACAATATCTGTAGATTGATTTTAATACGAAGGCTGAAGTAAAAGGTGCAGAGCAAATTCCCTAATTTTGACCTTTCGTTAGTGTTGTTGATCTTGGTTTCTTTAATAGTTAAATGTTCCCCCTGAAGTGATCTAAACCCCGCCTTTACACTGACTTCGCTCAGAAAATTTAAAATGGTTTTAATAAACAAAGTTATAATACATATTAAGGAAGTCATTAGTGGCTTAAAAGCAATACAAATTTTGAAATTTAAATGCATCGCCCGTTTCCCCTAAACTTATTCTTAAATAAATCGTTGCCTTTGTTCACTATGTAAGTGTCAGATTACCATTTCCATTTAAGTTTCTGAACCTAAGTCACAATAACCCCATGCAAACACATGGCTCTTTGATGAGAAAATTTACAGTTTCAGGCAAACGAATCGATGTAAACAGGTAGCGGAACAAAGTCGACATGCACAAATGTCGATACTAAAAAGTTAGTTTAAATTTGATCAGGTTAGGTTCAGTTGTGTTAGGTTACGCTAGACTAGGTTAGGTTTGGTTAGGTTAGGTTAGGTCTGGTTAGGTTTGACTACTCACTTTCATTGAAAATCTGAAATCGATATACTCGCGTGAGATCGAACAGCGACATTATTAAATTCGATTTTGTTCACATAACACAATATAAAGGTCGGGGTATTCATTCCTACGTATCGCATTGTATACCCAATTCATTCCATATTTTATATTTTTCAGACTATCCGTAACTTTATTTCGATTCACTTTACGCCTCTGTTCGCAATATACACACGAAAGAACGAGAGTAACTAATACACATTTTTTCTAAAGGAAATACAGGGTGTTTCTAAAGTAACCATCTATTTTGCGAAATAATATGAATTATAAAAAAAACACCTTTAAAACATGAAAATATATTATATATATATATTTGTAAGCTCGGCACACAATGTTGCTCTTCGTGGATAATCTTCTTGTAAGTTGTGGAACACTTGAATGTGGTATGGCTTTTTCTTTAAATCATAACGTAGAATTCTGTAAACCGTTGTTTGTGGAATTTCTAATCTGTGGGATGCCCTCCGAATCGATAATTGTGGATCCTCTTCGAATACTTCTTGAACAGATTCGATTCTTTCGTGAGATCTTCTTGGCCGTCCAGATCTACGCTCGTCATGCACAGATCCAGTCCTCATAAATTTGTTTACTAATTCGCGAATAGCCTGGTCTCTAGGGCCTGTTTTACGAAACCTTCTCTCAAACTTTTCTCTAATTTCATTGCACTTCATGCCTCTTATCCTGCATGTTACTACATAAACCCGTTCTTGCACATTCATCATCAATGATATGGGTCTGAAAATAAAATAAAATAATTAACAAAAAATCGTGTAAAGCAATTGAAATATTATAAATACATGAATTTTGTATAACAATACACATACCATTATGCCAATATAACAATTGTTTAAAATCCCCCTATTTCACCAAAATAGATGGTTACTTTAGAAACACCCTGTATAAAAAAATGGCTATTCAAATTCTCTTGAACATTTATTGATATATTCTAAGTTTTTAAAAGGCAAACATATTACCCAAATCCCGCATCCAAATTGCGCATAAACATGAACTGAATATATTGAAGGAAACTTATACTTTTACTTTTAAAACTATTAAAAAAAGAATTATTGCTCAAGCAGAGCGAACCATTTTACAAAGCGTAAAAAAGAACCTTAAAAGGCGAAGGGATTTTTTGTTTTAACTAAAATAATAAAAGATATGAAATTTAAATGAAATTATAAAATTTATCATGTAACTTCTGCTTCTGAATATAGAAGTGAGAACTTTAAAACAAAACGAGTAAGATTCGGTTTTGCCTTCCAGCTTCAGTTATTGTAAGAGGTTATCAAACTATAAATAAAAAAGCCCGAATGTTGCCTTTGTTTTTAATAATATATACACTATACAGTATATATATATGTATATATAAATATATATATATATATATATACGGGGTGTCAGGAAATGATTGCCCCCCCCCCTGTAGAGCAAAAACTAGAAGAGATAGATAAAAACCGGCGAGACCACTTGAAAGAGCGTTAAAATCTGAATAAAAACCATTATATTCTATTCCTGTGATTTTAATTCTTACCATTTTTTTCCCCACAGAACCATGGCATCATCTATTTTGAACGATTCAGAGAAAAAGCGAGTTCTTGACCGCATTCGAGCTGTCACATTTCGTGAAGCAAAGGAAGCTGGTGCAACTTTCATAACTCGACACTGGGTGGCTGAGAGATTAAAAAGATCAGAAGACTTTGTCAAAAGGAATTGGAATAAGAATCCTGAAGATTGTGAAACAGAATTTCGAGGAGGAAGACCGGAGAAATTATCTCAAGAATCGAAAAACATTGTGCTTGCTGCATCACGGCGCCGAAAGAAGAGCTGCTCTGAGGTAGCGAAAGAGATACTTATCCGTCGTGGTAAGATAGTCAATCGGCAACTTGTGCATCAATTTCGAGTTCGCCAAGGCTTGAGTGCTTGGCATGAAATAGCTAAGCCACGGAAGAGTGATCTTAATATTGAAGATCGGCTATGGTTTTGTGATTATCTTGAGGAATGGACGGAAGACGATTTCCTTCACTTGGTTGTCAGCGATGAATTCTTCGTTTATGTCTCCAGAAAACCAAATTTTCAGAATGATCGGGTTTGGGCAACAATTCCTGATGAAGTCCCAGACGACCAGAAGTATCGAGAAATAGTAAAAAATCCAGCATGTGTGGGTGTTTTCATTATGTTCTCTATTCGGAAGCTCATCTGGGTTATCAAACCAAGAGGAACCAGTTGGGATGGGCCTTATTTTCGAAATGTAATTTTAGCCCAACATGTAATTCCGTTTTTGAAAGACCCCGAGTGTGTTTTGGATGTTGAACAGGCAACCTTTCTTCACGACAAAGCCCCCTGTATGAAAGCACTTGCGACTCAACAACTGCTTAAGGACAATAACATTGATTTTTTCGGAAATAATGAATGGCCTGGCAATTCTCCCGATCTTAATGTCTGTGAACATGTCGGATCCATCATGAAGGATCGGGTGGAGTCCTTAATGCTGGAACAACCCATTCAGAATCGGTATTCAACAGAAATTATGACTGCAAAGATCAACGAAGTCCTTGAAGAAATGAGTCATGATACCGATCTCTTTGAGACACTTCTGGGATCATACCCCCGTCGATTAATGGCCGTCAGAGCTGCAAATGGGGGCAACACCCGATATTAAAACAAGTGTTTTTTATTCAAAATTAAACGCTCTTTCGCGTGGTTTTGTCTGTTTTTTTCTATTCCTTTCAGTTTCTTCTGTACAGGGGGGGGGGGGGGGGGGCAATCATTTCATGACACCCTTTATATATATATATATATATATATATATATATATATATATATATATATATATATATATACTGTATATATATGTATATATATAATATATATATTATATATATATATTATTATATATATATATATATACTGTATATATATATATATATATATATATATATATATATATATATATATATATATATATATATATATGGGAATGAACTCAGAATGGTTCCCTGAGTTTTTTATGATACACACAGACCGTCGGGCTTGCATCATGAAAAAGAAAAACTATGGTATTTGTCATTTACCATTACTTATTTGGACTATAGTGGATTTAATTATCCCAGAAGAGTTCCTTGTTCCATGCACGGTCTGTGTGTATCATAAAAAACTCAGGGAACCATTCTGAGTTCATTCCCATCATGAAACGGACATGTTATGTGCCTTGAAAAAGTGGACGCTCAATTCTGCCAGTTGAGGTTTAAGTTTTGGTTTTGGCTAAAAATATAATAGTTACCCCTTTTTCTTTGATTTATTCAATCCGACGTGAATGCAACGAGTCTTTTACTTATATTGAGGTTCTAAATGTAGTGGGGCTAGGCTGCTTTAAACCCTAGATCCATGTCCCAAAGCTGGATCCTGTCTGCTTTGCAGATAGCTGGTGAGGGAAGCTATATTTATGGGGCCTCTTTGCGAGGGACCCGTTGCCCACGTCGGGCTTGCATCATGAAAAAGAAAAACTATGGTATTTGTCATTTACCATTACTTATTCGGACTATAGTGGATTTAATTATCCCAGAAGAGTTCCTTGTTCCATGCACGGTCTGTGTGTATCATATATATATATATATATATATATATATATATATATATATATATACGACTTAACCTCACAGGAAATCCCTGAATATTTTAGGGATTTCTTGTAATATATATAATTTATATATATAACCTTTGGTTTGCTTCCACCCGAATTGTTCATTCTGACGAAAGTCAAGCTTTTCACTCCACCTTAGATCTACAATTTAACGTGGAATCCGAACCACGACCCACCAGCAGCCCAGCGTCTTAACCACTAGGCTACCCATTTATCTACCAACCAATTTCTTTATTGTGTGGAAGGATTTACAGCTGGGTTTTGCTGAGCACCTCCTGCCGTCAGCGGGTCTCGATCCCATGGCCGATGAATTTGTAGTCAGCGATGCTAACCACTACACCACCGAGACGCATATACTGTATATATATGTTAACCCCCTCTTCTATGGCCTGGGTTGGCTCGAAGTCGACGGGGGTTCTGGTTAGGAGGCAGCAGCGGATTTGTTAATTGCAGTAGTTTCTTCTATACTACTCTAGTTCTTCTATAGTGGCTCGGAGGATTCTGAGAGGCTTATTAAATTCTTTGAGGTTTCTCCGATTCTTCTTGTAACGTATCGGGAGATTTTAATGACTAAGTTCTCTGAAGAGAGGAAGACTTGAAGGAGAAGATAAAGACTGTTTCTTACTGTAATTTACTGCTAAAATGTTACAGGTAATGCTCAGCCTCGTAATCTATATCAGAATGAACATGGAAGACTTGTTGTGGGTTTATATACCCAAAAACTGCTAACATCATTATTATTAAATGTTGAAAAGGCTGCATTATTTTTGCACACTATTTGAAAATAAAGTAAACTTTTTGCCGTGACAATGTTTAAACAGATAAACAGGATATAGGAAGAGGAAGCCATATTTTTATTTTAAACAGCGTATTTTAGATCTGATGTTTTCGGGGTCGGCCAAGTTAATTAGAAATGGAAATTGAACTATGCATCTTTACACTAAAAATGCATATGAGCAAAAATTAAAGGTTTAAGATTTACAATTAAATGCTTAGGCAAGACATGACTTCGTCTTTTATAACGAAGAGAGAACGTATACAAAACATGAACATATGATAATCAAAATCCACTCTAATAGACAGAGTTTATTTCCACAACAGTTTCGATGCCCACTGGCATCCTCTTCGGGTGGATACAGAAAAACGAATGAACCAAAAACAAGAGGGAAAACAGACCATGGACCAGTAAGAAGTTCGCACCTAGGTTAGATCCCGTTCTCCCGACACTGGAAGGGCATTTTTATTAAAGGGACCCGCTTATAAGTACATTCGCACAAATTTAAAACTATCTTCTTGTTCTATACATACAGATTCTATTATTTTTTTACATAATTATTACATTTATTATTAAATTTATTACATTTAATATTGCATTATTATTTATTACAGAAATTATAAATTTATTATTACATTGATTATTACATTGTTGTTTATTATACAGAAATTATAAACCGAAAAACGAATGAAAAAGGCGAGAAGGAAACAATTCAGAGACCATTAAGAAATTCGCACCTAGGCTAGATCCCGTTCCCCCGACCCCAGAAGGGCATTTTTATTAAAGGGTCCCGCTTATAAGTACATTCGCACAAATTAAAACTATGTTCTTGTTCTATACATACAGATTCTATTATTTTGACATAATTAGATAGAAAATTGCCAACATGTAACGTAAAACTAGGCATGCCCACATCTGTATTTTTAAAACTGATAAAACTCTGTGTCACCAATAATGCCTTCTCCTTCGGTGAAGAATTTTATTTGCAACGTTTGGTATCGGAATGGGGTTCCCTTTATCTCCAATACTGAGTACATTATACATGGAATATTATGAGTCGGAATTGTTGCAAACAATATGTCCCAGGAATCTAATTTGGTTTCTAATTTGGTTTCTATTAAATTTAAATATGAATGGGAGAACGACAGACAATTACCTTTTCTAGATGTTTTGGTCATTAACGAAAGCGGAAAGCCCTATTTCACGGTCTATAGAAAACCTACTCATTGTAATTCGTACATTCATTTGCCCCCATTTTTCATATCATGATGAAGGGGTTAAAAGCTTAATTATTTCTTCCATGTTTCTAAGAGCACTCAGGATTTGTAGCCCACATTTGCTGGACCCAGAAAATTCAAAGATTTGGAACATTTTTAAGGATTTAAAATATCCTGAGTGGTTTATCAGAAAGGCGTATTTTAAAGCCAGAAAATCTTTTTATGCCCCTCGGGAACCTTCAGTTAACCAAAAACAATATGTGAGTTTGCCTTACATTGCCGGCTTAGAAAGAGTAAAACCGTTGAGGAAAGATTTTAAGTTTGCTTTGGCGTTCAAATATTCATCTATGGTGAAAAGTAAATTGGTTAGGAATAACGTTGCAAAACAGGAACAAGCCTGTGTCTACAGCATTCCCTGTAAAAGTTGTGATTTAGTATACGAAGGAGAAACTGGAAGAAATATTGAAACCCGTATTAAAGAACACAGATATGCCTTCAGAAGTTGTAATACTAATAATGCCATTTTTTATCACGCCAGCCAAAATAATCATGCTATAGATTGGGAATCAAGTAAGGTACTTTATAAATGTAATAATTATGTCAAAAGAAAAATAATAGAATCTGTATGTATAGAACAAGAAGATAATTTTAATTTGTGCGAAAGTACTTACTATAAGTTGGACCATTTAATGAGATTCTTGGTCAAAAAATCCCTTACGGAGTTGAGTGGACGGGTTCTAACCTAAGTGTGAATTTCTTAAAGATCTCTGGATTGTTTCCTTACTCGCTTTTGGTTCATTCGTTGTTTTTTTTTTCGGTAAAATGTAAATGGAATAATAAACGTAAATGTAAATGTAATAATGGAAGTAATAAATGTAAATGCAATAAATGTAATAATAAAGGTAATAAAATAAATGTAATAATTAGTGTAAAGGTAATAATAATAAATGTTAAAAAATGTAAATGCAGTAATAAATGCAGTAATTGTGTCAAAATAATAGAATCTGTATGTATAGAACAAGATAGTTTTAATTTGTGCGAATGTACTTATAAGCGGGACCCTTTAATAAAAATGCCCTTCTGGGGTCGGGGTAACGGGATCTAGCCTAGGTGCGAATTTCTTAATGGTCTCTGGATTGTTTCCTTCTCGCCTTTTTCATTCGTTTTTCGGTTTATAATTTCTGTATAATAAACAACAATGTAATAATCAATGTACAGTAATAATAAATTTATAATTTCTGTAATAAATAATAATGCAATATTAAATGTAATAAATTTAATAATAAATGTAATAATTATGTAAAAAAATAATAGAATCTGTATGTATAGAACAAGAAGATAGTTTTAAGTTTGTGCGAATGTACTTACAAGCGGGTCCCTTTAATAAAAATGCCCTTCCAGTGTCGGGAGAACGGGATCTAACCTAGGTGCGAATTTCTTAATGGTCCCTGGTCTGTTTTCCCTCTTGTTTTTGGTTCATTCGTTTTTCTGTATCCACCCGAAGAGGATGCCAGTGGGCATCGAAACTGTTGTGGAAATAAACTCTCTCTATTAGAGTGGGTTTTTATTATCATATTTTGACCTTCACGTAGAAAAAAGTGAAGTTTTTTGCATTTAAACATGAACATTGCAAAAAGTTACTCAGGATTTATTATTAAGCTAAATCTAAAAAATGATTCAGAAATTTTAAAAAAAGAACAAGTCACCAATTATTTGCAAAGTAGAAAGCACATCAAAATTTATCCCAACGAAAAAATAATAATAAAAAAAATAATAACAATATCACCGCGTATACATTCCTAAATGGCGACATAATGTCGGGTCGTACATTGAGTACAATCCCAAGTACATCACTGAGTACATTGTAATTTTGGTTTATTACAACTATGATTATAATTACCAATTAATTCACATTCGCTTATTATCGTTAATTACAGTTTCATTAAAGTACATTAATTACATTATATTAAATTATTATCGTTAATTATAGTTTCATTAAAGTACATTAATTACATTATATTAAATTATTATCGTTAATTACAATTAAACAGTTAACTATAGTTTTTTTTTTACAGTGTTTCATATTTATAGACAATTAGGATGTTAGGAGTAGTGATGTAGCGGATGTCATTTTTTTCGCATCCGCGGATGCGGATGCGGATGAGGATGTTTGATTTCAACATCCGCGGATGCGGATGCGGATGTCTACATTTTCGTTATTTTTTAGGATATATTCGAGATTTGTTGTGTTTAACGTATATAATAAGTTATTATATAGAGAGAGCTGTAGCTATAATGTAGTATAATTGATTAATTGTACAATAATTGCTGTACTTTTCTCTGAACATATAAAATAATATAAAGCATCTAACTAATATAGAAATCAATTAGTGAATTCGTCTGCAAATAAATTCGTTATATTTTGTTGAGTTTCAGCCACAATTAGAAACCATAATTGTGTTACCAGGATGCGGGACGTGAACCCAACTCAAATGCACCCCACCGACCTCTTTCCCCAACCTCCACCCTTATAGAAAGAGATCTTTAATTAGCTTGATAACTATTTATATTAAGTTTAAAGTTTTATTAGGCATATTTATAAATGAGTAATTAAAATAAAGTAAACTAAGATGTTCATCGTTTAATGTTCAAACTTAATTATAGGAAGGTTATGCTTAAGGAACATTAATTTTTCTGCCTTTTCTGCTGCCAGTCTGTTTCTCTTTTCATCATATATTAATCCAGCACTGCTAAATAATCTCTCGCTTGGTACGTTTGTTGGAGGACAGGCTAAATGTTTCCTTGCAAGTTTACTCAAGTATGGATAGATATTCTGCGTATTTTTCCACCAACTAATAGGATTGTCACATGCAGCCAGGTGTTTTTCTTGGTGATAGCTCTCGATCATTTTCACTACATCTTTTGACATCGCGTAGGTCTCGTCATTGCTGCTTGACTCAAGAAACTGAGAGACAGATTCTGTGATAGATTTGCTTGTTGAAGGTGTTGGTTCTGTCACTGAAACTTTTATTCTTTTGGTGGGTGGCGAAGCGACAGATTCAAGAGATTGAAGCTCTTCAACTGCTTTGCCAAGTGATGATTTAACTCGTTCTAATGTACTAGGTGAAAATAACTTAGCTTTGTAACGTGGATCTAAGTAGGTTGCAAGAGAGTAACTTCATACAAGAACAGCCTCTCGTCTTGTCGCTTGCATCACTTTTGCGCACAATGAACAAGTTCTATTAATATAGTAGAATTTGATAATTTCCGCTTATTAATGACGTTTTTCTCAACGGTCCACATCCGCACGACATCCGCAGTCCAAAGTGCGGATGCGGACGATGATGCGGATGCGAGAAAATGTGCGGATGTTCCGCGGATGCGGATGCGGATGTGACCTACATCACTAGTTAGGAGTATAACAAAGTACATGGGCATATATATATATATATATATATATATATATATATATAATGTACAGGGTGTCCCAAAAAAACTATATACTCTTTATAGCATCATATATTTTATAATTTAAAAAAAATAATAATATATTGTTATAGCAATTGCCAATGAAAGGTAAATTAGTAATCTAAGTGATCAAAATGTTATAGCGAATTGTTTGCATATAAAATTTAATTAACTACGCCAAGTGCTCAAAATGTTCTCCGGCGGCATGAATGCACTTTTGAATGCGTCGACTAACTGATTCGCAGACATGGACTAATGTGGATGCTGTGATGTTCCCGCACTTTTCCCTAATTGCATCCTTAAGGTGTTCGAGTGTTGCAGGTCTTGTACCATAAACTGCATCCTTCAGGTAGCCCCACAAGTAAAAATCAAGTGGAGTCAAGTCCGGTTAACGTGGAGGATACTCAACACTTCCTCTTCGTCCTATCCAACGGTTAGGCAACGTTTCATCGAGGTACCTTCTGACATCACAATGATAATGAGGGGGGGCTCCATCTTGTTGAAAGTAAAAGTCGTCGTTTCCAAACAACTTCCGAACTGCAGGTATAATTTTTGTCCGCAGCATGTCGAGATATGCGGCACCGGTAACTGTCCCATTAAAGAAAAGTGGTCTAACCAAACCCCTGGATGATAAACCTGGTAAATTAACATGTTTATCCACATAAACGTGTGGATTATCAAGTGACCAGTACCTGCAGTTGTGTCGATTTACTGTGCCATTCAGCTTGAAGGTAGCTTCATCAGACCACACGATTTTGTTGTATTGAAAGTGCATTCATGCCGCCGGAGAACATTTTGAGCACTTGGCGTAGTTAATTAAATTTTATATGCAAACAACTCGCTGTAACATTTTGATCACTTAGATTACTAATTTACCTTTCATTGGCAATTGCTATAACAATATATTGTTTGGTTTTTTTAAAATTATAAAATATATGATGCTATAAAGAGTATATAGTTTTTTTTGGGACACCCTATATATATATATACAGGGTGTCCCAGGAGGAAATGTCAAGAATGCACCATTTCACTCTTTGGGTATTTCTAAGTAGAAAGTATTATATCGATATGGGTCTGATTCCCAACCGTTACCGAGATACAGGCCTCTACATTTGGGTAATTAAAACATAATAAAAAGGCGATCTTAGATACTATTTAATGACACTTGTGGTTTACAAAAAGTACAAACATACAATACACTATTGCACTTATTGCAGAATGGTTTCAAAGTGACCCCCTCCTTCTTCAATGCACGCGGCGAGCCTCCGATCCATCAAGTCTTGCCAAGGAAAACGCGGAAGTTCATTTCTGAGGTTTATGAACACATCTTGTATAGTGCAACCAACTGCTCCCTAGTTTCGGGCTTACCCTGCTGATAAACGTTACTCTTCAAGAACCCCCAGACAAAAAATCTAGCGGAGATAAGTCAGACGAACGAGGGGGCCATGCCACGGGTCCTCCACGTCCAATCCACCTTCCCGGAAACCGTAGAGGCCTGTATCTGGTAACGGTTGGGAATCAGGCACATGTCGATATAATACTTTCTACTTAGAAATACCCAAAGAGCCAAATGGTGCATTCTTGACATTTCCTCCTGGGACACCCTGTACGTATATATATATATATATATATATATATATATATATATATTATATATATATATGTATATATAACATAACACACATAATAATGTTTTATAAATTAGAAGCAACAGAGAGGAGATTTTCACCTCAGAAGCGCTCGCTTCCGCTGTGGTTAGCGGAATTTGACCACTTGCATAATCATTTATGAGTATTGCGAGAAATTAATTAATTTAAAGAAAAGAAATAAATAGAATACATGTGAACGTACTTACATGTAAGGTAACTACGTACGTGATCATGATCATTTGCGAACATGTATGAATGCATAAAGTTTTGTACACACATTGGTAGTCACACACACTAGGTTGACTAGGTTGACAATAGGGAGCTGAATGAATAATTAATAAAACTAACAAAAGATAAAGGTCAAGAAAGGAAATGGATGTATGAATGAACAACATATAAATAATGACGTATAGAGTGTAAAGTTTTTATTATGATGTTAAAGAATTTACCATACATTGAATATGAAAGATATCCACATACTAAACACGTGATTCAGTATTCAAGGTATGGAAAACGTGAAGAGAATTAAGTTACTTTATGACGTCATAGTTTTTCAAATTATGCCATACGTCAATTTCTAGTTATTTAATTCGTACGTACAGTACAAGTCATTATTGGGAGAATTTAGAAGAGATGAATTAGAGCATTATAGTAATGAAAGGTTTATAGCCATTATTAAGGAATTGGGTACATTTGAGGAAGAATTAAATAAATGAATGAAGAAGTACAAACAAGGGTTCACATCATGTCACATGCAATGTGTAGGGATGAGGGTTAGATGCAAGACAACCATAATTAATTATAATAAATTCTCTAACAAATGAAAAATGGAAATATGGATACGACTAAACCATAGAAATGGTAGGTCGCATGGTTGTGACACTGAAAAAAAAAGAAAGAAAAAATCGAAATTCTATTCAAACTCGCAGCAGGCGACTTTGGTTCCTCATGTAAAAATGAACATTCGAACATAAAAACCATACAAACCTAAGAACTGTATGAAGACAATGAATATAAGGATCTATATAAGGATTATATAATGATTATATAGGAATTATTCATTGTTAATTTTTACATATATATACCGAGGCGCACATACAGTATATGTATAGGGCCTCTCTCTCTCTCTCTCTCTCTCTCTATATATATATATATATATATATATATATATATATATATATAGAAACGACGTAAGTATAGAGGAGTGTTCTGCACACGAGGAAGAGAAATAACGAACAAATGAAAAATGAGGTAACCGCCCGGGAATCGAACCCAGGATCTTCCGATTGCCGGTCAGATATGCTATCCACTACACCACGGGCCTCGATCAGTCAGAAGTCGTAATTCTCCTACATAGGGCAGAAACCAATGCCTTGAGAGGGCACCCTCGCAAATCGTGAATATGTACATTTAACTGCAATGACCACGCAGTATATTAATGTATAGAAACGACGTAAGTATAGAGGAGTGTTCTGCACACGAGGAGAGAAATAACGAACAAATGAAAAATGAGGTAACCGCCCGGGAATCGAACCCAGGATCTTCCGATTTGCGAGGGTGCCCTCTCAAGGCATTGGTTTCTGCCCTATGTAGGAGAATTACGACTTCTGACTGATCGAGGCCCGTGGTGTAGTGGATAGCATATCTGACCGGCAATCGGAAGATCCTGGATTCGATTCCCGGGCGGTTACTTCATTTTTCATTTGTTCGTTATTTCTCTTCCTCGTGTGCAGAACACTCCTCTATACTTACGTCGTTTCTATACATTAATATACTGCGTGGTCATTGCAGTTAAATGTGTATATATATATATATATATATATATATATATATATATATACATACATTATAACTGCAAACACGCAGTATAATTAACGTAAAGAACGACGCTTTGTATAGGAGACTTATCCGCGCAAGATGAGAGCGAAAGAACGAAACAATTGAAAAAATGAGGTACCCACCCGGGAATCGAACCCGGGATCTTCCGATTGCCGGTCAGACATGCTAACCACTACACCATAGGCCTCACCTCATTTTTTCAATTGTTTCGTTCTTTCGCTCTCATCTTGCGCGGATAAGTCTCCTATACAAAGCGTCGTTCTTTACGTTAATTATACTGCGTGTTTGCAGTTATAATGTATAAATGTTACGGCATGCGGGAGTGCCCCTTTGGGGCATTGGTTTCTGCGCGTATGTAGAGGAATTACGAGCATTTGTTTGGGTGAGGCCTATGGTGTAGTGATTAGCATGTCTGACCGGCAATCGAAGATCCCGGGTTCGATTCCCGGTGGATACCTCATTTTTTCAATTGTTTCGTTCTTTCGCTCTCATCTTGCGCGGATAAGTCTCCTATACAAAGCGTCGTTCTTTACGTTATATATATATATATATGATACACACAGACCGTGCATGGAAAAAGGAACTCTTCTGAGAAAATTAAATCCACTATAGTCCGAATAAGTAATGGTAAATGACAAACACTATATATATATATATATATAACCTTTGGTTAGCTTCCGACCGAATTGTTCATTCTGACGAAGGTCAAGCTTTTCACTCCACCTTAGACCTACAGTTTAACGTGGAAATTGAACCAGGCCCCATCAGCAGCGCAGCGTCTTAACCACTAGGTCACCTAGGGTACCCATTTATCTACCAACCACTTTCTTTATTGTGTGGCAGGATGAACAGCTGGGTTTTGCTGCGCGCCGGCTGCCGTCGGGTCTCGAACCCGGGGCCGATAGTTTCGTAGTCAGCGACGCTAACCACTATACCACCGAGGTGTGTATATATATATATCCGAATAAGTAATAGTAAATGACAAACACTATATATGTATATACTAGTGATGTAGGTCACATCCGCATCCGCATCCGCGGAACATCCGCACATTTTCTCGCATCCGCATCCGCGTCCGCATCCGCACTTTGGACTGCGGATGTCGTGCGGATGTGGACCGTTGAGATAAAATGTCATTAATAAGCGGAAATTATCAAATTCTACTATATTAATAGAACTTGTTCATTGTGCGCAAAAGTGATGCAAGCGACAAGACGAGAGGCTGTTCTTGTATGAAGTTACTCTCTTGCAACCTACTTAGATCCACGTTACAAAGCTAAGTTATTTTCACCTAGTACATTAGAACGAGTTAAATCATCACTTGGCAAAGCAGTTGAAGAGCTTCAATCTCTTGAATCTGTCGCTTCGCCACCCACCAAAAAATAAAAGTTTCAGTGACAGAACCAACACCTTCAACAAGCAAATCTATCACAGAATCTGTCTCTCAGTTTCTTGAGTCAAGCAGCAATGACGAGACCTACGCGATGTCAAAAGATGTAGTAAAAATGATCGAGAGCTATCACCAAGAAACACGCCTGGCTGCATGTGACAATCCTATTAGTTGGTGGAAAAATACGCAGAATATCTATCCATACTTGAGTAAATTTGCAAGGAAACATTTAGCCTGTCCTCCAACAAACGTACCAAGCGAGAGATTATTTAGCAGTGCTGGATTAATATATGATGAAAAGAGAAACAGACTGGCAGCAGAAAAGGCAGAAAAATTAATGTTCCTTAAGCATAACCTTCCTATAATTAAGTTTGAACATTAAACGATGAACATCTTAGTTTACTTTATTTTAATTACTCATTTATAAATATGCCTAATAAAACTTTAAACTTAATATAAATAGTTATCAAGCTAATTAAAGATCTCTTTCTATAAGGGTGGAGGTTGGGGAAAGAGGTCGGTGGGGGTGCATTTGAGTTGGGTTCACGTCCCGCATCCTGGTAACACAATTATGGTTTCTAATTGTGGCTGAAACTCACAAAATATAACGAATTTATTTGCAGACGAATTCACTAATTGATTTCTATATTAGTTAGATGCTTGATATTATTTTATATGTTCAGAGAAAAGTACAGCAATTATTGTACAATTAATCAATTATACTACATTATAGCTACAGCTCTCTCTATATAATAACTTATTATATACGTTAAACACAACAAATCTCGAATATATCCTAAAAAATAACGAAAATGTAGGCATCCACATCCGCATCCGCATCCGCGGATGTTGAAATCAAACATCCTCATCCGCATCCGCATCCGCGGATGTGAAAAAAATGACATCCGCTACATCACTAGTATATACTATATACATTTTAACTGCAAACAACACACAGTATAATTAATGTAAAGAACGACGCTTGTGTGGAAGAGCGCTCCGCACAAGATGAGGAGGGAGAACGAGCAAATGAAAAATGAGGTACCTCCTAGGAATCGAACCCGGGATCATCCAATTGCCGGTCGGATATGCTAACCACTGCACTAAGGACCCCGATTAGTCAGTACTCGTAATTCTCCTACATACGAGCGGAATCCAATTCCCTGAGGGGGCACCTTCGCATGCCTCATCTTGTGCGGAACGCTCTTCTACACAAGCGTCGTTCTTTACATTAATTATACTGTGTTGTTTGCAGTTAAAATGTGTATATATGTACGGCATGCGAAGGTGCCCCCTCAGGGCATTGGATTCCGCTCGTATGTAGGAGAATTACGAGTACTGACTAATCGGGGTCCTTGGTGCAGTGGTTAGCATATCCGACCGGCAATTGGATGATCCCGGGTTTGATTCCTGGGAGGTACCTCATTTTTCATTTGCTCGTTCTCCCTCCACATCTTGTGCGGAACGCTCTTCTACACAAGCGTCGTTCTTTACATATATATATATATATATATTAGTGATGTACCGATTCCAAAATTTTGCCGATGCCGATTCTTTGCCTATTTTTTAAAAATCAATTCCCTTCATAAATTTTACTACTCTAATATGAAAACTTTCAATTTTCATATTTTTACTTTTCAAATTTGTTTAAATGATTTACCTTTGTTCACTCCACAATATACAGTACCAGAATTTGTTATTCATATACCGGAGCTAAAACGATGTTAAAAAGTTTTATTACTCAATAAAATGATAAAATAATTCTATTTTACTTTCATAAATTGAATACCAATATTTAAAGTAATTGGTTTTCCTTATATTCAACCTATTTTCTTTCGTCAACGATGTCAACAACAACAAAAAATTTCATTAAAATTTCCAAGTGCCTGGTGGCCAATTTGAAAAAAAAAAAAGTGGATATAAAATCTTGGTTTATAAAATTATTAAAATACTTAAAATAAAGCCAACAAAATAAGATGATTTAATATATAAATTATAAAGTAGAACTTAATATAGAATTATTATTAATATAGAGTAGAGATTACGATAGTTTATAATATTTAGAGATTAGCTAGTTAGAGAAAATGTAAATTTATGGGTAACTTAACTTATTAAGCTTCGCCTTTTCTTCGTGAATGTAAAATATTTTTATAATTACGCTTTGAAATGAGTATAAATGATCGTAAATATGTTTTTTGTCTGTTCAATTTTCTATAAATATAGGTTTTGTAAAGATCCGAGGCCGGTTCAGGATCTGACGGATTCGGACAGAATTTAAATTCAGTTAAATAGAACCCGTATTAAGTGAGCTGAATAGTTATTTCAATTAAGACTAAAAATAATCAGAAATAAAAATCAAATTGAGGTTATCAAATTAATTTTAAAAAAACTAAGGTTTCTCGGTGAAATTCTGTTGGAGGTTTTAACGGTATAAAGATATAGACAGATAAACTTTATCCATTACTTTAAAATGTCTTTCAATATTGAATCTTTCTGGCAGAGCGGAAGTGTGGAAGCCCTTAAGAGGAATATTAAAAAAGCAGACGGTAAAATTAACTGAGGCTTATAATACAGAAATACCTGAGAATGCATTGAAAGTAGAGACAAAATTACATCGAATTCGCGTACAAAAAGGTAGTGGATATGGAAAAATGGCTCAAAACGGCCGAGGTGACCACCCTCCAAGTGCTAAAGGATTTAATGGCATACGAGGAGTTTAAACGAAGAATTCCCTCGCAGATATGCACTTACCTGAAGGAGAGGTTTATTACTAACCCGATAGAAGCCGGACGCCTAGCAGATAAATTCGCGCTAACCCAAAAACACGGCAAAACAACTTCAACCAAGCCATTCGAATGCACTCATACACCAAAAAAAACAATCGAGGGGGGGAGGGGAAATAGGATATTCTGCACCTTTTGCAAGAGGAAGGGTCACACAAGAGAAAAATGCCAGCAGATCCACTCCACTGCCCGGGTCTGCGTTCCTAGTGTCGGCAGCGGGGGAGGCAGAAGTGGGAACATTTATGGTCCCCTCCCCAAGGGACTCCTAGGCGATTGAAGTTGTTGCCATTCTTTATTTTTTTTTAATTTTGAAAATATGTTTTAATTTAGATGTTGCCAACACACTTCAACTACTAAATATCATCCAACAAATACAAAGCCAACTGACAAATACGGGGATCCGAGAGACGTGCAGAATGCATACAGAAAGACATTATATGCGTTTTCGGGACAACAGGTATCGAAACAGATAAAGAAAGGAAAATTCTCGGAGGATCGCAAAGCAACGAAACATGCACCGCCATTGGAAAATGAATCTCAACTACATAAATGGAAAAACGAAAGCGAAAAAATAAAAATAATCCTAGCAAACATTCAAGGCCTTAAACCAAACAAGAGCAGACTTTGCACGCCTCACGAAAACCCATCTTATAAAGGACTGCCAGACGAACTGTGAAAACTGGGAGTTTTGTATCGACAAAAGAAGAACTACAAATTGACAACTATAACATACATGGGTTTGATTTTTTTCGTTTATCTGTAGTAAATTCTTTATTCTTATATTTGTAGTTTTTTATCATTATGAAAAAACTATTAAAATAGTAAAAAGTCTTAAGGATGAAATTCAATTTGCCAGTGGTGCTCACGAACCTCGAGCCGGCTCTAACCACAAGGAACAGTATCAGCTCCATAATCTTCATAATCATGCGATATAGATGAGGAAGTTACCAGTGACAGCACAGTAACATCATTTGCCGATGACACAAAAATTAGTTGAAAAATAAGAAGCCCAGAGGATATACTGTAGGATCTCTGCAGACAGACATGAACAGAATCTACAATTGGTCTGAGGGAAATAATATGAAATTTAACGCTGAAATTTTTCAGCTATTAAGTTACGGAAGAAGGAAGGACGTAAAATCCATGGAATACTATTCCTCAAGTGGATAGGAAATTCAGATAAATTCTAAAGCAAAAAGTTTAGGTGTTGTAACGACTGATGACGCGAAATTTGAAACACAAAATAAGATAGCAGTAAACAGAGCGAAAAAAATAACTGGGCAGATACTGAGAACCTTTAAACGAAGGACTAGGAATATAATGATTCATCTACTGAAAACAATGATCATACCCAAGTTGGAATACTGCTCGATCTTAACATTCCCATACAAAAAGGACATTAGTCAATTAAAAGGAATTCATAGAAGCTTCACAACCAAGATCAATGGATGCAAAGAATTAAATTACTGGGAAAGGTTACATGAATTAAATTTATATTCACTGTAAAGAAGAAGAGAGAGGTACACCATTATTTTCACTTGGAAAATAATGGAGGAACTAGTCCCTAATCTTACTTTCAACCCTATAACTACCCAAACAAGTAGAAAAGGAAGAATGTGTCGTGTTCCCAAACTAAAGCCTAGACAGGGCACATCCTCAACTCTGAAGGAAAATAGTTTTGTTGTGAGAGGACCAAAACTGTTTAACCAGCTGCCCAAGGAATTAAGGAACACGAGTGGTGTCGCAGTGGATATCTTCAAAAGAAGATTAGATACCTGGCTCAGAACAATTCCAGATAAGCCGGACGTACCTGGCTATGTGAGGTGGAGAGCACAAGAAACCAACTCTCTACTTCACCAGGCCAGCTTCAGAGGAGGAGCAATAAGCTTCACTTTCTTGAAATGAGGAATCATCATACGGAAAATTTGAAAGCTTAATATATATATATATATATATATATATATATATATCATCACGCGGAACCTTTGTAAGGTTGTAAGGTAAGGTATATATATATTTGCCCAACATTATAAGTATATATTATATACTTGTAATGTTGGGCAAATTCAAAAAATATAGACTTGTCTACATTTGCCCAACATTATAAATATATATTATATACTTATATTGTTGGGCAAATAAAAAAAATATAGACTTATCTACATTTCCTCCGTCCTTAACTGACGTCACTTCATATCATACATGTTTCATGCACCAATCTAATGTTCCTGAAGAATTTTAATTCGTTTAATTTAAACGCGAATTCACGACAATTAAACAACATTTGATTAAACAATCATTATGATTTTCCGATGCCTCACACTTGCTACATTGCTACAATAAGAAACCATTCAGATTTCAGTACACATATTTTCTTGACCCTTCTCTTCGCCTGGACACCTCAAAATTGGAGGACCGTCCACTGCATCCGGATTATGTAGAGGCCAGTGGTTCGGATTACACGTAAAGATTAAGTTCCTTTCTGTCATATGACCAGAGATTTTGATAACGAAGTTAAAGAATTTCATCAAACGAAATTTATAATAGTAATAAAAGAAATAGTCGTGACAAATCGTAGTCATAGTGTACAGTAATTTTAAGTTTTTTCACAAACTTTGTGTTAAGCAAACAACAGCTTCCGTAAACAATTAAGATTTCCTTTGATTACAAATAAGTTTGTGCTGAATGCAACGCCAGCTACGTGGGTCAAACAACGTGTAACTGAAGCGAACGATAGACTCAAGGTTTTTCCCATAGAACCCACACCTTTATCGAAACCTGAATACTCAGCTAATCGCAAAGACGTTCACTCCTTTTTTCATCCATTAACAAATGATACCTTCTCAATATTCAGCAGTCATTTATTTAAATTATATTTAAAAATTCGCGAATATTTATATATTAACTTTATAAAGCCAACATTGAATAAACGATGTTCTCCTGTTAAACTCTAAAGGGTGGTCACAAAGTCCCTTGGCAGTGACATTACAGCACATCTGTATGTTGCCCTTGTTTTTCATGCAAAGGGACTTTGTGGCCACCCTATATATAATATCTTTCACCAACCAAATGCTTAATTTGTCATCACCATTGCTTTCCACGTTCTTTCATTTACCAACCATTTTACTACAGAATTCCTTTTAATTATGTTGCACATTGGACGCTGCCCATTATACAGGGTGTCCATAAAGTCACGCATCGTAGGAAAATACATTTATTTATAAAGATAGTTACAGTATTTGTTCGAAATGATTCCCACCAATCTCAAAACATGTTTGTAAATGAAAAAGCAGGTTTCTTTCAATCTTCCTCAACATATTTGGCCTGATGAAGACATAAATACATAGACATTGCTTATTTTCCTATGATACGTGACTTTATGGACACCCTGTAGTATTAATATTTTGTATTTGTAAGTGTTCTTCAGTTTTGTACTGTTATTACCTTTTAATATTTTGATATTTTAACGTTTTAATATTTTATTATTTTATGTTAACGTTTTTATTACTTTATTTTAATCTTTTAAGATGGAGCCATGGAGGTCACTCTCTCCAAAACGTTGGGAATTGAAGAATTCATCCGTTTGGTGTTCGTGTTTGACTCGTCTTCTTCATATATATGTTTATATACTCGTATAGTTTCGTGATTTTCTTTTTCATTGTGGGTTCCCACCATATATATATATATATATATATAATAATTACCTTTATTTATAACGAATTTAATACGAAAGAACTACGCTTTATTATTGTTGTGAACTCTGAATTGGAAGAATGGTGTTTTTTACGAGTAATTGTTACCATGAAACCTTTATAATTTGCCTGCACATGTTTGGAAGAAAAACACACACCTCAAACGAAGCTTTATTTCTCACAATCATTACAGTTCTTTCAATACATTTAAATTAAACGTCACAAACTTTACAAAGGTTCATTAAAAAATGAATAAATGAATGAATGAATAAATCTTGTTAAAACTAAAAAATTTACATCATCACAGCTTTTTTGTTGAAATGAATCAGACAAAATATTCCTCTTCTTTTTCTTCTTCTTCTTCTTATTATTATTGTTATTATTATTATCATTATAAATATTATTAATTAAATTACTAACAGTAGTAGTAGTAGTAGTAGTAGTAGTAGTAATATAGATAAATTATTTAAATATTAATAATTATTAATAATTTAAATTAATAGTTTTCAGTTTTCGCATAATTTACTCTCGAAATTTTGGTCTGAGACTGAGAGAAGTTACTTTCAAGGAATACTTATAACCACGAAAACCGTACCAGTTGATGCCATCAGCGTATGAAGTGTGGTTTCCTTCGTACTGATACCCATTCAGGTTGGAATAATGGCATTTTTCGTACCACCATGCGCCGCGGTATGTATTTGAACAGCTTCTACTGTCTACATCATTGTCTTCATCCTTCGTTGAAAACTTATGCCCATTATGAAGAGCTAATGAGTCCCCGGCATTACCCGAATATTCTCCCAAATTCAAGCGGAATTGGTCAGTGGCATCTCCGACGTAAAAGTGTTCGTATTTGGCCCATCGTTTATCTCCAGTGAAGTCCTCAAGGTCCACCCTCATTTCCATTAGAGTGCCACTTACGAGGGCATGGATGTTGTCAAGACCGAGCCAAAATTCTCCCGTTAAATTTCCGAAACCAAACTGATAATCGATCCACTTTCTGAAAAAGTTTTCTCTCTTTGGAAGAACCTCGCGATGCTGGATCACCGTCCATCCTCCTCCGTCAGTAGTTTGGTCACACAAAACAGAAATAGGTCGGTTTTCGCAGCAGCTGAAAGGATACACTGTTCGAACTCCGGAATTTTTGTCGCCAAACTTAAAAACATCCGCACAGTTACGAGGACGTTTTTGGCCCTCTTTCAACTTGTCAATCGACTTCTGCAATGACTGCAAATTATTTTTCATCCCCAACAATAAGGAATCCCTTGCAGAGTTCTCACAAAGAGCCAGAGTCTGAGAAACGCAAGCAGAAGAGAATCCGACCTCTGTAAAGAGGTTGCTCATTCCTTTTAAGGTAGATTCGCTACTATCGCTGTAAGCGAAACTCTTCACTAAAATAACGATTAGAAATGAAACGAAATGTTTTGAATGCGCCATTGTTGGTATTGTCGGTGCTGAGTAAAGGGTTTCGAATAACTGGCTCTGGGAATTCATCTCATTTTATACGTTCTTTTTGGTGTTATCATTTGTTGTCCAATCTCGAAACATCCGGAGTTTTGTGGGCGTAGACTGATTTTAAATTATTTTTATTGAATTTTTAATCCCAAAATGGGTGTCTCACGAAGATTATTCGCAAATATAAGAATTTAGTTCAGTTTCGTAATTTGTACTGCGTTCATTTCAACGTCTTTTTTACAATCACACTAAATTCTGTGAATATCTTACTTTCAACCACAAATTAAATGTCAAAAGTAATTAACTTTCGGAATGGTATCAATAAAAATGTACTCCTTTTTTTATTGTATGTTAGGCATGTAATAGTTTGTTTGTAAATACTGTTCTTTGATTTGGTTATTTAATCTCCTTCGCAACATTTAAGTTCACACGATAATGGGTGTTGGCTGAAAAGTTATATAATGAGAGAAGGCTGTATGTAACGAATACCTTTTTTAAACATAAGGGAGTGCACGAGTGTACCTGGAACAAAACAAATGATATTATATGGTGATAGATGTTTGGCAGACAATGTGCTCATCGTGATAAGAAATATACTGAAAGAGGTATGAATGAAAAAAAGGTGAATCACGAAAGAACTAAAGTGGAAAATTAAATGGTGAGATTGCTACAGAGTTACAGCGTTTCTTAGTTTTAGACTAAAAGAGACCCTAAAGCATAGCTTTCCAAACTGTGTGTCACGACACACAGTTTGGAAAGCTCTGTTATAAACTATTGTAATTTTATTAGTTAATTATTTTCAATTTTTTTGTATTTTGAAAATTTTGATTTTTGTATCAACAAAATCGGCTACAAGATAAACCACCTACTGAAAAATTATCTGATATTTGATATTTGATAACAAAATTAATTAGTAGTGTGTCGCCAACGTGAAAAGTTTGGAAAGCTCTGCCCTAAAGTCTACTCTAGCCTGGCTTAGGGAAAAAGTAACTCGCGGCGGATAATTCTCCTACTTACCTTTTGGCTAAGTTCCTTGTTCTCATTTTGTCCCCATATATTAGTAATGATTATTCTTAAAAAACAAAAGCTCTTCTTTGGAAATTCATAGTTGAAATTCTAATGATGTTTGAATTCGGGGACCTTTTCCAGTTTGTGTACCGTTTTTCATATAATTTATTTTTGCTTCTTTTCAGATCAAAAATGAGTGATCAAAAATGAGTTCTTGATAACCTAACCTAACCTAACCTAACGTAACCTAACCTAACCCACATTATAAATAAATAATTTCAATCTAAAAATGTTTACTATGCTGTATGTAATGTACCGTAGAAAACGGTACATAAACTGGAAAACGTCCGAATTCGGTATATTGTTGGATGGTATATTTTTTACCAATATACCATTACACGAAACTATCTACCTTTGTTTTAAAAGACATTTTTCATCTTCTAAGACGATTCATTGTTTTACTTGGTTAAACTTTAAGAATCTTCTTGAACTGTCGAGTTTTTAACTCTTGATTTCTTGTTGCTAATTAACTTTATGAACAAACTGAAGGTATTGCTATGGGTTCCCCTTTGGGTACCAAACTTTGGGTATTTTGGGTACCAAACCTTTGAAGAGCTCATTTCTCAAAAAAAAGACTTACATTTTTGAAATCAGCGTAAAAATCTACGGTACTTGTAGGTTATCTCCCCCCGACCAATTTTGACAGAATATTTTCGTTAAAAAACTTACGAAAATATCACGACTTAACCTAACCAATTATATCAAGGGCGTACAGTTGATCTATTATTAATTATAACATTGTTTGTTTCTGGAATACCTAGATCCATGTCCCAAAGCTGGATCCTGTCTGCAAACTTTGCAGATAGCTGGTGAGGGAAGCTATATTTATGGACCTCTTTGCGAGTGACCCGTTGCCCACGTCGGGCTAGCATCATGAAAAAGAAAAACTATGGTATTTGTCATTTACCATTACTTATTCGGACTATAGTGGATTTAATTATCCCAGAAGAGTTCCTTGTTCCATGCACTGTCTGTGTGTATCATAAAAAACTCAGGGGACCATTCTGAGTTCATTCCCCTATGTATGTATATATATATATATATATATATATATATATATATATATATATATATGTTAAACACAGACCGTGCATGGAACAAGGAACTCTTCTGGGAAAATTAAATCCACTATAGTCCGAATAAGTAATGGTAAATGACAAATACCATAGTTTTTCTTTTTCATGATTTTAGCCCGACGTGGGCAACGGGTCTCTCGCAAAGAGATCCCATAAATATAGCTTCCCTCACCAGCTATCTGCAAAGCAGACAGGATCCAGCTTTGGGACATGGATCTAGGGTTTAAAGCAAGCCTAGATCCCTACATTCAGAACCTCTATATAAGTAAAAGACTCGTTGCATTCACGTCGGGTTGAATAAATCAAAGAAAAAAGGGGGTAACTATTGTATTTTTAGCCAAAAAAAACAAAACTTAAACCTCAACCGGGACATTGAGCGTCCACTTTTCAAGGCACGTAACACGTCCGTTTAATATACACAAATTCAGAATGGTTCCCTGAGACAATTATATGTTAAACACAGACCGTGCATGGAACAAGGAACTCTTCTGGGAAAATTAAATCCACTATAGTCCGAATAAGTAATGGTAAATGACAAATACCATAGTTTTTCTTTTTCATGATTTTAGCCCGACGTGGGCTTTAAACCCTAGATCCATGTCCCAAAGCTGGATCCTGTCTGCTTTGCAGATAGCTGGTGAGGGAAGCTATATTTATGGGATCTCTTTGCGAGAGACCCGTTGCCCACGTCGGGCTAAAATCATGAAAAAGAAAACTATGGTATTTGTCATTTACCATTACTTATTCGGACTATAGTGGATTTAATTTTCCCAGAAGAGTTCCTTGTTCCATGCACGGTCTGTGTTTAACATATAATTGTCTCAGGGAACCATTCTGAATTTGTGTATATTAAACGGACGTGTTACGTGCCTTGAAAAGTGGACGCTCAATGTCCCGGTTGAGGTTTAAGTTTTGGTTTTTTTGGCTAAAAATACAATAGTTACCCCCTTTTTTCTTTGATTTATTCAACCCGACGTGAATGCAACGAGTCTTTTACTTATATAGAGGTTCTGAATGTAGGGATCTAGGCTTGCTTTAAACCCTAGATCCATGTCCCAAAGCTGGATCCTGTCTGCTTTGCAGATAGCTGGTGAGGGAAGCTATATTTATGGGATCTCTTTGCGAGAGACCCGTTGCCCACGTCGGGCTAAAATCATGAAAAAGAAAAACTATGGTATTTGTCATTTACCATTACTTATTCGGACTATAGTGGATTTAATTTTCCCAGAAGAGTTCCTTGTTCCATGCACGGTCTGTGTTTAACATATAATTGTCTCAGGGAACCATTCTGAATTTGTGTATATATATATATATATATATATATATATATATATGTATGTATATATATATATATATATATATATGGGCATATATGCAAAAGTGCACTGCCAAGTTTCAAATCCAGCACCTTTAAATAAAAAACGAGGAAGCTGTGTGTTGGTATGAACCTGTGTAGGTTCCATCAGTAGTTAGTGTGTATATACTTTATATTTAAAATGATCCAGAGATACCTTCATAGTCATCGTTTAATATGTTTTGTTGACCACGACTTCATAATTATCGTTCTTGCAGTAACGGAAGCATTCTATAAAAATTTAGCAATAAAGATCTTAGTCGCAGCTTCCCTAATTCTATATAAAGCTTTTGACTCATCATAACATTCAATTCTAAGAAAACGAAATGGCTAATTGTATCTACTGTAGATAGATCTATTGTTGGTTAGTTTAAGTCTCGTCTAGCGTATAACAGAAACAGTAGGTCAAACCAAACGAACATGGCTCAGACTTTCAATCAGTCACGCATGGAGTGCCACTGGTTTCGATACTGGGACCACTTCCGTTTCTATTATTATTATTGTACTGAAGTGATTTTAATAAGTGCCAAAACGTGACCACTTTTCATTATGCCAATGACACAATACTCATCAATCCTGATAACGACTTTGCTACTCCGTACAACTAAGAAAGAACAAACAGAGATATAAAAAAAAATTACCTTTAAGTCTCTCACGAAACTATAAGTACTTACTAATAATGCATATATTATATTTTTTACCTATTTTTGTTTGTTATTATTACCGTTTGTTATATGAATTCTATCGGTCTGTCAATAAACTTTCTCATTTAATTTCCTATACTACTGAATGATTTTATTTAACTAAGAATCCATACGATATATCTATCCCACCCTTAATTATATATATATAAATTGTGCGTGAATATATAACAGATTTCTGCCATGAAAGGTAATTCATATTACCTGAAATATGACACTTCACTACACATATTTCCTTATTGCAATAACTGTATGTATCCATTGCACTTATCTTTTGGACAGTAAATTATTATTATTATTATTACCGAAAATCGTGTGTTCAACACTTCCAAATCGTCACTTGTTTAATATATTTAGCTCTTAATAGCTAATCAAAATTCAAGAATTCAAAATTCATTAATGAAAGGTCAGAGAGGTCAAAGGAGATCAGGGTGTGTGTGTATATATATATATATATATATATAGAGAGATATAGAGAGAGAGAGAGAGAGAGAGAGAGAGAGACAGACACACACACACACACACACACACATATATATATATATATATATATATATATATATATATATAACGTAAAGAACGACGCTTGTATAGGAGATATTCCGCGCAAGATGAGAGAGAGAGAACGAAACAAATGAAAAAATGAGGTAACCACCCGGGAATCGAACCCGGGATCTTCCGATTGCCGGTCAGATATGATAACCACTACACTATCTGACCGGCAATCGGAAGATCCCGGGTTCGATTCCCGGGTGGTTACCTCATTTTTTCATTTGTTTCGTTCTCTCTCTCTCGTCTTGCGCGGAATATCTCCTATACAAGCGTCGTTCTTTACGTTATTTATACTGCGTGTTCTTTGCAGTTAAATGTATATAATGTTACGGCATGCGGGAGGTGCCCCCTTGGGGCATTGGTTTCTGCGAGTATGTAGAAGAATTACGGCATTTGGAAGAGTGAGGCCCATGGTGTAATGCTATCGCATCTGACCGGCAATCGGAAGATCCCGGGTTCGATTCCCGGGTGGTTACCTCATTTTTTCATTTGTTTCGTTCTCTCTCTCTCGTCTTGCGCGGAATATCTCCTATACAAGCGTCGTTCTTTACGATATATATATATATATATATATATATATACTTTCACTTAATAGTTTATATAGGCATCATTCATTCCCACATGGAATGTAAGCTCCCAAAACCAATTCTACTTGTTAACCCATAAAATATTTTAAGTTCCCATATCTATTACTGCCACACCGGAAGTGGGCGTATAGACAAGGAGGGAAAGAGAAGATAAATATAATATTTGTCAGAGGCGAGTTTAAAATTATTTATTATAAAAAGACAAATTTATGATAAGAGAAAAAAATTTCTCATATTTTCTTGTAAATAAAGTTTTATAGAATGCTTCGATCATCATTCTTTAAACTAAGGCTTCGAAACGATTTTCGGTAACATTCGCGTTGGGGAACGAACCAATTTTAATAAATTTCAAGAACGAACTTTTCTGTATAATGAACACACACACACACACACACATATATATATATATATATATATATATATATCAGTGGCAACTCCAGCTCTTCAAGACTACTCGGGCTCTTTTTAAATTTTCAAGTCTACATATGAGCCGACATTTAAATGCATGACAATAACTTAAGATTATCAATAAAATAAATAAATACATACCTTGGTAAAAAAATTATTTGAATTTTATTTACTTGAACATAAAGTCCAAGCGTCTTGGTTTTAAAGCAAATTCCTTTAATATTCGGTCATGTAATTCCTTTTTGCTTTCTAAATCAATAAATATTTATTTTTCAATTGAAATCCTAGCCAAGGACGAGAGCCGTTCTTGAACCATTGTGTTTCTTAAATATGATCTAATTCGATCAAGAACGGAGAAACTTCTTTCATTTAAAACAGAAGTTACAGGTATGGTTAGAAGGAGCTGAATCAGCTTTGTGGTTTCCGACATCGCAGACAATAATCCTAGTTCGTGAAAGACTTTTAAAATTTCATTTGCAGATTTGCATTTTCTAAAGTCACTGTCACGATAAAGATATTTCAATTCGTTAACTAAGGATTCGGAGTCAATTACATTTGGATATTTAGTTTGTAAAGCATTAAGAATACTTATAATATTAAAAATAAATCAGATTATTTAAGAAAAGCGAACAACCTCACATTGCGGCAAAAATCAAACTGCACCGCCACCCAAGGTAGTTGAAGGCACGCTTATCGAAACGTAAAAAGTTACCATGTATCGCCAGAATTAAAAATTGTGCCTCTACAAGGCCGAAGGATATAAGCCCGAGTTGAAATGTTTTTTCTTTATAAAAAAAAATTAATAGGAGGAAAAACGTATTTTATTTAATGAGAATTAGAAGAAGGACTATATGTAACCGTATGCAAGCAAATAATTATCCATTAAAAGAACTTTAAATATACGATATTACTTATACTTTCTTGGGCGTAATGTCTTGCGCCCGAGTAAAGGATCTTGAAAGATTACACGAAAACTTAATGTGTCAATATAGTTTTTTTATAGGTAGTAATGGTATCTAAATGCGCTCAAAATTTGCTTGCGTGACAAAGGTTAGACAGGAAAATAGTAACATACTACCAGCCAAAAACCATTTTTACAATTTGTACTTAAAACTTTTTTTAAAACTTAAATCTATAAATACACAATTTTATCTCTCATGCTTCTCCTTGCCCCTTGCCTCTCGGACTCAGCCCGAGAAGCCCGAGTGCAGGAGTCGCCACTGATATATATATATATATATATATACGAGGGCCACTAAATATATTTTGCCCCACCCCTTGTTTTTCTTTCCAAGTTTCCTCGTAAGTTCCAGAAATTTTGTACACAAGTAGTTACATACCTGTTTTACAAGTTTTTATTTTTCCACATAGTCTCCATCCTTTTCCTCCACCTCGAAACAAGGGCCTTTATTCCTTGCTGGTAAAAGTCGGCTGGGTCCCTCTCGAGCCACCTCTTAACCTCCTCAACAACCTCATCGTCACTCTGAAACTTTCTTCCACGAATAGCATCTTTCATTGGCCCAAACAAATGGAAGTCTGAAGGTGCCAGATCCGGGCTGTATGGAGAGTGGGGTAACACAGTCAAGCGCATTTTTGTTTGCAAACTGTTGTGTGGTCTTGCGTTATCGTGCAAAAGAAGGATGTCTTCCCGTTTTCTCTCCGATCGAACTCGCTTTATGCGTCTCTGGAGTATCTGTAGGGTAGCAATATATGCCTCTGAGTTGATTGTTTGTCCTTTCTTCATAATGTCCTCCAGAATCACCCCTTTCATGTCCCAGAAGATGGTGGCCATAAGGGGATCCTCCCTGCAGAGGGAGCCATTTTGAACTTTTTTTTGCGTGGGGAGTCTGCGTGATGCCACTCCATGGATTGGCGTTTTGTTTCAGGTTCAAAGTGGTGTACCTAAGTCTCATCCCCAGTTATAATTCGTGAAAAAAAGTCATCCCCTTCTGTCTCGTATCGAACCAACGACTCAGAAGCAATTTCTTTTCTTTAGGCTTTGTGATTTTCAGTCAGTTCGCGAGGAACAAACCGTGAGCACACTTTTGAGTATCTCAGTTGCTGAATTATCGTACTCACACTTCCTTCACTAATTCCTAACTCCGGTGATAGCTCCTTGTATGTGACGCGCCAATTTGGACGAATAATGCTGTTAGCACGTTGCACAGTGTGAGATGTGACAGCCGATGCTGGGCGACCGCTGCGTGGCTCATCATCGAGGCTGGCTCTCCCTCTCTCCGATGATCTCACACGTTTAGACCAGCGTCCAACTGTGTTTCGATCAACAACAGCATCTCCGTAAATGTTTTGGAGACGTTTGTGAATATTTCCAACTGTTTCCTTCTCTGCGGTTAAGAACTCGATAGTAGCTCTCTGTTTACGACGCATATCACTGTCAGACGCCATTTTCGAAACTGCGTTAACCATCTGTTTTATACAAGGGCATTTAAAAGCGGTTTTATACAAGGAGGGGAGGGTTCAAACTGGAAAAATGCAGTTATGTGAAACGCAGAAATTTCAAACTTACGACCCAAAAAACATTTCAGCACCATGGCCTATTATTTAGCTAAGAAAAAATTGTGGAGCAAAATATATTGAGTACCCCTAGTTTATATAGCGAGGTTGTCATATTTTATTGTCAATACTTATTGTTTGTTAGGAAAATAACGATGGATTTTATTACTCTTTATTTATCAAACTTAACTTGGTACAACTTACAACAACAGTTCTGCATTAACAGTTAATGGTACCAATTAATGTCCTATTGATAAAAATGCAAGATGCGTACTGTACAGTCAGGCCGGACCCACACAGGATCGTCTTGCGACTCACGACTGACGACTTGGGTCGTCTCGCTGCAGAGTGCGGGCTCCCATTCTGTCAATGTAAAATCACACGCGACTTGAGTCGTCACGACCCTGGTCGTCAGTCGTAAGTCGCGAGACAATCCTGTGTGCGGCCGGCCTTGCACAATAATAATAAGAATCTCGTTGAGTAAAATATACGAAATATATCCAGATCTACGAGAGACGAACTTGCATGCAAAATAAATGAATTGTAAGGATGCGGCCAGATATACTGTATACTGACGAAGAAATGAATGGCAAAGATGAAACAACGAGAATATTTTGAAGTGGTCTTAATGTTGAGTCTCGACTAATGACTGACTTACTGACGAGAGATGTTGTTCTTTTTCTTTTGGCGTCCTTTGGGAGAAACCTTTGGCGGCTTTAATTAATAAGGAAGTGGTTAATAACTACAGTGAGTATTTCTCTGAATATGCATCTTCTATCTCTGGTCCTTTATCAGTTAAACGGTCATTGCTATTAGTTCCCGATGACGTCCAAAACTCTTCAAATATCGTCTTGTTTGTCGACATCGATTTTTCGCTTAAGCTGTTAAACTCCTATGAACATACTTCACCCTTCAGAACACCTTTCATAAGTAAATAAATAAAGAAGTAAATATATATATATATATGAACAGAAGGATCAACACAACGGCAAACATTTTCATTTATTTGTACTTCAGACGTTTCGACAATTCTTTTGTCATCATCAGTGAATTAAGTCTTAAAACCTTAAAACAAAAGTAAAAAGTGAAAAGTGAAAATTACATCAATACAATATTAAAACCATTAAAATTAAAACCTTAAAGCAAAATGAAAATTGCATCAATACAAAATTAAAATCATTTAAGTTTCATCACTATAAAAACTAAAATTAAATTAAATTACCTCAATAGGTAAATACACAATGTTTACATCCACCTCCATACTTGGCAAAGCCTTAGAGAACACTGGATGGTCAGAGGATTAGAAAGGGTATGTCTATGAGAATCGGTTGGTTAGTTAAAAAAGCTGTAATTTGTAGGATGAGCTATTTTGGTTAAGGGAGGGTTTGTTTCTATAGATGTACAAAGATTCTAAAATTCGGAGTTCTGTGAGGTTATTGGATCTAGTTAAAATTTCAAACTGAGTTTTGTGAAGGGGATGGTTGTTTTCATTACTATGGTTTCTAATTGCGGATTGTGGAGGGCTACTGAGGGGACGGTTGGTACGGACTGACAAGCCCAAATGTTGAGAAAGGCGCACCTCCAGTTGCAGTTGAGTGCTGCCAATATACGCAGCCTTACAGCTGTCGCACGTGTATTTTTAAACAACATTGGGGGCATACAGTTTTGGGGAATTCATCTTTGAACTTCAAAAAATTTGATAGTTTAAGTGGGTTGACGAAGGCGAATCTAAAATTTATTTGGGGATAACTAGACTTAAGCAGTTTGGACAATTCACCTCGAATACGCAATGATAAATAACCATAAAAAGGTAATTTAATATATCTGGTTTCTTTTTGTACTGTAGTTATGGGGAGTTTAGTATTAAAAGTGTTATTTAAAAATTTCTTTAATTGGTTATCGAATAGATGAGAAGGGTAGTAATTGTTAATAAAGTACTGTTTTAAAAATTTAAATTCTTCGTTTAACGAAAAGTAATCCGAACAAATACGGTAACTTCTTGTTAATAATGTTACTATAGCACTAATCTTATATTTATAAAACATACAACTTAAATAATTGGTTCCCAAGCCAGTAAAAGTTTGTTTTCGAAATAGTGAAGTATGGAACTTATTATGAACCCGTTTAACTAAAACATCCAGGGAAGGTAAACTATTATTTGTTTCGTTTTCACATGTGTACTTAATATTACTATGTTGTTTATTAAGATAATCAAGAAAAAGTTTTACGTGTGAAGGATGGTTAAATATTAAGAAAGTGTCATCCACGTATCTTCTGTAATATATGGGTTTAAAACTACTAGGACAACTTTTCAACCAAATTTCTTCGTAATGGCAAAGAAATGCATTTGCTAGTGTTGGGCTTAACGGGGAACCCATAGCTACCCCATCAATTTGGCTGTAAAGGTTGCTATTAAATAAGAAAATTATCAAAACACACTATTTCGAGAAGGTTTTTAAATTGAGTCTGAGTGAGGCCATTAATAAGAGTATTATCAGTAGTGAATAACTTATTTAGTATGATATTTAATGTTTCTTTTAACGGGACATTAGTAAACAATGACGAGACATCAAAACTGGCCATAGTAAGAGAATCGGCATGATTGATCTCTTTTATCTCTTTAGCAAAATCAAACGAGTTGTTAATAGAATAATCATTAAAAGTGAGTTTTGAAAGCAAGGGAACGAAGAATTTGGCTAAATTATAATTGAATGTACCACATGCCGAAAGAATAGGTCTTAGTGGGAAATTTGGCTTATGGACTTTAGGTAAACCATATAGAATTCCTGGATTAGAACCAGAAGCAAATAAAAAATTGTATGTATTGTCAGCAATAATATTACTATTTTTTAATTTACGCAAACACCTATTAAGTTTATCTTCGAGTTTTAGTAATTTAGACAGAACATTCTCTTTTACCCTTTTAAATTTAGACGTATCCGACAAAATTGTCTCCATTCTATTTATGCAAACTGTTGAATCAATCAGCACTACTCTTTTACCCTTATCCGGTTTTGTAATGATGACAGAGTTATCCTTTTTCAAATTATTAAGAATTTTAAAATCTTGCTTATTAAAAAGGGGAGAAAACACCTTATGGGGTTTAAAATTATAAAAATTCTTAAAAGAGATGCTCTCCACTTGTTTTACCAAGTTATGAAACGAGAAATTTGGTCGGATCTCACAATTCTTAATATTCATGAGAAGATTTTCAAAGCCAGAGAAAAATTTATAAAAATTTAGTTTATAATGAGGTAGATCAAAATTTAAGCCTAACGACAACATTTCTTTCTCTCTAATACTTAAAACTCTATTAGAGAAATTAAAAATAAAATTATCTCGATTATTAAAAAACGACTGAGTGATTCCCAATTTTTCCAATTTGGCAGCATGTATCCTTTTGTCTATTGACAATTTTATCACAGCAGGTTTGAAATTTAGTAACTAAACAATGATAATCAATATAAGACACCCTACATTTTAGACCAAACAGAGAATTCTTATATTTCAGCTTGAGAAAACTCACTGTTTTACTTTTCGATTGAAACTCCAAATTTAATAAATTATCAAATTTTTTGAATTTCAAAGATGAATTCCCCAAAACTGTATGCCCCAATGTTGTTTACAAATACACGTGCGACAGCTGTAAGGCTGCGTATATTGGCAGCACTCAACTGCAACTGGAGGTGCGCCTTTCTCAACATTTGGGCTTGTCAGTCCGTACCAACCGTCCCCTCAGTAGCCCTCCACAATCCGCAATTAGAAACCATAGTAATGAAAACAACCATCCCCTTCACAAAACTCAGTTTGAAATTTTAACTAGATCCAATAACCTCACAGAACTCCGAATTTTAGAATCTTTGTACATCTATAGAAACAAACCCTCCCTTAACAATAATAGCTCATCCTACAAATTACAGCTTTTTTAACTAACCAACCGATTCTCATAGACATACCCTTTCTAATCCTCTGACCATCCAGTGTTCTCTAAGGCTTTGCCAAGTATGGAGGTGGATGTAAACATTGTGTATTTACCTATTGAGGTAATTTAATTTAATTTTAGTTTTTATAGTGATGAAACTTAAATGATTTTAATTTTGTATTGATGCAATTTTCATTTTGCTTTAAGGTTTTAATTTTAATGGTTTTAATATTGTATTGATGTAATTTTCACTTTTCACTTTTTACTTTTGTTTTAAGGTTTTAAGACTTAATTCACTGATGATGACAAAAGAATTGTCGAAACGTCTGAAGTACAAATAAATGAAAATGTTTGCCGTTGTGTTGATCCTTCTGTTCATCTGTAAGCTCCGTTTCCCTAAGAAGAAGTCAATAGCTTTGATAATATATATATATATATATATATATATATATATATATATATGTGTGTGTGTGTGTGTGTTGGCATCTATATATATATATATATATATATATATATATATATGTGTGTGTGTGTGTGTGTGTGTGTTGGCCTCTATATATATACAGGGTATCCCAGAATTAACTATCTATTTCAATGAAATCGGACAAATTTAATAAAAACTGACATAATTTTGTGTTTATTACTAAATTATGATACAAAAACAAATAGATTTATAAATCATAAGTCAAAACTTTATTTACTTGAATATGATAAGCCTTTTTCATCAGTGTCGAACGCAAGATTCTATGAACTGTTGTCTTGGATATGTTGAGTCTTCGACCGGCCTCCCTAACCGAAGTTGTTGGTTCATCCTCAAACAATTGTCGTACCTGTTCGTACTGTTACGTGCTGTCCTTGGGCGTCCTCTTCCCACCTCGTCGTGTACGGATCCAGTTCTTTTAAATTTGTTCACAAGTTCACGAATCGCTTTGTCTGTAGGACCGGTTCTGTGGAATCTTCTTGTAAATTTTTCTCTGATTTCATTACATTGCATTCCTTTGATACGGGATGTTACAACAAAGATGCGTTCTTGTGTATTCATTATTAATAGGGTTCTGAAAGAGAATGAAAATAAAACTATGAAAAACTATGAAAAAATTATGAAAATAAAATTATGAACTTTTTTTTAGAAATTTATACAGTTTTAACACATATTAAACATGATAAACATAAATAAAGTGTGTTTTTAAAAAATTTGTCAGATTTCATTGAAATAGATAGTTAATTCTGGGACACCCTGTATATACAGGGTGGGAGAAAAGTCTTTAAGGATTTTATACATACAACTATTTAGTTAACATTATACAGATGTGTTCAAATGATGAAACAAATCAAACAAAAAATCTATAAGAACTTTATTCATACAAATATTTTGTGAAATTGTAATTTAATCTTGAAAGAGTTCTCCATCCGTTATGATACATTTGTGAATTCTCTCTCTGAAACTCTTTATTGTTCTTCTGAACATATCGAGTGGGATCTTTTTCAGTTCATCTATTCTGCGTCCAAGGGCATTCACATATGAATATATGAAACCAGGAGTGTAGGGTTTGGCACGCAAATAAGCCTAAAGCCAGAAATCACATGGGGTTAAATCCCTTGATGTGGCTGGCCACTCGATGGGACCTCGCCGCCCAAGCCATCTTCCTTCAAGGTTCAACCGTTCGTATCCAGAAGCTCACGGGCAACTGCAGAGTAATGTGGCGGCGCTCCATCATCATATTGATAAAGCCTACTCCTGACAACACAATAAGTAAACTGTGGCAAAAGTTTGTGTCTCAATACCTGGCAAGAGCGTTTTCCATCCATCGTATCTCTCGATATGTCAAAGGAAACGAGTCCTGAATAGCCAATGCAACACTAACACCAAACTGTTAGTGTAGCCGTTTTAAGGGGTTTACCAGTCGTATTTTGGGATTTGTTTTCGCCCAGTAGTGAACGTTGTGTTTGTTTCTTTTACTCGTTAAACCGAAGACACATTCATCTGAAAATTTGATCTTTCGAAGGAACTGTAGATCACGGTTGAACTTTTGCCTCATTGTCTTTTGTCGCCGTTACTGGCCTTCCGCTTCTTGAACGATCTTTTACCAGGCTCCCTGTTTCCAAAAGTTTGAGCTTCCAGTATCGAAGAGTGGTTGCATTTGGTCGTGGTTTATTATATTTTTGTTAAATAAACGCAAACTTTCTTCACAATTATTATAAGAATTAGCCCACGATACAAGATACATTTTTTTCTTCATTGCTCTATTCCATCCTTAGTGACATGGTGCTGACTGGGACTAGGGCGTAGTGCCTTCCTGTTCTAGCCTAGGGTCATTCCTGGCTTTGTATAGTTGCCTTGAAAAGTATCGCATACACTACAGTGATATCAATGGAATTTATTTAATATTAATAAATAACAAATTATTTGTATGCATAAAATCCTTAAAGACTTTTCTCCCACCCTGTACCTTTGGTAATTTTTCTCTTATTTTTGTCTTTTATTGTACGTTATAAGAAAACGTCATCATTTAAACAGAGTTTTTTCGAGTGTGGGGTCGCGCATTGTGGGCGGGGTAAGGCGTGAACGCGAGTAGTATGGGCGAAAAATGGGAGAGTGCAGGAATGTTGCAATGCAATTGCAAGTGCTGATCAATATTGCAAGATGTTGCTAAGGGGTTATGCAACAAAAGGGGGTAGGGGGTATGCACTGCAGTGGGTAGGGGGTTATACAATGAAGGGGGAGGAGGTTTATGCAAAGGGGGGAATGTTGCAAGAGCAACAAGGGGTTATGCAACTTAGAGGCGGAGTTATCCACCAAGAGAAAGAGAGGAGAAGGAGAGAGTGGTGTTCGCCTGGCAGGAGCCAAACGCATATTAAGACTTCATCTGAGCGCCCGCTGTCTTATTAGGTGTAAATCCGCCAGTTGGCTTAGAAGGCGTAAATGGCTTGTACAGGTTGAGTTGCCAGATAGCGCTATTTATTTAACTAAAGCATATATTCTTGACGGTTGGTTTAGAAATCCGTCAGTCGGTTTAAAAGGCGTAACCAGCCATTTGGTATAATTAAATAATAATATCGTTTACAACCAAAAGAATTAAATAAAACACCATTACATCATTCTGTTTATTTAGACGAATTATTGGAATCAGAAAGATATAGAAAATAAATATACAATGGAATATATATGATCAAAAAAATAAAATAAAAAATAATAATAGTATATATAAGAAATATGAACGACGAATATGTATATAAAAAAATAAAAATAAAAATATAAGCATCAATACAGGAAAAGTATATATACACAATTATGTTAAATAATTAAATATATTGAAAATAAATACATACACTTTATCTTCTACTGCACAAAATAAAAAAATAAAAAATAAGAAATACAAAACGATGAAGTATAACCATCAATATAGCAGTACAGGAGAAATATATATATATATATATATATATATATACAGAGGAACCTTGCTTAACGAGTGCCTCGTATAACGAGAAATTCGTATAACGAGCCAAAAGAATGGGGGAAAATTACCTTGCATAACGAGCGACACTTTGCTTAACGAGCAAAATATTTTAAAAATAAAATAACATCTTTTCAACGCAAAAGCAAAATAAATACAGTAAGGTCGCGGAGTCCATCCGAGCGTCTTACTGACTCGCTTTCTTTATCCCCCAAGTCTCCTCCTGCATGTCCACCCCCAAGTTCAACGTGTGGGTGACTCACTGCCCAGTGCTGTTTCCCTCGTTTCTTGCCTCGCGGCTCTTAGTCTGTTTAGCTGTCTCTAGACAGTTTCCTCGTGAAAAAGGATCCAAAAGAAAGTGAAAGTGCCTCTAAAAAATTTAAAGCTAGTGACTGTGAGCTCGTCGAGAATGTTATTGCATTGAACGAAGACGATTCTCCTCCTTCCCCTCAATAACCCTCTCCTCCTCCCTGTCTCTTCATTTCCTTTGCGTGCGTCAGGAGCACCTTCTCTCTTCGTAAGTTATTTATAAATTTCACCGTTTACTAATTATTTACATTCTCTTTTGGGTTAATTTTTATTAATAATCTTTTCATTTCATGCAATAATAATTTAAAAAACGCCTTTAAATATCATTATAAATATTATTTTAAGTATTTTTTAAGCATGGAACGCATTATCATATTTTACATTGATTCCTATGGAAAAAATTGCCTTGTTTAACGAGCATTTTGCATAACGAGCACAATTCGGGAACGAATTATGCTCGTTAAGCAAGGTTCCACTGTATATATATATATATATATATATATATATATATATATATATATATATATATATATATAATTATGTTAAATAATTAAATATATTGAAAATTCATCAACATACATTCACTTTGTTCTACTGCGCAAAACACTACTAAACTCACACGTAATCGAGTCTAAAATCACGTCATTATTGCTTTGCACTACGCAGTAAACGCGGCTTAATATTATTTCACTGCTCAAGTTATAGGGAAACCTATACTCTATACAAATGGCCTTCATATCGTTCAGTACTACTTTTGTGCCAACTTTACATCCGGTTGGCAAGTTATCTTTAAATACGTCTAGAATACAATCAAAAGCACGCACAAAGAGGTCATCGTTAGCCACAATGTCATTATTAAATACAAGTTTATAAACACTCCTTTCCAATCGAGGGTTTATTTTTACCGACCCGAGCTTTTCAATCGTGAACTCTTCTTCACACTGCATAGCGGCAGTTGAAATAATCTAAGTCGTTACGACAGCTGCTCATTATATAGCGTGATTCAACAAAGAGTACATTAAATTGGAGGATGAAATCCTTGGATAATTCTAAACCACAATGTGTCTATGGTAAAATGTCAGATTCTGCATAGTTTCCATGTTACAATACATTTAAGATGTATTAATGAGAGTGAATATGAAGTGAAACCCACGTATGTTTTTGTTATCATTTATTCACAGATCTCTACAGTGTGACCCCTCTTTGTTACAACCTAAAGGAGATGTTCAAAGTTGCCCCCTTCTGCCTCATTGCAGGCCTGTACACGTCGTACTATTGAATGTCTGAAGCGTTCCAGAATGCCTGGACTATGTTTAATTTTCTCGCACCTGTCACGAACACGTGGCTATAATTCCTCTCTTGTTTGAACCTCTGTATCATACACCAACGTCTTTAAATGGCCCCACAGGTAGAAATCCAAAGGGTTAAGATCTGGGGAGCGGGGTGGCCAGGGAACGGGGCCACCACGCCCTATGCACCTGTTGGGATAAACAGTATCCAGATATTCCCATGATGCTCGGGCAAAATGTTCTCTTATGGAATCAGACATTCAATGGCCGGCGGATGATGATGGGGAGTCTTTCTTTCTCTTTTTCTGAATGAATGTTAACCCACGAATGATAGGTTTTTCTACTTACTTAACCCCTTATTCTCCTCTTTTAACCCCCTCCGCTTTCCTTTCTCTCGGGCTAACCTTAGAGTGGATCTTTGGGTCTTTGTTAGCCTTAGCTTTTGTAGATCTGTAGAACTCCTCAACACTTAAATAAACAACATTCCGTTTGTTTGTTTGTTTGTCTACAAGTCGTTTCCAGTACATAGTTAATGGCACCGGTTTTACGCCTGAACACACGCAACGACTTCGTTACGGACACATCGTACACGGCGTTGAGAATGCTGCTCAAAGGAAGTTCCATCGTATTCGAGGAGCGCACGTCCAGTCGGTTCAAGCTCTGAGATGACTATGAGCCACATGCAACGGATCGGCTCGACGGGTAGAGTGAGTCACACCATAAGCTAATGAAACTTGTAAGGCGCTTTTCCAACATGAATACTTGTATCCCATTATATTGGGTAGGTGTTTTGAGAAATTTTCCGATACATGAAGCAATATCGGTTTTAATGTTTTATCACTCACCAGACGTTCATTTCCACAAACTAAACATCTTCACAATCCGGCGCACTATTTGAGAGAAACATATGTCCATATTTTTCCTTTATGTTTAACAATCGATACTCGTCTCTAAAGTCTGTTAAAAACTCACACAGCCCATTAGCCACAACCTCACTACAAACCTCATCATGATATATATTAATATAGTGGTAAAAATACTTAAGATTCTCCATGATGACAAGATTTACATTCTCAGTCGCAGGGTATGAGTACTCGGTATGATGCAACATGACATAATATCGCTTGTCACCCGACTCATCAACAAGACGCACTATCCATAACCGTTGCTTATCTTCTGAACGTGTTGCTTCTTCTACTTCACGGTATATGTGAGCCTTTATAAAGGTTAGGTCTATAACATACTTCAATACATCGTTTGTACAACGAAGTCCTACAATGCCCTCGTCAGAATACCCGTAGAGTATTTGAACATCTTGGTCCTTCGCACGGCTCAATGTAGCCTTAAAAGTATCAAAGGAGGAGGGAATAGGGAGTTTTTCAGTATCCACCACATCTTGGAACTTTGCCGAATACCACTTCATAAATGTTGAACACGCAATATTAAAGGTAGCCATTACTATTTTTCTTCTACGCGGGAGAATACACGTCTGAGATCCAGGGCTTACTGCGATTAACTGAACACGCAGGGAAGAGATATGCCCAGGTAGTGGCAGGACTCACGTTGCCAATCTTACAGTTGGCGGAGCTTAGCATGTTACTGTACACACACACGCACGCACGCAAAGGAGAAAGTGAAACGCTAATTGAAACACGAATTATTTAATAAACGAAATATTCAAGGTGTGTATATATATATATATTTACAAATACGTGTAATAAATAAGTTAACAATAGACATATCAAAGATTATGGTATCCAAAGGGCACGGTATCATAGGTACCAGGCACCTGGTAACGTTTCCTATAGTTATTACGGCATACCTTTGTACCCCTAAGTTCCTTCACGCCCCCCAGCTTCTGCGCCCGAAAATTGTGGGTACCTACAGTTAGTTGGGGCGGCCGGTCGCACTCATCATCGTCCAAGCACACTAGATCCTTCAACGAATCAAAGTTAACGACCCGCCGATTCGCCTGGTTGAGCGTGATACCCTTAGCCTTCACGATATATTTCATATCCTCCCCCACCCTCACCCATACCCCATAAGTTTTTGGCCCTGTTGAGACAAAAGAGTCGGCGTATGCGATGTCTCCATACTCATCCTTGATCTCATCAGTCAACTCCCCGAGGAATTCACCAATAGGAGGCATGTATTCACCCTCCCTCTCTGTGAATATCACACTATCTGTATCGGTGTACAAAACCCTCCGCCCAAGAGAATGCAATAGGCCCCAAAGTTTGATGCGTGCGTAGGCCGTAGTGAAGCTGGCTACAGATATGTTTGTAACCCGTGAGGTATCTGTGGCCAATTCGGTATTGTTGTACTTTATTATGTAAGTATTACCTACATTCACAATCTCCATGACCTCTTTATCGGGAGCGTCGGCATAATCCCAGACTTCAATATAACTTTGTGCCAAATGAACGTTCCCTTTGCCAGTATTCTCTGCAAATTTTCCCCAAAGATTGTTTAGACACAAATTTTCACGAAAGCGCTTGCCAGGGTTCTTTACAATTTTGGAACGGTCAAGCTGTATACCTTCACGGTCACGGTAACGTTGAATATAGGCCAATTTTTCATCTTCGGCATCAACTCCTCGCGGATACCCTGATGCTTCGACCTTATCCTTCAAAAAAGCGTTTATATATGGCGTGAAAAGGTTGGGCAGCTTCTGAAACCTCCACACCTCATGTATCTTCAATATTCTGTAGCCATGGCGAACAGCTAGATCCAGCTCTGGAGTTGTATATACACCTCTGATCTTACGCTGATTAGCTGTATGAATACATTCCCCATTGTTCTCCTCTGCGCACTTCACGCACAAAGGAAACATGAGCTTGTGATCGATAACGACGGGTAAGATCGGCATCCATAAATTGCGTGGGGGGAGCACATCTACGAAAGGAAGGCCGAAATAGTGCCCGTTCAAATTTGTTGAGAACACCTCGATGGTGGGCAGGTCAGGTCCCACCAGTTTCTCAAGTGCACCCACGGGGTACGGATTGTTCTTCATCATGTAGGGATATAAAGAACAGAAGTCGTAGTAATGGAGTTTCACGCCCTCCGTAGGCGGAAAGTATAGCTTCAAGGGATTTGTACGCCCTCCGAACAAACTATCACCGCATTTGAGAGGATCCAGCACCATTGAACGTTTGATCGTGTTTATTTCTTCTCGGTACTCTCCATCTGTTTCCATCCGTGCATCATACTCATGCTCCCACAAGACTTTGTGAGTGAACTGGGAGCCTATAAGTTGATCGCGGGTGCGGGTCCACGCAAAACTGTCGGCAGGAGATCTACCGTGGATATCTCCTACGATTCCACACTCAGGACGGGGGCATCCGAGCCACCAGCAACCGATAAAGGAGTACACAGCCTTCTCACCAGTGGCACGGTTTTCACTTAGACCATCAACCCATAAAACACGACCATTAACCTTAATGGGCACTTCACCCGTGTTGCGGGCATGCCTTATGTATACACCTGTCTGCTGCTGTAGGTGTATGAGCCAGTAAATAGCCTTGTGCCCATAACTGCGGGGATTGTTTCTGTGAATAGCGGCTAAGGTGTCTTTAGGCATGAAGTTATTCTTGAACACCGTAAAACATAATGAGGCGATGGTGGTTGCGACTTGCAGCGGATCGCATTTGAAACGGCCTATGTACATCCTTCTAAAGGCCTGGAAACATACTCTAAGCACGCGCACATCATTCACGCAATAATGTTCACATTCATCAGCTATATTACATCACGTTCATCTGTACTCATACATTCATAGTTAAAGTAATGTTTGGGTGGATGTAGTCCTACGTAATTTAAAGTTTCACTAGTGAGGAATGTGTAAGGGAAATATCCTTTTGAAACTTCAGCGGCTACGCCCATCACCTTCGGTAGCTTTGCTAATTTACAAGATGTGAATAATAAAGTGTCTTTAAACTGTACATTACCTCTTATTTTCATCTGTATTAGCTTGTTGCCTCTTTTCAAGGGATCACCTGTAAATATCTCAGATGACTCGTGCTCAAGCAACTCCTTATAAAGGAACTGTGTGTCAAATTTTGCCCCGTTATGGGCGAGAATATACACAGTCATTTTTTTTAACTTGTCCGCTAACTTGACAATATAAGACACAAAGAGTTTCACAGGAATATTGTGGGCATTCGTTTTAAAAACGTTTGTCCGTTTACCACCTTTGTGACACTCATCACACTCTATCTCCATACACTCATCACAGATAGTCTGGCTTACAAGTAAATGTGGAATAACCTCTTTGGTTTCAGCGTTCGTGTATGTTTCTATATCGTAGTACACAGTTATACAAGGGCTATTTTTAGGCTTAGCATCTTTCATATAACATACATGTTTTACTCCAACCGCCTTATATTTCTCATAGCATATAGAACAGTGAATTTCATCACATTTATGCTTGAAATTCCCCCATTTATCCATCATATGAAACATACCACATTCACATATTCTCATTTTCCTGCACGTGCCAATTGATTTATGGAGCTCAAAACAGTTATTATAGAGAAATGTGCATCTACCAGGCCTAAATCTAACATGTTAACTGGGTGGGTGATCGCCCACCCAGTAAAGGATTTCACCCACCCACTAAACAGATTTCACCCACCCAGTTCAAAAACCAAAATAATACTGTATTCAATCATCTAAAAAAAACTCGGTCGAATCCATGGATAAAGCAGCCAAAAGAATACAGCCAAAGTCGCCAACTGGGCTATAAATTTAATCGGTAGTTTGGCATTTGCCATAAAATCCGTTGTAACAAGACCCATGCTGGCCCTAATACTAAAGCAATGAGTGAAATAGCCAGCTTGATCTGTTCAATTCTGTTGCTTTTAATTTAAGTGCTTTTAAAGGGGATAGAGGTGAATAAATAACTGTTTTCTATAAGTTCTATTACATAGTTTAATTTTACTCATATTATATTGCAGTATTAAGATATTGATTTGCTAATGCTGCCTTGGTATATAACTAATGTGATGGAATCATGGATGGCGGTCTAACTTTGACTATTGAAGCAAATATGAAACAACCTATTTCCTATGTTTATGTGATTGAAATTATTTATTCTAATGCAATTATGCATAAATTTATGTATTCGTTTGCATGACTCTTTTACATAATGGTTGATATGCAGGTAGCAGGTAGGCATAGCTACAGCTACAGGGCCTAATTATGCCAATCTTGAGCAAGTGACACATGAATGCGTGTTTGGGTCTTTTACAATGGCAATTTTTTATATTGCATAATTGTATATTTGCATACTGTTTATCCTATTTTATTCTATTTACCTACTTCAAAATATAATAATTGGTTGTTTTATTATCCGTAATATTTATCACAATATTTTTATTTTCATACATAATGAGACTATATGTAAACAATATTACATGGTATTACCTACAAATTTATATTATTTTTTCGTTAAAAATTGTTGAATACTTTATTTATGCTTCTTGTAGGTTCTTCTTGTAGGTTATCTCCCCCCCCCACTATTAATATTTGTTATTAATAGTGGGGGGGGGGAGATAACCTACAAGACTAATAGTTACTACTAATACACAAGACTAATACACTATTAATATTTGTTATTAAATAATAGTCGGGGGTTTATATAGGTTATATTTATAGTTTATATCGTTTATATTTATAGTTTATATAGTTTATATAGGTTATATTTATAGTTTATATAGTTTATATAGGTTATATTTATAGTTTATATAGGTTATATTTATAGTTTATAGTTTATATAGGTTATATTTATAGTTTATATAGGCATATCAGATTATTGAAACCAATCAGATTTTTTATTGATATTCATTGCTCTTTCAATTAGCTATAAATTTACTTTATTGTTGTTTATTTTATTTCTACTAAAAATATTTTTACTATGTTTTAGTAACCAATTCACTTTATTATGCTAAATTAAATTCATACATCAATAATATTGGTTGTCTCTTACAGATTGTATTTGAATACTAAAATGTCTAGTCGTAAAAAATTAAAAAAAATGATTCTGTTGGTTCAATGGACATAGCTAGTTTTTTCAAGTCGAACAATAAAACACATAATAAAGAACCTCAGTCTGTTGGAATTACAGCTAATGAACGACCATTGACATCTACAACGGCCAGTGATACAGGGTTGACAGGTTCTTCAATTATGCCATCTGACTGTTCAAATACAGCCTCTTCTCAATGTCCATACCCAGAGACCTCAGCTTCAAGTATTGGTAAAGATGCGGATGTGGCCAATTCATCTTCTACTTCTACTGGTTCCACATCGTACTATATGGGCTTACCTCTTAATATTAACAGATTGTTGAACATGTATTCATCGGATTCGGTTCTTACAAGAATTAAAAACAAGGATAAAAGACAAACTCGATTGTTTGTTAAGTGTAATGTTTGTTGCAGTTTCATAGATGATGCTGAGAAGGTTTCATTGAACAGAAGTGTACCTTATGCATCCAGTACGGGAGCACGAACAGAAGGTAAGCTTGGAGCACAACGCTTAATTGAGCATCTTCAGGGTAAACCACATGCAGCTGCACTAGAGGCAAGCAAATTATATGATCAGTTTCAAAAGCAGAGCGACAAACATCCTTGGCTGAATCTCTTCAAGAGATATAGAATCCAGGAAGTTTCACAACTACTTCGCCTGGCAATGGACTGCTACAATGACACTCAGTGTGAAACCGTATCAGGATATTCCTGGACATCAAGGAGTCTCACCAATATCTTTTCCGACCAACTTGTACAGAAGTTTTCCCAAGACTGGGATTGCAACATGGAACCATTTAGATCCACAGGTTCAGATATGCACTATCGCACGACAAATATTTACTATGAAATATTGTCATGCATTGGTGATGTATTTAAGGAAAATCTCATTGAAGAAATAAATCGATGCGATGCTTTACGAATACAAATTGATGGATCATGTGACCGTCAACAACTAGGCATTAAGTTTGTGACTGCAAGATTGGTGAAAGATGGCATTATTACTACACGTTTTCTTGCAGCTGTGGAGACTGTTGAAGGAGGAGCTAATGGCTTACTGGAGGCTCTCGGTAGAAGCTTAGAGAGGCCTGGCGATGTATCATTTCAGTACAATAATCTAGCGCCAGAAGGCCAAGATTCAGGTGGTGATGACTTCACCGAGAGCGACAACATGAGTGAAATTAACTTCAATGCACCTGTTTTCGACAAGCTGTTATCCCTTACAACTGATGGTGAAGCAGCCAACGCCGTTATCAATTCTGGGTTGTGGAAGAAGCTGAATGATGAACTACAACGGCTGGTTCCTTGCATATGGTGTGTGTGCCATAGAACTGATTTGGCGTTTCACGAGTTAATCACAACTGTTCCTGAATTGAAGCGATGGTATTCCCAGGTGAAAGATACTGTTAAATATTTTCATGTGTCTTCTGTCCGTACCAAGCGTGTGAAAATTGAATGCAAAAAACTAGGGTTGACGTTCAAACAGTTTATTAATCCACCAGAAGTACGATTTGCCCAACATGTCCAAGCAATGTGCGTCAGTCTACTAACAATCTGCCAGCATGTGCCGCTTTCTGAGAAATCATCTCCACCACTGACGATAGAATCACTAAGCAACAGGCGTCTGGTTTTTTGCGTATGTGGGAGGCAGGAGGTCAGCAATATAGACTGACTGGTTTAATGGCTGACATTCTTCATCACCTTGCCTGTCTACAAAAGGAATTCCAAAAAACAGACCTAATACTGTTCGATATTCCAGCAATCCAAACTCGATACATCGAGCGTATCACGACGATGGTGGATAAACCATATATCGGTGATTGGGAGGAGAAATTGGGAGATGTAGACGAAGGTGCAGGAACAAGTAAACCGACAACGGATGGCGATCAACATAAGGAGGCAAGAGAAGATACAGGTGCAGTTAGAAGGAGAGCAAGAAGAGCAATTTCTAATCAGTTCGTCACGTTATCAAATCGCTCTTTCAGTGCTATTAGGCATGAGACACTTGAGTCAATTAAGAATTTCTTGCAAAAGAGAATGGATGAAGGAGCAAATGCGTCGTTAAAAGAAATTTCAGAAGTTTTTAATTCGACATCTCCTGAAGTTATGGCCAGAAAGGCTAACATTCTTCGGAAAATGAACAGACATTTTGACTCTATGAAACTTACTGACGATTGTATTGATATTTTTATCAACAATCCGAGTTTGAACGAACATGAAGACATCAACACGAAATTCAAACTCTCCACTTACAGCACTCGTGAATCTTGTTCTCACTACAGCTCCACATTCAATGGCAGTAGAAAGAGTGGTATCGCATCATAATATTTTCCGTAGTGACAGAAGGCTTGCAATGTTACTGCAGGGTGCCAACAACAGATTGCTTATTGCATTAAATGGTGTTGGTGCAGGTCATTTTGATCCACGTCCAGCAGTTGCAAAATTTCTTCAGGCTAAGCGTCGACGATACAAAGAGCCACAAACATCAACCTATAAAAACAATCCATCTGTAAAAAGGTTTTTCCCTAGTAATGGCGAAATATATAATTAAGCTCACATACTAGGGAGCTCTCGCGTAACACGAGCACTCTTGAAAACCACCGTGTAACTTAAAATCGTATTAAACGAGGCAAGAAAATTAGGAATATGTTTCTCTTTACTGAAAGATTGTCTTCTTTTAAAATTTACCGCTAATGGTTACACTGTATCTCATTTTTTTCCGAAATTGTGAAATATTAATTCGCGTTAAGCAATAGCTAACTGTAATAATTACTGACCAGTGGCGGCTCGTCGGTAGGCACTGCGGAACTGCAGTACCCCTAAATTTTTTATTTACAATTGAAATAATCAAGAACAATATAAGGATGAGCTCACTGAATAACTTTTTCAATAACTTTTGAAACTTTTATTCATTGCTCAATGCTCATCCTTTTATTTCAGTAATTATTTCAACCCATTCTTAGCGACAGCACCCCGAGAATTTTTAGTCACGAGCCGCCACTGTTACTGACAGATGCTAAATTAATGATGTATTACATACGTTGTGTGCATCTATGTAATGAATAATTTCGCAATTTTTTTGTATTTTTGTGCTTATTTTTAACTGTTATTATTTTTCATTGAATGACTTATTATTCACTTGTCACTGTGGAGGCAATATGAAAATAATTGTAAATGAAAATGTAGGTATATATGTTGAAAAAACTTCCTTAGTCTACAAATACAGTTTACTAATTGATTGCATTTTCTTATATGATACCCATTGTTTTACTGAACAGCTGTGTTTTAATTTTTCAGATATTGTTTTCATCAATATGTAATATGTATTTCACTTCTCAAAATTTACATGCAGTCTGATGATGTCAAGAAGACAAGATTTTAAAATTGTTTCAAATTAAATGCTGAGCTGATTCTGCAATCGCCTACTGGGAGTGCTGTTACTGGTTACAAAGATATTCAGTACCAACGTTTGTACCTATGTGGATACTTGTGTAGTCTTAAAATTTTGGACTATAAACTTGTTAGGTTGGAAAGTTTTCTGTATTGTACAAACAATACAGACAAGGTGTATTTTAATGGAACATCACAATGACGAGTTTGTGAAATCACCCACCCACTAAAAAATCCTTAGGTTTAGCACTGGCATCTAAGGGGTTCCAAAAAACCTTAGCCCCCCCCATTTGCAGCTTATATGTTTATTTATATCGAAATAGTTTTTAGTGATTATAAAAATATATAAAATTCTTTATTTATTGCAGGTATTAAAATTACTCTAGCTGATAAAGTGATAATATAATGGCTTCTCAATTAATTGGTGATTCGGAGAGGCAACGTGTGATAGATCGCATACGAGCAATAACATTTTGGGAAGCTCGTGATACTGGAGCCACCTTTATAACACGTTCATGGGTTGCCAAAAAGTTGCGAAGTGAGGACTTCGTCAAAAGAAATTGGAATAAAACTTTGGATGAATGTGAAATGGATACAACCAAATCTGGGCGCCCAAATTTGCCACTCTCTCAGGAAACAAAGGACATCATTGAAAGCGGTACGCGTAAGCGAAAAAACAGCTGTGCTAAACTTTCTAGAGAGATCGAAAGAGGAAAGATCGTTAGTGGTGAGATCATTCGACTGTACCGTCAAAGGCAAGGTTTAAAGCCTTGGCATGAACTTCCAAAGCCAAGAAAAACTCAACTTAACATCGATGACAGAATGTGGTTTGCACACTACCTTGAAGATTGGGATGTGGATGATTTCATGCATTTAGCTGTCTCCGATTAATTTTTTGTTTACGTAACACGTCGGCCTAACTACCAAAATGATCGAGTGTGGACCACAACACCAGATGAAATCGATGACAATTAACATTATCGCGAATTATTAAAAAGTCCAGACTGTGTTGGTGTGTTTGTTTTGTTCAATGCAAAGAAGCTCATGTGGGTGCTGAAGCCAAATGGTCAGAGTTGGGATGGACAGTATTTTCGTGATATTATTCTATCCCAGCATGTCATTCCTTTTCTAAGAAACCCAAACAATGTTATGGATGTCGATCAGGTCACACTTCTGCACGATAAGGCCCCCTGCTTTAAGGCATTAGCCACTCAACAGTTGTTGCGGAACCATGAGATCGATTTCTTTGGAAATGAAAAATGCCAGGAAATTCTCCTGACCTGAACGTCTGTGAACACATTGGATCAGTTATAAAGGACAAGATTGAATGTCTCTTGTTTCAAGAACCTGCAGCAAATCGATTTTCGAAGGATACAATGACGCAACACATTGAAACTGTTTTAGCAAATTTGCGTAACGATCAAGATCTATTCATGTCACTTTTGGCAAGCTACTCAAAGAGAATTCAGGCTGTCTTGGAAGCCAATGGCGGGAATACCAAGTTTTAATTGCTTCTCATTAAATGCAGGATTAAATTCTCTTTTGTAAGGTATGTTTAGTTTTACTGTACCTCTAATGGTTTAGGCCATGGGCGGGGGGGGGCTAAGGTTTATTGGAGCCCCGTACACACATCACAATCCATCTTCTCAGCTTCAACTACACGACTTTCACATTTGGAATACACGGTCAATATTTACCGTGACGTTGTCCATATTGAAGGCTATACTACTTTGAGAGGCCTGCATTATACGGCCTAATATATACTCTATATCTTCAGCTGCCAAACGCCCGAACGGTATTACTACCCAAAAATCATCTACATCTCCGTCATCTGCAGCAAATCGATTTTCGAAGGATACAATGACGCAACACATTGAAACTGTTTTAGCAAATTTGCGTAACGATCAAGATCTATTCATGTCACTTTTGGCAAGCTACTCAAAGAGAATTCAGGCTGTCTTGGAAGCCAATGGCGGGAATACCAAGTTTTAATTGCTTCTCATTAAATGCAGGATTAAATTCTCTTTTGTAAGGTATGTTTAGTTTTACTGTACCTCTAATGGTTTAGGCCATGGGCGGGGGGGGGCTAAGGTTTATTGGAGCCCCGTACACACATCACAATCCATCTTCTCAGCTTCAACTACACGACTTTCACATTTGGAGCTTTTACACTGCTCAAATACCATGTGACAATCTTTACAATGTTTCACTATATCATCCGCAAACTCGATACACCCCTTACACAAATCATGATGTCGTCCATATTTTCGACTTTTATCATAACTCGCGTAAAGGTCCCTTATATTACGGATGGGAAGATACGTTGTCCCTGACAGTCCTAAAATAAGTAGGGGTCTTGTACGATCTCTCACACAGCTTTTAAAAACATATACAGTTCTACGACGATCATCCATCCCAAATACAACTATACGAACATTCATTTCCTGTTCTACCCTTCTCAGCTCCTCAGGACTCATATTACAGTCAAACTCAAGTTTACAGTCTACAGCTAGTTTACGGGTACGCTCCACCACCGTAGGCAACCAAATTTTTGGGGTCCGTGTATTTAGTACAGTAAACATACGAGCTAAGACTACTGCTATAAAGCCGCAACTACGATCGACGTTTATATGCCGCCTATAAATAGCCTGAGAATTGAAGTTAAGAGTATAAGGTGTGGAACTATGACCCGCAACACGGAATACACGGTCAATATTTACCGTGACGTTGTCCATATTGAAGGCTATACTACTTTGAGAGGCCTGCATTATACGGCCTAATATATACTCTATATCTTCAGCTGCCAAACGCCCGAACGGTATTACTACCCAAAAATCATCTACATCTCCGTCATCTGACCCGAATCCGAAGGACAGCCTCGTCCTAACTTCACGTTCTTCGCGGTTCTGAAGGGCAAACTCTACAATACTTTCAACTCTGCGCCGTAGTCCGTGTTCAACACCATTGTTATACATGGATCAAGGATCAACCCTGACTATATACCCATTTCTAGTCAAGGCTGGGGTGGGGGTAGCGGTGCGCACCAACTCGAATGTTATGCCATCCTCAACAGAATGAGAAGCTGCTGTGGCTGTGGAGGATGTACCCGGAATTGAACAGAAATAAGGGGGTATATTTGAGGAAGGTACTATTGTGGAGGTTGTGTCGTAAGACGTAGAAGGTTAGGGCTCTATTACTGGTGGTCTAACAACCGGCGCAATCCTGGCGCGCTTTATACCTGACGTGGTGGGCTCTTCATCGTGCCTCCGCTTTGAACTGGCGCGTGCTACAGGTATCGCTGGTGAGGATTCGTCATCGGGGATGGATTCTGTGATCACAACTACACTGTCGTGGGGGTCATCTGATATAGATGATGGGATGTTGTACCTCACCGTCATTCACGGTTCTGTGAGAGAAGCGAAAAGCAAGACTGTAGAATATAAGGGTCATCACTTAAATATTTATTATATTTTGTAAATTACCCACTTAGGAATGTGACGTGTTAGAAATGGATTCTGTAGGAACATTCAGGTTCACGAGCCCATCCACATGTATTATATCTGGCCCTACAGGATGTGGTAAAACTGTGTTTATGCTTAAAATCATTAAAGAAAAGGGAGAGATGTTCTCAAAATTTGTGCATAAAGTTATATGGTGCTATTCGACGTATCAATCAGTGTTCAACGAGTACCAAGATGATATTTTGTTCCACAAAGGTGTATATGACGTTAATTCGTTAAAGGGAAATGAGCATACAGTCATTGTAATTGACAATCTCATATTAGAGATGGATAAAACGTTTGCCGAGATATTTACAGTATTCTCTCACCATCTTAACCTAAGCGTGTTCTTCATCAATTAGAATCTATTTTTCAAAAATAGAGACATGCGCGATGTGTCGTTAAATACACAATATCTAGTCTTATTCGCGCAACGTAGAGATGTATCACAAATTGGGGTATTAACCAATTAAATGTTCCCGAATCAGCGTAAGGAGTTTTTGGAAGTTTATAAAGAAGCTACAAGCACGCGTTACGAATATTTGCTTTGCGACCTTCATCCGCAAAACACGTTTAGGGTGATTCTAAGAACGAATATATTTCCAAACGAGCCTGACACGGTGTATATTACAGAATGACAAAGAGGCTAAAGAAATACCATGAATTAATAAAAATCTATCATCGACTGCCCCGGGCAGTGCAGCAGATGTTTGCTAAAAATATCGACGCTGACTTTTTAAAATGCATCTGTGAAATCTGTCTTAATGTTATAAATTGCACTGTATCAATGAAACCACCTCAGAAGGCTCGCCTACGCCGTTACAAGAACATAATACGTGCACTCGCTCGTAAAAGTCAAACTGTAGGGAAGAAAAAAGGAATTATTGTACAAAGAGGAGGGTCATTCCTCCCCATCTTATTTTCAGTTTTGGGTCCTTTACTGACTAGATTAATCTAATGAAGAAAGTGGTAGTGATTCCACACGAGGTGTATGCTTCACTGCAAAGTTCAGAGAATCCAGACGCGGATTTACATCCCCGTAAAAGCAGGCTTAAAAGAATGGAAAGCGAATTGCTAGTCCTATTAAACAGTGAAAAAACACCTGATGAGTAAAGAATCTTATACCAAGAAGCTCTGCAGAAATTTCTTCACGAGTACGAAAATTATAAGAACCCGACAGAAATTCCCGTGGTTATTAGGCACAGCACGGGGAACGATGGACATGGTGAAATAGGACCTGTGTCCGACGATAGAGCTGACCAACCAAAGATTAATGGGTCGGCCACACAGCATATCGAGCATGTATTTAAAAGCACCCTCCCACATACATTGAGGAATAAAGGTTTAAGTCTTTATAATCTATTGAATGAGGACCCCGCCATACAATAGACCGATACAGGTGAGATCATTGTGGAAGGAGCAAAGGTACAGGGATCGAATATCGTAGACATCGTCCATGATCTGGTGAGAAAGTGGGATAGGCCCTCACCATCAGGATAGAAGCATATTAAAGCAAGACTACAACAAATAAATGTCCCCAAAACAATGATAGGAAATCTGAGCAGGTTAAAAGACTTGGAACATGCGTCGCACGTGATACAAATGAAGACGCCATCACCCCAGGCGGTAACACTTGTGAAGAGGAGAAAAAAGAGGTTAAACAACGGTCAACCCTACCCACGTACCTCTAAAATACGCAAATGGCTAACATATTAAGAAGACGTTATTATGACATTTCTAACCCAGCCTCCGACGGAGGCGTAGATAGAATGTACAGAAGTGTTTACGGAGTAGGAAAAAAAGATGTTGAGAGAGAAAAAGGTTTAAAACAACCAAGACAACAGCTGCTTCAATTGACTCTATTTGGCAAGCAGATTTAACAGACATGCAAAGATATTCTGTGTACAACGATGGTTACCGCTACATTCTATTCATAATAGATGTATTCTCTAGTTATCTGTGGCTAATTCCTCTGAAAACTAAATCACCTGAAACAGTTGCTAAAGCCACCAAAACACTGATGTTAAAAGAAAACAGGGTTCCTGGCTATTTTTGTACGGATATTGGGAAGGAATTTATAAACCGTGCTTTTCAGAACATGTTGACAGAGTTCAGTATCAGCTATTACACTACCAATTCCATACATAAGGCTTCTTTAGCTGAAAGAGTTCAACGTACCATGAAGGAACGCATGCACCGCTATTTTACACATAAAAACACATACAGATTTCTAGACATTCTGAAATCATTGGCCTCATCCTACAACCGCTCACACCATCACACGATTGGGACTACACCTAACGAAGTTTTAGAAAGAGGTACGCGCCCAGAGGTGAGAAGAGATGGAACACCACCACCACCACACTCTGCGCATTTCAAAATCAATGATTACACTGGTCAACACTCATTTTATTGCCAATCATATTAGTGATTTTGGGGTAACTTTGTGGTGCTGATTCCGAATATGACATCGGTTTTGCTAGATTGGCTCTAATTTATGAGATAATTGGCACCCCATTGAAACACGTAAAAATGCAAAAAAATTAATGTTCATGCTTAGCCTACTTACAAATCGCATTGAAATTGTCTCAAATCATACAAAAGTAAACACATGAAATACATAATGGCATTTTATTCGGTATAATAACAGATAAACACAGTAAGCTGATTCGCATAATTACAATTAATGTATAGTAAATCTCTGTTTGTACGATTCTCTTTTATGTGGGTTATCAGGACAATCACGTTGGAGGTTCCAGCAATAGTCTGCCATCATGTGTCTGTCCCATCTGCCTTGATACCTTTCCTCCATCACCTTGATATCTTGATGAAACCTCTCCCCTTGTTCCTCGCTAAAATCACCAAGATTATCCGGAAATCTATGTAAGTGGCTATGGAGAAAGTGTACCTTTATGCTCATATTAGTACCCAACTTTTCAAAGTTTGTGAGCATGTTTTGCACCAGTTCTTCATAATTGTCTGCTTTGTGGTTACCCAAGAAGTTCTTGACACTGAGACATAACTGCACCAGGCAGAAGCTTCAACACCATTCATAAATTTTGTGAAATTAGAATCCTTGATAAGTGTACGGATTTGAGGGCCATCAAAGATTCCAGCTTTTAGTTTTTCCATACTTAGTCCAGGGAACGATCTACAAATGTATTTGAAGCAATCGCCATCTTTGTCCAAGGCCTTAACAAATTGTTTCATTAGTCCCAGCTTGATATGAAGTGGTGGGAGGATGATTTTTTCCCTGTCAACCAAAGGCTCGTTAATGATGTTCGCTGCACCTACAGTCATGTTTTCTCTTGAAGGCCATGTCACTTTTTTCCAATGATCTTGCCTTGCCCTACTATCCCATAAACAGATGAAACAAGGGTACTTCGTATATCCACTTTGCTGCCCAAGCAAGAAGTTTACCATCTTTACACGTACCGCTCCACTGCCAACTGTCAACTGACTACTGGTTGGGTGGCCGATGACTTATATACGGAGGGGGAATATTCTAGAATGATCGCGGAGTAAACACTAAGAATATTCGCGTTTCTCACCATCTAGAATGTTCCGGTAGTTTCCCATATGCACGCGTTATGGTTACGTTTCCTATTAATTGAGGGTATTCATTATCTCAAGAACTAGAGCCAAATCGGAAAAACTACTTTCATTTTGGAATTCAGCAACCCAAAATACCCTAAATTCGTACGAATTTCCTTGGCAACGAAACAAAAAAAAATTTTGTTGAGCTGTGTTATATAAGGCTGTCGCATTCAGGAAATAAATTCGCGAAAGGATTTGAGCAAGGATGGACACGTGATATTTTTAAAGTTGGGGCTATGAGATCTAAAGGTGAGATAATGATGTATTACGTTGAAGATTTGAATGGGGAAGAAATCGCAGGAGGCTTTTACCGCGAGGAGTTGCAAAAAGTGGCATTTAATTTAGGAAAAAATGTGTTTAAAATTTAGAAAACTTTAGGAAGCAAAAGTTCAGGAAAGAGAAAAACGTACCTAGTTAAATGGCTAGGGTGCCCAGAAAGCTTCAACACCTATATAAAAGCTGATGCAATAATGAAGCTTAAATAGTATGCAACATGGCTCCTAACCATTCTACGTCACACTCCCGTCCTCCTCGTTCCTGTGTGTACACCCGAACAACACACTAGCCAACTTTGTAACAGAACTCCATGGACCCATTGAATTGGGTCGTGATTCGTATGAGGTAGGGATATGTGAAATGCAGCTGGACACCCTCTTTTTAAATATTGATTATAAAGATACTGTTTTTACGACTCTTAGAGACATTGATGAGTGTGAAAAAGCCGGGGTAACTCGGGATGAAACTATACGTATCGCCCGGACTGAGGTTGTACGGTATTACAGTACAGTAGTAACACTCGGTCCGGGGCGTTATGGTTCGGCTGAGGGTGTTGTGAGAGACAAACGTAAGTTTAAAAAACTCAAATCTTACGACTGATTTAGTATACGAAATCGTAAACAAAGGAAACCCTGCACATACTCTAATCTTAAAATCAAAGGCTAACAGAAATATTAAAGACCAAAGAGAGTTCAAAATTATGACCGAGGGGCGATATCGATCAGCCTTCCAAAGAGACACATTTCACGAGGTAAAACATGACTTGTCCAGCCTAATGTATCAGATGAAATTGGATGCTGGCTATACACCCCGAGACATGTGCTATATTTACAGCAATATAGTGGAGCACCAGTTTGTTGGGGATACCCAGGCACGCCTGCTGCGCATTGCTCACATTCCCAACCATAGAGGAAGGAGTTTGAGTATTACATATGACAGACTCCATTATGTGAATGTCGCAACTAATCTAATAACTAGGCTGACCATATTTCCTTGAGACAAAAACGGGACATTGGGATGGCAAAAAAGGGACGGGGGTTATGTAATATTCTGTATTCATGAAAAAGTAAGTACATAAACATATTGAGCTTACAATTATTCTTCAGTGACAGAACCCATACAGAACCCATAAAAAAACCGGTACTGTCCCGTTCAAAACGGTACGTATGGTCAGCCTACTAATAACCAATATCTCAATATATATAAGAACGATTGAGGCGAAAAATTTCCCATTCGTGTGATGGGAACTTAACAGTGAAGCTGCACTTTCGACGCACTGAGTTATAATGGACAGAAAACCTTTCACCGTCTATCGAGGGGTGAGATACCAGCGTGGTAGTGGACTTGGGTCCATTTTTTCAACCATACCACGTACGGCTGTTCCTTTGCTGAAGAGGGGTGCCAGATACCTCGGAAGGAAAACGCTACAATCAGGTCTTAACACTGCAGAAGACATATTGGCTGGGGCTAAACCTAAAGAAGCTCTAAAAAAACACAAAGCGTACACAGGACGAAATCGTCAAAGATGCAAAGAGAAAAATGCGTGGTGGTGGGAAGAAGAAGAGGACTGTCCGGAAGAAGGGATTACCATCACGTGGCATTAAACGTAAAAGGATATAAAAAAGAAGTGTTCTAAGCGAATGAAGTCTATGGTTGACCATTTTTTGGATTTTTTGACTGATATAAGCTAAGGACATTGATCTCATGAATCATAGTTTGTTTACTACTTGTCAAGAGAGGAGGCACTATTTCTAACTCGTCATGGCACGCTTTATCCATCCGTATAGTTCACAATGCTGTAAATCGGAGCTGCCCCTCTTTGACATGCCCCCAACTCAAGTTTCTAATGAACACAGTGACTTTATTAAAATTAACCCTTTAAACACAATTAGTTTCCCGAGTGCCCCTATAGAATTCGTGATACCCAAATTTATGGGTGTGTTTGCGAAGAATGAAACATTGAATTTGCGAACTACGCGAGATTGCGGTAGTCTTATTGTGAACACAGATGTCATTGGTAATGAAGGGATTCATTGGTTTGCAATCTATTTTAAAAATAGGGACCGCATGTACTATTTTGATTCAGTCGGGACTCAACCCTGAAGTGACCCGGTTATTGTAAAATTTCTCGATCAGTTGCATATCTCCGAAGTTGTATGGAACCCCTTCCGGCTACAAGGATATTTTAGTAATACGTGCGGGATGTACTGCCTTTCATTTCTCATGCATGTCACGTGGTAAAGAATTTATAAATTTTTAAAAATTATTCGACCCGTGTCACACTCAACAAAACGATGAAATGGTATGTGCGTACTCGTTATATAGTATGATGTTTTGTTCTTGTGTGTGTATATATATATATATATATATATATATATATATATATATTTATATATATATATTTGTAACCAATAATGTTAGTTTGTATATTCTGTAGTTTGAGATGGTTATTGTACTAAAACATGATTTCTTTCATTTAATAAATTGATGAAAATACATTGTCTTCTTCCCCCAAAAAAAGATCGAAACAAAAAATATTTACATTATTTCGTTAATGATGTGACAATCGTTGGGTTGACTGCTCGGTAAATCTTCTACTTCCGTATTTAGGTCCATGACATGGGTTTCTTCAAAACGAAAAGATTGTATAACACGTGTCAAATCCTCATCGGACCTTAAAGGAGAAAGAATAATTCATTAGTTCATACTGAATCTTTTTTAATAAAAACCCAAAACATATACAGAGTATATGTATATAGTAAGAGTATTACAATGTGAAGATATCTTTGAGCCGTTCAGAGAAGTTCCTTCAAGAGATAATTCCGAATAACATTTGAATTTATAAAAAAAACATGCAAAAGATTGCTATAAAAAAAATTCAATGACTCAAAACAGGATTTTAGCATAATTGCAAACTAATCTATAATTGCGGTTACCTAAATGAAGTATTTTTAATGTGATGAGCTGAATTACTACAACCCTCCATATATATGATGAAATAATCCAGAACAGTGCTCTTTCTGACATGCACATTAAATAAGTTTGCGAATAATTGGCTACAAAAATTAAAATTACATGCACTTACATTTCTACGGCAGTCCCTTGCGTCGGATCGTAAGGAGCGTCATTGCAAATATCATCAACGGTTTGCGTTGGAAATAATCCATCCCGGTCAGCGGCGTTAAAAAGATTAATTGTGGACAACGCTACAATGTCACCATCTTGATATAAATCCGGTAAACTGTAAAGTTCTTGATTCATGGCGGAAGGAATGTTTATTCACTGGTGAAAATAACTACTGTGACTCCCAGCTGAAAATATTTCCTTTTATATGCATGATCCCCAAGCATCACCCCAAAAGACTACTAGGCGGTTCGTAAGTTTAATGATTGGTTGTCAATGTAACTGGGCGGGGCTAAGATAAAATTGTCCTGATTGGTCGCCTAATGGTGTCTTTATGTTCTCTCCATAGATTTAATGCTCACATCGTGTATTACCACTTGAAGTCTCTACCACGACAATATTTGCATTTGTGCCCATACTTTTCTCGGTTTTTCCCATTTTAGAACCCACCCGTTTATGCAATATCCCTCACCCTTTTGCAACATTGATCAACCATCTCTATCACGACAATATTTTACATTATTATTTTTTGAGGTCATACTATTTGATCTTCAATTTTTCCCATTTTGGATAGGGAGATGGACAACTTGATCGGCTGCAAGTCGTTATAGGAATATCTTCATCAGAGCCGCTCAGCTCAGTACCGCAGAAAACAAAATTAGCGCCGCTACTCTTCAAAATCCTGACATAGATCATTACCAGAGACAGCACAGTAACATCCGATGACACAAAGATCATTAGAAAATAAGAATTCTAGAAGATCTCTACAAGCAGAATGTTTTTGTGCATTATTATTTTTATTATTTTTTGCGGTCATGCTATTCTCAGCTTTCCCAAGATTCCTGACTTGTGGATTTGGTTATATATATATATATATATATATATATATATATAATATGTGTGTGTGTGTGTGTGTGTGTGTGTTAATTGCCACGATGGTTTCAAATATTTGAAAAATATATGTTTCCGGTCATACTATTCGATCCTCAACTTTGATTAATGTATTCGGCTTGACTTTTTACCTGCTAATTCTCGCGTAGGAGTGTGATTAAATTGTGTTTAGCTCATGAAAATGAATGTCTGCTTGGCAGAGGCGTACCAATACTTTTTGCCGCTCGGGGCGAAAATGCCAACGCCGCCCCCCCCCCCTGCAACAATTTTCAATTTTAAAAACAATTCCTTTACAAAAATACACTCTAAACAAAACTTTTATTGGAAGAAAAACTTAAATAAAGCAACTTCAATTTTAACAATACTACATAATGTACCGTACATAATACACTACATAATTTTAACAATAACTATATAATGTATAATGCCTAGTTAAATTTTCGGACTTTCATAACAGAAAATTCATGAATGATTTTTTCTATGTCCATTGTCTCTGCAACTTCGCGTTCAATTGAAATAATCGCCAAATTGCTCAGTCTAGATTGACTTATAGTTGACCTGAGGTAAGTTTTTATAAGTTTCAGTTTCGAGAAACTTCGTTCGCAACTTGCCACGGACATGCATGTAGTTAGACAGATCCGGAGGGCAATTGTTATATCATATGAGGCAAAGATTCCACTAGATCCCATTTAACGATCAACTGAAGTAGTTTTAACATATCCCAGTTCTTTGGATCATCGTCGACGCTTATGCTTTCGAAACTGAGCAAATGTCTGCGCAAACGCTTTATTTCTTCCAGTAGACTTCCTGGATTAATGTCATTGTAGATGGAAGAAAAATTATTGACCTTGGTATTAATTTCTTCATCTTTGGACTGATTCAAAAGGTACGAAGGAGACAGAAATTCAAAGCGATCATTCATGTTTTTAAGACAAACTGTGCGTTTTTCAATTTCTGCTAATAAACGATCCATGATTTCAAAAAATTCTCTGCGTACATCCTCTTGCACGGTCAATCCAGCATCACGAGCTTGCTCTCCAGGCATTCTTCTCCGTCTCCTGACTCTGCGGTCTATACTGATATCCATTTCATTACAGAACTCTTCGGCGGCATCTGCAGCGTTTGATACTACTGCCTCTCGTTCATTAGTTAAAAACACGGATAAAGAGTTCATTTTTAATGCACACTGGTCCAAAGCAAGTCCCTTTCTTTGAAAATATAGCTGAGCATCATTGATTTCTTTCAGCACTGGATCCCAGAAAAATAAGTACACAATGAATATGTATGACATGATGGAGGTCAACAGAGCTTCAGCATCGCCCTTTGTGTCCAGATTTTCAGAGACCCCTTCACTCAGTTCTTCCAAGGCACTAACAACGTGAGTCAAGTCCTTCTTAAGACTAGAAACAGCATCATACTTAGCACTCCACCGCGTATCAGAGACTCGCTTGACAGTGAGTTTGGAATGTTTTGTTAAGACATCCTAACGATGAGTAGAGGAAGAAAAGTAGACGAAAATTCGTTCAATTGTTCCAAAGAAAGTTACAGCATTAGGACTCAGTCCCGCGGCATGAGCTCCAGCAAGTTCAGCGAATGGTTATTGCAAGGAATGAAAACAGCGTGTTTGCTAACATCAAGAATTCTGCGTTGAACTCCAAGATGAATACCTGCCATCGTAGCAGCATTGTCATACCTTTCACCATAACAATTCTGGATATCCAGCCCATCCTCACGGAGCTTAGTGACAATGAGATCAGTAACTGCCTCAGCAGTCTTCCCCTCTAATTTAATAAAATCAACGAAGGATTCCTTCACCTCTACATTACCATCTTTAATCGACACATAGCGAATTACCTGAGACATCTGATCAATATGCGATATATCTGGTGTACTATCGAAAATTATTGCAAAGTACTTTGCACTAGACACATTATCAATTATACATTTTCGAACATTACAGCCGATTAGTGTGATGAACTCATTTTGAATGTTAGGTGACAAATACATAGTGGATATCTTGTCAGTCATTCATATTTTTGTAAGATGTTCCCTAATTACTGGGTCATATTTGCCCATTAGTTTTATTAACTCCAAAAAGTTTCTAGAATTGCCAGCTAGCCCAGCTTCTTCATTTAAGTTCTCTCGGTGCCCTCGGAATGCAAGATCTTGTTTTGCCAAGAACATGATGCAGTCATAAATTCGTCTCAGTATTTCTTTCCACTTAGCAGTAGCATGTTTTATTTGCAACTGATGTGCATTATCTATTGTAGCATTCAACTGAAGGCGCATAGACAACTCTTTCCATTGTTCAAAGCATCGGGTATGATATGGTCCTGTATGGACTGTTTTCATGTTCAGGTACTCTTGGATTCAGTTTCCTCCAGGCAAAAAATCCTTCTTCTTTTCCAAATGCACTGGAGATGTTGTTGAAGAGACGACAGCAAAAGCAATGCAAGCTTTTTGAGGGTGAGAAGATTAGCCATGACCTTTCAATTTTTTCGCCATTTTCCAAAGTTTTGAAATACCAAACTTTTGACATTGACCTATTGTTTGAATCAGCTGGAAAGGGTCCATTCATGTTTTTCAAATGTGATGGTCCACGTTTAATGAGTTCGATTCTCAAATTGTCCGTCATTGGAACGGGCCAGTTGCCAGAATCGTTAAACAGACTCTGTGGGTGATGGGTGGGTGGGTGACTTTGTGATGTAGATGATGTAGATGAGGGTTGATCCTGATTATTTGGGGGTTCACTTGAAGTTGCCGCTTGAACATCTATCTCTAAAGATATATCACATTGCGGTTGATCTCCTTGCTTCCCAGAAGGCACTGAAGGTGTGTCTGAGAATCCCATTAACTGATGAAATCGCTTAGCAGCACGCTTGCCTTCCTCCTCTTTTTTTCGCGAAGATTCTTGTATGCAGCACCACTCAGTTTCTGTCGTTTGCTCATGTTGGCTAATTCAGTAGGGTATCTGCAAAATAAAACAACCATTAATTATTAACATCATCAAAGCTCAAAGAATGCAAAGCCTAACCTAAATAATATAGGGAAAGTCTGAAAAATAGGGCTGGCAACCTTTCCGATGTGAAAATTTAACGCAACTATTTGTGGAAATAGTGACATTGAGGTGGCATATATAGCATTTAATGATGATTTTTCATCAAAACCATGGATATTTTGTACACAAATAACGCGCGACAATGATGAGATATAATTTTTTGGAGGGTTGCATTTTAAAACATAAAAACCCAAAATTTTGCATACTCCGCCCGCCTGACAGTAATTTGCCGCCCCTCGGGAAGTGCCGCTCGGGGCGGTCGCCCCTCTCGCCCCTCCCTTGATACGCCACTGCTGCTTGGGTTGGTAGATAAATGGGCGCCCTAGGTATCCTAGTGGTTAAGACGCTGGGGTGCTGGTTGAGAGATCGAGTCCGGGCGATGACATTGTAATTTCACCCCGCCAGTGCTGGAGCGTAGTTCAGATTCAACGTTAAACTGTAGGTCTAAGGCGGAGTGAAAAGCTTGATCTTTGTCAAAATGAACAATTCGGGGAGAAGGAAAACCGTTTTAGCTTATTATTATTAATGTAATTTACACCACGGTTAGGTACCAGTTACAAAGAGAATCTATGGTCTGAATTTATTGTATATATTCCTCGTATGTATATTTTTTCTTCTCTCTCTAAAAGGTCTTTTGAAAATCTATGTATTAAATATATTCTTCATTATCGCCCAGAGAATCTATGTTCTGAATCATAGGTTACGTTAGGTTCAGATGCCAGCATGCTGGAGCGAACCAGAGGCTCACAGCTAAAATCTGCAAAAGGAATCAATTATGTTTTACAGTTTAATAAAATGAATTGTTGATTCTCTTTTTTTTTTTCAAATTTCCACTTTACGATCTTATCGAGAGGATTTTATAATAAAGAAATTATAAATATTTTTGTTTTTCTTTTCATTCCTTTATTTATATTTTTAAAAAATTTTGCTGTGATTACTTACGGCCATCATAAACTCGGTAAATGAGTTCCAATATACTTCTGAAATATTAAACCTGTGAATATTATATCCATATAAAATAAACAAAACTTTCTTTCTGTGTGTGTGTGTGTGTGTGTGTGTGTGTGTGTGTGTGTGTGTGTGTGTGTGTGTAATTTTGAAAAAAAAATTAATTAATAATAATAAACCTTTCCATTTTTTTTCATTCATTCATTTCATTTCAATAAAAGATACAATAACTACGAAGATGATACCATGCAAATTACACGCAAAGAAAAATAAGACAAACAACGAAGTTAATAAAATATAAAAACATTTATATACAGGAAAACAATCGCATGGAGAGAGAGAGAGGAGACGGAAGCGAATCTTTGAGTGAAAGTTTGTCTACCGCGTTCCATTCTGGACCTTTGTGGTCAGTTTGCGGCCTTCAGAAAAGCTTCGGGTTAAACAGGTGTGAACCTTATCCGTTCCTGCCTCCAATCCTTCTCGTCTCAACATAATGTGAAAATAAACGATATTCTATGAGAATAATTGTTTATTACCAAATTTAATATACATTTTAGTATATCTACAGCATATTATTAATACTGTTTTCATATGGAAATTTAACATAAATGTGTGTGTATATATATATATAGTATATATATATATATATATATATATATATTTCTCAAATCGATAGAATTAATAAAATGAAGGAAAAAATGTACGAAATTGTGAAGACACATCTTGTGTGTGTGTGTGTGTGTATATATATATATACACAGGGGAATGACAAAATTAAATAGACCTTTAGGTGAAGTTAGTTAAAATAATTATTGTTTGTCTTATTAATATTTTTGTTTGAAATTAGTTTGAAAACAAATGAATAAAGGATTCCTCTTCTTGATTTCGCGGGTTTTGGTTTATAAAACATATAGGTATATAGAAAGGACTGTCAAAAGTAAATAGGCACAATATACATTCTAAGGTGTTAGAATAAATGAAAGCGAATTATAGGTAAATTGAATATTATTCTTAGAGAATATGTTATTGGAATAATTTCTTTTGCCAAGTCAATTGTCTAGTGTATTTCTTTTATTGTTAATATTGGGTATCGTTTAAATAATTAGTTCTCTTGCTGAACAAAATTAAGGAGAAAGTCAGTCTTGCCTTAAATAAATAAGTAATTAAAATAAATGGTGGTATCTGCCAACTCAACCTAATAAGGTATACCTGAACAATTAAAAAGCACTATTTGGCAACTCATGTAAATAAAATAAATGGTGGTATCTAGTAACTCACCCTAATAAGGTATACCTGAACAATTAAAACAAATGGTGGTATCTGGTAACTCCCTCCATATATAAATGAGTGATATCTGGCAACTCACGACCCTCTATATAACCGCTGCTTGGCCCCTGGACGTTCATAATGCGTCTGGCTCCAGCCAGGCGAATACCTCCTTCCTTCTTAGGTTAAGGCTTAGGTTAGGTTTCCCTTTGGAGGGTGAGGACATCACAACTTCTCCCCGAAAGACCTCCTCTGTCTCCTTTCTCTTCTTCTCTTAGGTTAAGGCTACCCCTTTGGGGGGAGGTTATCCTCCATTTTCTCCCCGAAGCTCCCTTCCCTCTCCCCCTTGGCAGCATTGAGTTGTTGCCTAACCCCACCCCCCTTTGCAACATTGATGGTGCATACCCCCTCCCATTCATTGCAAAACTCCAAAACCCCTTTGTTGCATACCCCCTCCCATTCATTGCAAAACTCCAAAACCCATTTGTTGCATAACCCCTTTGCAACATCTTGCAATATTGATCAGCATTTGCATTGCAACATTTCTGCGCTCTCTCTCTCTCTCTCTCTCTCTCTCTCTCTCTCTCTCTCTCTCTCTCTCCAGTTTTGCACCCATACTACTGGCGCTGAACGGGTACGTTGGCGGCGGAGTGGTGAGGAATGTTGAGTGGCCTCCATACTTAATAACTTATATTTATATCTCTTACTTACCTTAACCTAACCCGCACTAAAGTGGGAAAGCCTTTGATGAGAATGAGAATGGCATGAATTGGAAATAGACCGATTTGATATTCTCCCTCTCGGCTTTCCCACTCTTGGGCGCGGAATGAAATGGAAATGATATTGAATGAAATGATACTTCTATATTTGATTACAACACTACATATTCTTATCATTCGGACATTTCCTCTTTGTACACCACATGTAGTCATACTCATTTCTTTCGTATCATTTTCCAAATTCATGATGTTTAGTCGTATACAGAGGGTTGACAAAAGTAAATAGACACCTTCATTTTTTCGATAGTTTTTATTTGGTAATAAAAGTCAATAAATAATAACAGATTTCTAAATCAATATATTTGGAGTGGTGTTGCTTTCCCCTTCAAATTATGTAAAGCTGATACGTTCTGGCATTACATTTATGAACTTTGCTATTTGTTCTTGAGGACAAACCTCGTGGTGTCTATTTACTTTTGTGTATATGTATATATATGTGTTACGCGTGATCGGTGAAATTGCGTATTTCATGAAAAACGCAATATTTTGCGTTTTTCATGAAATGTGCAGGGCGTTTGCCAATTTCATGACATAAGCAAAAGTAATGCATTTTTCATGAAATAGGCAATTTTGGTGTGCGTTTTTCATGAAATCGGCAAAGGAAACATTTAATAGTCATTTTATTAGTGGTGTACCGATTAATTGGTATCGGCATAATCGGCCATTTTTTTACATCGGCATCGGCCAAATTTATCAGATTCTTTTACCGATTCATTGAAATTTAAAAATTTTCAATACAAAACAGAATCTATATTTATAGAAAGTTGAAGATACAAACACATTATTTATATTATTTATGATCATTTATGCTCATTTCAAAGTGTAAAGCCGGGTTTACACGGTGAGAGCTACTCGCGCGAGCCACTCTCATGAGAGTAACTATCGCACTACTTGCGTCGGGTCAACTACCACACTAGTTGTGCCAGTTACTAGCTCTGCCCACTCTCATGCGAGTAATTTTGCACTCGCACAAAGTTGGTAGCCTTCCAACTTTTCAGTTACTCTCACGCGTGTTGAGCGAATAGGTTTGGAGTATTGTGTACTGTTTTGTTGCGGTTGACTTGCCTCGATGGCATTCTAACGTCAACTATCATAGCGAGTAGCCAGTATGTGTAAACAGACTCTCACGAGATTATCTCATGCTAGTACTCTCATATGGAGACGTGAGAGTTGCTCGTGCGAGTAGCTCTCACCGTGTAAACCGGGCTTTAATATATAAAAATATATTTTATATTCACGAAAAAGGCAAAGCTTAATAAGTTAAGTTACCCATAAATTTACATTTTCTCTAACTAGCTGATCTCTAAATATTATAAACTATTGTAATCTCCTCTCTATATTAATAATAATTCTATATTAAGTTCTACTTTATAATTTATATATTAAACCATCTTAGTATGTTGACTTTATTTTAAGTATTTTAATAATTTTATAAACCCAAATAGAAATTGTATATCCATTTTTTTATTCAATAGGCCACAGGGCCTTGAAATTTTAATGAAAAATTTTGTTGTTGCTTACATTGTTGAAGAAAAATAAATAGTACATTCAACATAAGGAAAACCAATTTAATATTGGTATTCAATTTATGAAACCAAAATATAATTATTTTATCATTTTACTGAGTAATAAAACTAATTAACATCACTTTAGCTACGGCATATGAGTTACAAATTCTGGTAATGTATATTATGGAGTGAGCTAAGGAAACGCATTTAAACAAATTTGAAATGTAAAAATATGAAAATTGAAAGTTTTCACATTAAATTAGTAAAATTTACGAGCAGAACCTTTCGGCTCCCTGCCCTATGCTTGTGCTTCACAAACTCACCTACGGCGAGGGCACCTTCGCAGAGTACCGAGAGGAAGACAAAAATATTATTTTACATTTTAAATATAGCTTCACAAATTTTTAACCCACTGGCTCAGAATGCGAAGCTCGAAAGGTTAGGGTTACCCCTTTGGAGGGAGGTCATTCTCCCTCTCCCCCCCAAAAAAACCTCACCCCCCCCTTTATGTAACTTGGGAGCTAACCTCCAACCCCTTGTTGCATAACCCATCCCCCATTACCCGCACCCATCCCCCATCACCCACACCCCCTCCCCATTACCCACACCCCGAGGTCATTCTCCCTCTCCCCCTTCATGCAATTTGAGAGGACTAACCCACACCCCACCCCTTGTTGCATAACCCCACTCCCCCATTACCCTCCCCCCCTTTTCTGTTAAAAATAGTTGGAAGTTTGTGTAACACTGTTTTCATATTTTTTATATTTTAAGTAAAGTTGAAAGGAAATGGAAGAAAATGCAGGGTTTTTTTAATAGTTAAAGATGAAGGAAACTGATGTTTTAAAACCTTTGCGAAGAATCGGCATCGGCATCGGCTAAATTTTGGAATCGGTACATCACTACGTTTTATGTTAAATGTTCAAAATGTCCATAGATATTTCAGCTTTTCTTGATACAGAGTTTCCTTGATTGTGCAATGTACAGAGGTTGTCGTGGGCTACTGAATATCCTCCAAGGTCACCTCGTCTTACAACTCTGGACTTCTATCTGTAGGGGTACCTGAAAGACAAATTGTACGTTAGTAATCCTCAAAATGTTCAACACTTACAGGAAGCGATTGTTCGGTAAAAACGTAAAATCCAACTATATGAACAGTTGAACACTATTCTGTGCCGATCTGTTTTGGGACGTTGCGCCGCATGTTTGCGTGTAAAATGGTGGACATTTTGAACATTTAACATAAAATTACTATTAAATGTTATTTTTACGTGCTTACTTGTGTACAGAGTAAATATTTTGTTTATTTGGTACAATTAGTATCCAAAATAACGGCTAAGATTATGTTTTGGTTTTATGTTTGGTTTTATTTTAAAAAGTTAAATTGCTTATTACACTTTTAATAGGTCATACAACCACATGTAAGTGGCTTTTTGTAAGTTAGTTTAGGTTAGGTAGGTTAGGTTAGGTTAAAGTAATTACCTTAGAATTTTTGCTTTCCCATGCTTATTAGGAGATATTTAAACGCATTCAAGAAGGTCTTTGGCATAAAATACGATCTTTAATTCCATTCATCTTCAGTAATTCATTAATTAAATTCTCTTTTTCTCTCATAATTTTATGAAATCTAAAAAGTTTGTCATATTTTCAAACGACATATTGACATTTTTCATAATAACAATTAACTAAATGCAAAAAACTTCACTTTTTTCTACGTAAAGGTCAAAATATGAAAATAAAAACCCACTCTAATAGACAGAGTTTATTTTCACAACAGTTTCGACGCCCACTGGCATCCTCCTCGGGTGGATACAGAAACACAATTAACTAGCCTAGGGCCTTGCGACTTGGAACGCATATCCACTACTCTTAAGTGAGGTGAAAACCTAATGGCTCTATACGCTATACCAACTAGTCCCAAGGTTAACTATTACACTGGGGAACAAATTTCAATTTTTTGTCTATTGAATTAGATTTGACAGTTACTTCTAGGTAATTTGGGTGCGCTGAGCACGAATGTTTACTCGGTTTTGCTCTATCAGGTCCTGATTTTGCTCAACACCCCTCCTCTTTCGTCGTATTCATAAAAAGGTTTTTTTCTCAATACTCGCTGTCTTTTTGCAGTTACACATTATGCAACTAGGTTTTTATCTAGGTATTTGTACCTATTGTTATGGTATTGTTGTATTATGTATATTTTTATATGTAACACCCTAAAAATATTTTTAATTTTGTCATTTTTAACCCATTTTAATATTAGTAAATTAAGCTAAAAATATCATAGAATTCTAAAATTTTCTCGAGCGTTCCTGTTCTCTGTAGAGTATTCTAGAGGGACAACTAAAATATATAAAAGCGACTCGTTTCCAGAGTTAATCAGTCAATTCAATCAGTCAGTCAGTCAGTCAGTCAGTTGAGTTAGTTAATTAAGTTTGGGCATTAACATAATTTTGAATTGGCATATGATTTAGTGAGTAATTTTGTCATCGTGATTTAATATAGTTGATTTAATTAGACGTAATTTATATTGTACCTACTCATCCGTGTTTCTAGTTTAATTTCATAGATTGTAAGTACCTATTTCATAATAAGTACCTATTTAAACTAATTTTTGTGTTTATATTTCAGATTTTCTTAAATTTATATGAATTAAGGGCTTTAAATACCTTTACAAATTAGCAGAACAATCAAGCAATATGTCATCAAGCACTAGAAAGTTCAAATGCAAAAACAACCCTGATTCCTTCTGTTATATATGTGGAAATTTTACACTTCCACATCAACAAGCAAATATAACTGACTTCGTAAAAAGAGCTTACTTAGCTTATTTTGGCATAAAACTGGGGGACCAAGATAAATCGTGGGCTCCACATAAAGCCTGCACTATATGCATTGAAAGACTGCGACATTGGACGAAGGGTTCGGATTCAAAAATACCTTTTGGAGTTCCGATGGTAAGTTTATGATTTCATAAAACTACGTAATTTAATCACTAGTATACTGTAACTTACCTAAATGTAATTGTAACTTAGGTACATAAACAAAAATTTACAGAAAATGTTTATAAGAATCTCAAATATTGCATAAGGTTGAAACACATAGAAATGTTAAATGTTTGGGTGATAACTTTTGATAAAATTCAAAAACAAGTCTCTCGTCGCTTTTGTTAACGCTTTACAATTTTTTTTCCATATCAGGTGTGGCGAGAGCCTACTAACCACGAGACCGATTGCTACCTTTGCTTTGTCAAGACTTCGGGCTTCACTAAGAAAAATAAACATTGTATCGAGTACCCAAATTTCGACACCGCGATACGACCTGTGCTACATTCAAATGAGATCCCCATTCCAAAATTTAAGGGTCTGCCAACTCAAGAATTAGTTGAAGATGTTCCTGAAAATATTGTTATGCACTTTGAGGAGTCAGACACCGATTTTGACCCCAGCGTATTTGAAAGTCAAAACGATCCGCAAAAGTTTAACCAGGCCGAGTTGAATGATCTTGTAACGGATCTAAATTTGCCAAAAAAGGCTGCGGAAATTTTAACTTCAAGACTTAAAGAGAAAAACTTGCTTACTTCAAACACATACATTTCATTTTACAGAAAAGAGAAGAAGAACTTGTTAAATATTTTAGAACAGAGGATAGTTTAGTATATTGCTGCGACATAGTTGGTTTGTTAAAGAAGATGGGGGTTGAGTCTTACGATGCAAATGATTGGCGCTTGTTTTTAGACAGTTCGAAAAGAAGTCTTAAGTGTGTGTTGTTGCATAATGGCAATCTATACGGCTCGATACCGATTGGGCACTCAACAAAATTAAAAGAAAAGTATGAACATATAGAAAAGGTTTTAAATCTTATCAAATATAGGGAGCACGAGTGGATCATATGTGTTGACTTAAAAATGGTTAATTTTCTGCTAGGACAACAAGGAGGGTATACTAAATATCCCTGCTTCCTTTGCTTATGGGACAGCAGAGCCAAGGAAGAACATTATTTCAAACAAATCTGGCCAGCACGAACATCACTTACTGTCGGAAAAAAAAACGTAATTAATCCACCTTTAGTGAGCAGAGATAAAATCATATTTCCTCCTCTGCATAAAAACTAGGCCTCATTAAACAATATGTAAAAGCTTTAGATACGAACGGCGAGTGTTTCAAATACATAACTTCAAAATTTCCAAGTTTAAGTTATGAAAAAATCAAGGCGGGAATTTTCGACGGTCCACAAATAAGAACAATGATTAAAGACAGCAATTTTCCTAATGTCATGAATGAACGCGAAAAAAATGGCTGGTTCTCATTCGTGGACTTGATAGAAAACTTTTTAGGCAATTATAGGGCAGATAACTACGAAGAAATCGTAAAAAAACTTTTAAGGGACTACAAAGAGTTAGGTTGCAATATGAGCATAAAAATGCATTTTTTGAATAGCCATCTTGACCAATTTCCAAGTAATTTAGGTGATGTAAGTGACGAACAAGGGGAGAGATTCCACCAAGATATCAAAATTATGGAGGAACGGTACCAAGGCCGCTGGGATTCCCACATGATGGCTGATTACTGCTGGTGCTCGAAAAGAGACCTGCCATCAACAAGCAAATACGCTAGAAAGTCTTACAAAAGAAAATTTTTGCCACAGTGAAAGCTTCATATCTGTTTGTTTTTTTATTTTAAGTCATTTCTATCGTTATAATGTAATTTTACTGTAGTTTGAACTGCTTGTATTCATGAAACTTGAAAAAAAAATTTAACACATGACTTAATTTTTTAGTCCTAATTTGAAAAATCTGGAAAATGGCACATAGGCTGTCGACAAGAATCAGGACCTGATAGAGCCAAACCGAGTTGAAATTCGTATTCAGCGCACCCAAATTACCTAGAATCAAGTGTCAGATATCATTCAATAAAATACGTGTTGCCCAGTGTTATATATATTTATAGATTTATTTGCAATTTCTATTTACTAAAACCATTTATTCATGGTATAAAAGGCTATTTGCAATTTATTGATCATCTTATTTTTTTAAATAAAACAAAAAATTGTCCACTATTATTTACTTTTACCATATATATATATATATATATATATAGAGAGAGAGAGAGAGAGAGAGAGAGAGAGAGAGAGAGAGAGAGAGAGAGTTGAAGCAGAAATACAGCAATGAAGGAATAGTGTTTGGAGTGGATTTATATTTTCGAAGTGTTTTTTTCGAGTGAGTGATCGTCCCTTAATTGTTCCTCATTTACTGTTTGATTAAAAATGTTGACTGCGACCATTCCCATTTGGTCTGTTTTATGTCTCTTGTTATATCCCATTTTATCTCGTCTTTTGAGAAGTCATTTTGAAATCTCACTTGAAGCGGATAACTTGTATATTCGATCTAATTTGTGCCGCATCGTTTATCCTGTTTGGATAAAGGAGATAAACTTCTACTTCTACCTTTCATTCATCCTTTCCGCATCCTCATTTCTCCATCTGTGAGAATCCTTCGTCTTTGTTCACTCACCAAATCTGCTCAGAAAATGAAGGGATATTCCTCCCAATGAGATAATTTGCGTGAAAATGGTTTCATTATTTCGTACATCGAAAGGCATTCATTCGAAGGATTTTTGCCCCAATACAAAAACACACGTTTTACTATTTACGCTCACGTTACTAGAGTACGTCGCTACTAGCCACGTTGGAACGTTGCTTCCCTTTAGATCAGCGAGGCTATAAGCGGCGTTAAGTCTGTTTAGTAGTTGCATGGATGATGAGTGAGCGTTCTCTGCATCATGATCGATAGATCACTAAAAAGCTGTGGGTCCCATACGTCACATGACCTTTGCCGCTACGAAGAAAGTTATTATTATTATTATTATTATTATTATTATTATTATTGTCATCATCATCTTAGGTAGTTATACTGTAGATAATAAAAAGACAATTGCTGTTACTCCTTACCAATGGTCAATCTCTCATTTGTACTATTTATGATCATTTATTTAAAGATCTTCTTTTCTTCAAATAACAAATTACTTTCATTTATTGAGAATTATTTCTTCACTCAATGGTTACTATATTAAAAATTAACCTCGTCATAAAAATGAATGAAAGTTACTTTTCGTCTAATTCGATAAACACTGTTTCCAACCAAATCCATAATACAAAGAAGACCAAAGAGTAACAGACCAGCTGGTCCCTACGAGACTGACTCTTTAAGAGGGAGGGTTAAAAGAAAGAAGAAAATTTAAAGACGAGTGAAAGTTTCAAAGCAAAGCAGAGAAAAGAGGTTGAGAGGTTGGAAAGAATTTAAAAATGAAGTGAAAATTTTAAAGTACAGAGGAGAGAATCCAAGCGAAAATGTTTGTGAAAATTCTATTTCTGTGCACTAAAATGTGCTTCCAACTGGAGGTTTAAAGCAAGATAAGCATCTATTTTTTTTTTAAAGGATCCCATCAAATTACAGTAAAACCTGCGCTATCCGGTAATCAACTATCCGGAAAACTTTAGAAACCGACAAATTTCATATTAAACCAATACAATTCACCAATTAGAAACCGGGAAGCTTTCCGATGCCATCTGGAAAAATGTAGAACATCCTTAACATTTTTAATAAAATAAGACTAAATTTTACTTGTTTCAATTGTCCCATACATACTTAGCATAAGTGTTTATGTTGATTACAATATACGTAGTTTACATTGGGTGTGCAATGCAGTATAGCCAAAATTTGAGTTTTACTATTATTGTCCATTGGTTTTTCCTAAGTTAATTGTACTCTTAGATAACCGGAAAATTTAGACAATCGGAATGGCCTAATCCCGAGCTTGCCGGATAACGAAGGTTTTACTGTACTTTGAACTACGCTGGTTGGCAATCCATTCCACAAATTAACTATACGACTGAAGAAAAAATGTTTAGCTCCATTAGAATGAAAATGTTTACCCACAAATTTGGAACCATTACCGCGAGTTTTGTCTGCATTCCTGAACGTGAAATATTTTTTGGCGTCGACATTATCAAAACCTTTAATCATTTTAAACACTTGGATTAAATCTCCTCGAATTCGCCTTTTAACGAGTGAGAACAAATTGAACGTTTCTAAACGGGCAGCGTATGACTTGTTTCTTAGTCAAGGAATCATCTTAGTAGCCCGTCGCTGCACTCTCTCCATTCTATGTCCTGTCGTAAATATGGGTACCAGAATTGGACGTAGTATTCCAGGTGGAGGCGTACTAAGGAATTATATAATGTTAGCATTATTTTCTCCGACTTAAACTCGAACGATCTACCAATAAATCCTAAAATTCTATTTGCTTTTCTGACTGTTTCGACACATTGCTTGCTCGGTTTAAGAGTGTCGGCAACAATAATACCTAAATCTTTCTCTTCCGTAACACTAGTTAGTGTCTTGTCGCGCATAAAATACCTTTCTTTAACGTTGTTTCCACCGATATGCAACGTTTTACATTTATCTCTATTAAAGTTCACTCGTCATATTTCCGCCCATTCGAGTAATTTATTAATGTCTTCTTGAATCAGCAAATTTTCTGCCGCTGATTTTGCTCGTCCCTCAAGTTTGGTATCATCCGCAAATTTTTAAATTATATTGCTAATTCCCAAGTCGATGTCATTGATATAAATAATAAAAGAACTGGTCCCACAACTGATCCCTGAGGCACGCCGCCAGTTACACTTTTCCAGTTAGACGCTTTGCCATTAATGACCACACTCTTTGTTTACGTCCACTGAGCCAATTTTCTCAATACTCCGACGCAAAATTTTTATACTTTTATTTTCGGGGAGGATACAAGTTTTAGCTCAGTTATCAAATCATTAAAAAAAAGTTATATTTAAAATTCTTCGAAATAATATTTTTAACTGAATTTGAAATGAGGTTTTGAAAATTTGAAAGTCCACTTAAAATTTCATTACATATAATTTTACGAGAATTTATTTCTCTTATTCACTTAACTTTCCATTATAATTTTTGTAGTGTTATTATCAAGTTATTACGTATTAAACAACTATTTCATCAGATTCAAAAATACTGAAATAATAAGTTTATGTAAATAATTAGAAGGTGAAACACCAAATTTCTATATTTTCTTTGTCATATATATATATATATATATATATATATATATATATATATATATATATACACAGTATGTATGAAAATGAAAATGAAAAGGTTTATTGGCAGACTATATTCCATATGACAGATATAATTAATACAATGCCAGTTCACATACTAAGGATAGAAATATATACAGTTGATTAGAAATAATACAGTAATGTCGAAGTTAAGTGGAGCTACAGACAGACGTTTTCATAGCAAGAATTCCATAGCTGGCCTTAGAGGATAAACGGCAGGACTCATGGATAGCTTGGATAATCGGGTTTGGTTGATTTTTTAATTCTCTGCATCAGACTGTATTGAGCATGTCTTGTTATATATATATATATATATATATATATATATATATATATCCACGCTTCTCAAACTAGGGGTCGCGTAAATATTATTGGGGGTCGCAGAAACATTTGAAAATATTATTTTTTTCATAAATATACAGTGTTAGTACCTATTGCTTTTATGACATTAAGTGAAGGGTCGCGAAAAAATTTGTCTGATCCAAAGGGGTCGCAAGTGAAAAAAGTTTGAGAAGCCCTGATATATATAATAAAATCTGAAAACTCCTTTTGGAATTTTATGCTTCAAATTTCTACTCTGTTAACATACTAAACACGTACTTTTCTTACTGACGTTTGTTGAGGAATTTACAGTGTTTTGAGAGAGAGAGAGAGAGAGAGAGAAAGAGAGAGAGAGAGAGAAAGAGAGAATATCGTGCATGAATCGGCACAACTTTACATTTTCATGATGAAAAAACCGCCCCACCAGGGTTCGAACCCACAATCTCTTGAACAGAAGGCGTGTGTGTGTGTGTGTGTGTGTTTTCGGTTACATTACAAAACGGGACAAGCTTTAGGACACACATAGCCTCACCTCACATAGCCAGGTACGCCCGGCTCATCGGGTATTGTTCTGAGCCAGGTGTCTAATCTTCTTTTGACGATGTCCACCGCAACACCACTGGTGTTCTTTAGGTCTTTGGGCAGTTGATTAAACAGTTTTGGTCCTCTGTGGCGACACTGCTAATGTTGCTACTCGCACGTCACTGCAATATGATGAGGTGTGTGTGTGGTGTGTGTGTGTGTGTGTGTGTCCTAAAGCTTGTCCCGTATATATATATACCGGGACAGGGAACATCCCTAACCCTGAAAGAAAATGGTTTTGTTGTGAGAGGACCAAAACTGTTTAATCAACTGCCCAAAGACCTAAAGAACACCAGTGGTGTTGCGGTGGACATCGTGAAAAGAAGATTAGACGCCTGGCTCAGAACAATCCCCGATGAGCCGGGCGTACCTGGCTATGTGAGGTGAGGAAACCAACTGGCTATGTGAAGAAACCAACTCACTACTTCACCATGTCAACTCGAGAGGAGGGGCGACAGGCTTGACCTGCGTGAAATGAGGAATCATCGCACGGAACATTTGAAAGATTGAAAGGAAAGGTATATATCGCCATACAAGGTCGTCACTGTCGAGTTGTGTGTGTGCTCTTCTCTGTAGTGTATAACATTACACCATTCCTATTGTTAGGTAACTCAGTATGTTGCTTCGTTGCACCAAGTGTATACCGCTTACGTTTAGTTTCTTCTTTTCAAACTTGACTTGACTGCGTGTTACGAACAATTTGATGCCCTCGTCGAATGATGTCCTTTCCCTCGATCCATTGAGAGAACAGAATTTTTTAACCTTTTCGTGAGAAGGATAAAAATGACGCATTACCCTTTTTCGCAGTTTTATTTCGCAGGATAGTCACTTCTCAAGAGGTTAGATTTTTACAGAGCAAAATTAAAATAGAAATCGAAGTATTATGACTGCACTTGTTTAGAGAGTTTTTAACGAAACTATGCTTCCACAACCAGAAAGCTGACCGACTGCCCAAAAGACGAGGCACGAACTGGCATTACTTCCTGCCATACTCTGGAGAGACTTCCGTGGTGCCACGTTACAAAAGATTATTGAAGTTGCAAAGTTTTAGTCTAATAATGATATTAGCAAATGAATTTACGTAATTTTGGTTTTAATACCTAACTCTGTTATGTGATTTATATTAGCCGAAAAGAGCATTTAGAGTTTAGGAGTCTCCATTTAAGATTATGGATTTGTCCCTCTGGATTGTCGTTAGGCTTATCAAAAGCTGTCAGACATCTACTGCGGGCATCGAGACAAATTATACATTATTAAAAATTTAAAGGATTATTACCTTAATTTATACAAACAAAACAATATCTTTAAATTTTAACAAAAATTTATTTCCTCTGAAAAAACTTTTCCACATTTAAATATCAAGAAAAAGTTATATATTGAAGGTTACGTTTGGCTCCGTTAGAGTTAGTTAACTAGATTACTTAGATTAGGTTAAATGTCTCCATCCAGAACTGAAAATGTGAAAATGTCGCGGTTCCGTAAGGTAGGATAACGTGCATGTGTGTGTGTGTGTGTGTGTGTGTGTGTTTTAAGGAAGAAGTTAATAGTTAATCTATTGAACAGTTCTGAGAGCTAATTACGTTTCAAATTATGCATTTTTTATCATAATTATAAAATATTATAATATGTAATATTGTAAAATATTACATAAAAAATATCATTTACTAAACTTTAAACAGTCGTTCGTTGCAAACTTCATTTCAACACCGTAAATGTGTTTTTCTTATAAAACATGTTTAAATAAAAGATCGTGGCAATATGTAATCGACAGAGGAGGAGAAACGCTTCTAAACACAGACTTAATACTCAACTTTACCATAGTTTACACGCGAACTTTGACTTTGTTTACGACCATTTTAGTTGGAAAAGTGTTGTTTCATAACTGCGCACGAGGAATGCTGTTTCTCGAACGTCCTTCAAAGTTAGTTGCGAATGGAAGGCCATGAATCTTATCCGCTTTGACAGTTATTACTAATTAATTCTAGAAGTTCAGAGTCGTGTAGGGAGAATATTCGTATAAAGTTGGAAGTTATTTGGGATGATACCAAACAAGAAATTTTCTTGTCTGATATTCTTATTTCATATCACATCTTCATTTACTGACATGTTTATTTGTAAGTTTCATACTTATCGAAAAAATGCTTATTACTTATGTAGCGTTCTCATGTAAGTATGTATTATATTGTTTATCCACTAAACTAATCCAGGTGTTTGTGTGTGTGTGTATATATATATATATATATCGGCTATTGATTGGTGGCGTGGAAAACGCAGTTTAATAATGAACAGGAACACCAGAGAAAATACAAACATCCTTCAAGGTTTAATGTCCATTTTTACTCGACATTATTGAGTGTCGGGTAGCGGAACAAAGTCGATCTGCACATTATCGACATGCGTAATGTCGATACTACAAAGTTACTTTAAATTAGGTCGGGTTAGGTTCATTTGGGTTAGGTTAGGTTACATTATGCCCGGTTAGGCATTAAGTTAGATTAGGTTGGTAGTCATTTTGGAGCAAGTGTAGTTTACGTTCTCCTGACGCAAAAGGGGACACAAACTACACTAGGTCAAAGTTGGGGAACGTAAATTACACTAGGATCGTTTGGAGACATTTTTTAAATGAATCCATCAAATAAAACGTTAAAACTAACGAAAATATTACGGCGCACCTAAAGCAAAAGCACCCTCCTGTGTAATTTCTTTATTTATGGTCAGATTTTTATGAAATTTTCAATATAGGAGTTTTCAAGGCGGACATCGGAATAACGCACACCATTTTTGAGAAAAAAATTTAAAAATTTTAAAATGTTTAAAAAAACAAAAAACCGGGCATACAGTTAAAACTAACGAAAATAATACAACTTAACCTAACCAATTGTCAAGGGCATACAGTTGACCTAACCGGGCCTTCAATGGGGGACATTGGAATAACATTGAAGGCCCGGTTAGTATTTGAAAACCTCTATATTGAAAATTTCATAAAAATCTGACCATAAATAAAGAAATTACACAGGTGTTTTTGCTTTAGGTGTGCCAATATTACAACGTGGACAAAGTTGGGGAACACAAACTACACTAGGATAATGTAGGGGAACGTAAACTACACTAGGCACCACAGGGGGACGTAAACTACACTTGCTCCGTCATTTTCATTGAAAATCTGAAATGTAGTTTAAAATCTGAAATCCATTTACACGCATAAGGTCGAACGTTAGTATAGGCATTATGTACCATGACCTCGAACAAATTGCAACAAAAGCTCTCTCACTTGCATCATACCTAGGAAAGTGTCCTCTATGACATATAAAATGTCTTAAGAAATCCTGCTAGGGGAAAGTCCTGAAATCAGGATTTTTTTTTGATTTTTTGGATTGTGGGAAAGCATATGACGGCACCTGTTTAATCTAGATTCACTGCGCTTTTATTGCACTAATATAACTGTACTTCTGACAGTCCCAGTTAGCCAGTTTGTACCCTTTACAACCCCCTGAACCATGCATGGACGTTTACTAATCCCCTATTTCTCTTTTCAGAAGTGGAAGTATCCGAACAGTGTGCCATATGTAAGCAGTCCATAGGTGGGAGAACATCACCGGCAGCAACTTTCGGTGAAAAACGGAGCTCAAGCATCAACCAGTCAAGTGAAGCAAGGAAAGATAATATTCACATTGTACCTGGGGAAAAAGTACACAAAGACTGCCGTCGCAAATACTGCAACCCACAGCAAATAGCCAAGGCTATTAAACAACAGAACATGGAACGTAGCACAAACAAGGAAAGGCACGTACTTAGGTCTTCTGAAGAAGGCTTTCACTTCAAGACTGACTGCCTCTTTTGTAGCCAACTAGCCAAGTTTGGAAAAAAGAGAAGTAAGTACGATGTTCTTCAAGTCAGGACCATTGAATTCAAGGACACAGTCCTGGCAACATGCCGTGAACGAGCCGAGCCGATGGTTCGGCAGATACTGTGCAAGCACGAATTCTGCACGTCCATGACCTCCATGCTGCAGATGCAGTTTACCACCAGGCATGTAACTAGTGTCAATTTCCGGACAAAGAAACAGATGCCAGTAGCTCAACAGAATAACACAGAGCGCTCGACGAGGGCAAAATTGAGCCGGTCACAAGATGACGAGAGAACAGAAGCATTCCTGGAGGTTGCAACTTTTCTTGAAGAAAACGATGACCAGCAGATCACCATCAATGATCTGATTGACCTCATGGAACAGCAACTGGTTAACTGAATATGAAGCATACAGCTACCCCGACATGAAGCTGAAGCTGCGAGAACACTTTGGTGACAGGATCATCCAAACCGAGATCAATGGCAAGCAAAACGTGGTCACCTTCAGGACAACGGCCATGGCTGTGCTTCAGGACTACTAAAGCCAGCAGAGGGAAGATCCTGACGTAGCAAAGATTAGGTTTGTACAGGTCGCTGCAAAACTCATCAGAGAAGATATCAAGGCAGTGCAAACATCCAACGAAGTGTACCCTTCTTATGATGAGCTGGAATCTGAAAAGGCCTGCATTCAGTTCCCCCCCGAAACTCTGAAGGTACTACTAGAAAGACTATTTGCTAGGAAAAATGTTGGTGTCAAAGTCGTTTCAATTGGACAAGCAATAATGCAGGCTACCAGACCACGGGTCCTGTTGGCACCACGGCAACTTGGGTTAGGTGTGCAACTGTATCATCACTTCTCATCACGCTTCCTCGTCGACTCACTTCACCACCACACCATGGGTTCTGCTGTTCCTACCAAGAAGTACACCAATTCGAAGGAAATGCTGCTCAATAGCACGGAACAGACATACCAAGCCTGACGACTGAGTTTGTCCAGTACGCAGCCGACAATGTAGGCTACAACAGCCGAACCCTAGATGGCCATGACACCTTCCACGGTATGGGGATGATTGCCGCCATCAACATGGAATCCAAGCAGGCAGATCAATTCCCAGGGTCACCCCCAGCGACATATCCATGGTTGCGGGTCATCAAGTACAACTGGCAGACCGACTACAGCAGCCTGAGGTGCACATGCAAAAAGCACGACGTTGAGTGTACTCCTGCTTGTGGAAACTGCAGAGGATCTGGTTGTACAAATACAACACAGCTGACATGTGGTGAAGATGAAGATGATGACATTGTTGGCTTCTGAATGCATCTTGTACATTGACACAGGTTACTCATGGTGGGGAGGTGCTGGCAATATGGCAACTATTCATCTTCTACGCAGATCTATGCTTCTCTTGCATAATATAACATGTACATTAGGGTGGATCGATTTTACATTTTTTTCGATTTCCATATTCTAATAGAGACAAAAACTTGCGCATGCATGAGAAAATAGCCTCTGCAAAATCGTAGCTTAATAGGTAATCATCTTCTGCCCCCGGCAGAGCGATGAAAATCATATTTTAGTAGTCAAAAACGTATTTTTAAACCCTAGCCTAGAGTCATAAAATTTTGCGTGTGTGTTATTTCATGCCTAAGCAACGATATAAATCCTATGGGAAATATATAAATGCATTATTTAAGACAAAGAGCCGATCTGAAAATATGTATATTATACATATTTTCAGATCGGCTCTTTGTCTTAAATAATGCATTTATATATTTCCCATAGCATTTATATCGTTGCTTAGGCATGAAATAACACACACGCAAAATTTTATGACTCTAGGCTAGGGTTTAAAAATACGTTTTTGACTACTAAAATATGATTTTCATCGCTCTGCCGGGGGCAGAAGATGACCTATTAAGCTAAGATTTGCAGAGGCTATTTTCTCATGCATGCGCAAGTTTTTGTCTCTATTAGAATATGGAAATCGAAAAAAATGTAAAATCGATCCACCCTAAATTGTACAATTTAGGGTGGATCGATTTTACATTTTTTTCGATTTCCATATTCTAATAGAGACAAAAACTTGCGCATGCATGAGAAAATAGCCTCTGCAAAATCTTAGCTTAATAGGTAATCATCTTCTGCCCCCGGCAGAGCGATGAAAATCATATTTTAGTAGTCAAAAACGTATTTTTCTTATAATTTTTAAAATATTTAAATATGCATCAAAATTATTCCTAATAACTATAAAGTCGATGAAAAAGACCTCATATGATCGTTTTTCCAAGCGCGTTGTCCTACGTTAATATCTTTTGCCCCCGGCAACAACGTCAAATATTGAAAAAATAGGTAATTTATATACATATTTTCAGATCGGCTCTTTGTCTTAAATAATGCATTTATATATTTCCCATAGCATTTATATCGTTGCTTAGGCATGAAATAACACACACGCAAAATTTTATGACTCTAGAGTAATATCTTCTGTCCCCGAGAAAAGTCTAAATGTGGATTATAATTACGTTAATGCGATGTTATAAGTACGATAAGTACTAAGTACAGCTCCTCGCTTGCTAATTTTATAAAATTAGCAACCCAGAACTCACCACGAGGAGGTGGCTGTACGTCGAGTTCCACCTATCCAGCCCCAACCACCCTTCCTTTGGCTGCATGTCGATTTACATACGGTAATCTTTCTTAGAATCAAATCGTGGAATTTTTGTTCGGGAGTGAAGACGGGAGCGGATGAATCCGTCCCTCTCTTCTATTCCACTTACACTGGCAGAGGCTTCGGTTACTAATTTGATGAGTCTCTCGACCGCTTGAGTATGACAAGGGAATAGTGGGATCAGTCCATCAGGCTGGTCTCCCGTCTCAACAAACTCTTTTATTCGGGTATCAGGTATTGTTTTTGTAACGGGGGTTCGGTCACCTCAGCCGTTTGCCAGTTGATCATTTCGTAATAGTTTTGACTATCGTAGAGCAGCTTAGGCATGGCGAAGGCTCGAATTTCCCCCGCTGGTGATTGTTTTGATCGTGCTTTTAATATTCTTCTCCATCCCAATTCTCTTATGTGTTGCTCATCGGCATGTAGCATGGAGATCAAAATATTTTCTGGGTGAGCAAAGAAAGAATTTCTACGGAGGACTTTGTTGGCGATTGTCTTAGATCTTTGAGGCATGGTCTGAGAGAGACGCATCATTTCGAAAAAATGTTTTGCGCCCTCAGTGAAACGAGTTTTTCTTTATCTTAAACCAAATTGGTGCGTAAACTGTCATAATGAATCGCACAATTTCGTTGAAGGTGCTGGAGGGTTCACTGGTTGAAACATAGAGGCGCAGAAATCTATTTGCTGTTGTCAGCCACCTGGAATGCGCCATCTTACCTGGATTTCGAGCCGCGAGAGCTGAAGAGCAGCTACCGCTCGACACTGCTCTGTAGATGCCTAACAAATATTTCTGGTCAGTGCTCAACTCGGCATCATCTATGTCAATGTCGGGAGATGGAATGGCATCGAATTCTGTAATTGGAAGTTTTTCGCAGTCGTTCAGTTGTTTTCCAACTGGTCCAGTAAAGCCCATTGGCCCAGTTGTTTTGCCGTCCAAGTCTTGAATGAGGTGTCGCAGTGATAATTCATTACCGTGTAATACGCATATGATCCACTGAACTGGCCTTTGTAGTTTCATTTCAATCATACGAATGGCTCCACCCTTTCGACCCGTGTTCACTGCGGTACCATCACAGCCGATAGCCACAATGTCGTCCGTGCTAATAATGTTAGTCTCTAGAAAGTTGATGATACCTGATGTTATTGCAGTGGCAGAACCTGATGCAGGAGTGAAATGCCCCATGTACTGGGATTTTGCGTGTGTGTTATTTCATGCCTAAGCAACGATATAAATGCTATGGGAAATATATAAATGCATTATTTAAGACAAAGAGCCGATCTGAAAATATGTATATAAATTACCTATTTTTTCAACATTTGACGTTGTTGCCGGGGGCAAAAGATATTAACGTAGGACAACGCGCTTGGAAAAACGATCATATGAGGTCTTTTTCATCGACTTTATAGTTATTAGGAATAATTTTGATGCATATTGAAATATTTTAAAAATTATAAGAAAAATACGTTTTTGACTACTAAAATATGATTTTCATCGCTCTGCCGGGGGCAGAAGATGATTACCTATTAAGCTAAGATTTTGCAGAGGCTATTTTCTCATGCATGCGCAAGTTTTTGTCTCTATTAGAATATGGAAATCGAAAAAAATGTAAAATCGATCCACCCTATTGTACATGTTCACTGCCAAGTTCTCCGCAGATTCTTTGTTGTATTCTGAAGGCTTTCAGTAGTGTGAAGGTTCTCAGTATTATGCTTGGAATTTGGTATTATGTTTTACCATTACCAGTCCTGCCAGTTGATGTTGCTCAATATTTGTATTTTATTTTGTAATTAGTTTGTGTAATGGCAATCTGCAATAATTGCAAATGGTATTTAGTATTTTATTTCATCATTTACCACATAATTATATGAGTATCATACCTAACTTGTTGACTTTTGTTATTATGTGTCAAGAATAGCATGTACTCAGTAAGTATCTCAGCATTGTTTTTTATTTTATTATTTTAGTATTAAATTTTTTAGTTATCGGCTGGGGCCTCTTAGTCCTTCAAATCCTAACTGTTTCCCAACAGTTTCAATAAAAATCAGTTCGAAAAGTCCACTGAAACCTGCAAATAGATTTTAACACGTTTAAAGAAGGCTGAAATGCGGAAAAAATTACATTTTTGGGTGGGGTCATATTCCAATGATTTTCACAGGTTTCCCCTTCGATGATCTCTTAAGACTTTTTATATGTGATAGAGGACATATTCAGGAGTATAAAACAGCAAAGATACTTTTTGTTGCAATTTGGTCAGGGCTGACCAAAGATTTTTCATAATGCCTCTACTACGTTCACAGTTATGAAATTCGATTTTGTTCATGTAACGCGAGACAACGACACAGTCGCAAATTATTGATAATTAATAATAATACAGTAATAATAATAATAATTATTATTATTATTATTACTTATTAATTGCTTAACACTCCTTTAGTAGAAGTAACAAGTTTAATAATCCACGAACAAAAAAACTTTAGTTTTAATGTTTTAGTGTTCATTACTTGTTATCAAGATTACTAATTAACGGATTTAAAGTAATTTGTTGTTCTAAAGGTTTACAGTTTCGTATTGATTATTTAATAACACACGAAGATAAACATCGTAAATTTTAGCGTATTTATATACTTCAAAGTTTGTCATATTTATCTGCAATTAAAGTATATTTAAAGTATACAATAATTTGTTAGGGATCACCTGAAGATCAGGGCCCCCATGTATTCTTTTATTTTGCTTTACAGTACCAAATACAATAATAAATGAAATTGAATGCCTGGTTCTTAGGTCAACTGTACGCCCTTGACGATTGTTAGGTTAAGTCGCGATATTTTCGTTAGTCTTAACGAAGATATCATTTGGTAATTGAGGCTGGGGGCTCTGATCTTCAGGTGATCCTTTGTTAGGTTCGGGTTAATGTTAGTAGCATGGGCGCAAAGGGAGAGAGTCAATGCAATTGCAAATGTTGTTCAGTGTTGCAAAGGAAATATTGCATAAGTTATGCAACAAATGGGAGGGGGAATGTTGCAAGATGTTATGCACCAAAGGGGGAGAGGGGAATGTTGCAAGATGTTATGCAACAAAAGGGGAGGGGGAATGTTGCAAGAGCAACAAGGGGTTATGCAACTTGGAGGCGGAGTTATCCCCCAAGAGAAAGAGAGAGAAGGAGAGAGAGGAAGAGAGGTGTTCGCCTGGCAGGAGCCAAGCGTATATTAAGACTTTATTTAATTAAAGCGTATATTCTGGCTTAATCCACTAGTTGGCTTATCTGGCTGAGTTGCCAGATTGCGTTTATTTATTTAATTAAGGCATATATTCTGGCTTAATCCGCCAGTTGGCTCAGAAGGCTTTTTAGAAGGCATAAATGGCCTGTATATATTAATAACCTTCAAACAAATTAAAAGCGCAGACAAACGCACATACTCTTACCGACTGTACGCCCATAAAACCCCTATTATCACACACACACATACAGTATATAAATAAACTGATTGATGCATACAAAGCCCCAATAGTAAAATATATACGAGCACAACCACCACACAAAAAAGTGTCACATCACCAACAATCGTCTAAGTATGGACTTTTAGGAGCTCATCCCATCAACAGCACATGGTGAGATGAGGGCTACGACTTTTAGGAGCTCATCCCATCAACCACGTAACAGATATGAGGGCTATAACCAAGCGTCGAAACTTAGACGATTGGTGATGAAGCACCGCAACCACCGCTTTACTTACCAGCTCCAGGTAGACCGACAAGGTCTCTAAATACGACCCAAAGCGCACACAAATGCACACCCCGACTATATATGCCCATAAACCCCCTATTAATTATCACACACACAAACTGATGCATGCAAAGCCCCAATAGCAAAATATATGAGCACAACCACCACACAAAAAAGCATCACATCACCAACAATCGTCTAAGTATAGACTTTTAGGAGCTCATCCCATCAACAGCACATGGTGAGATGAGGGCTACGACTTTTAGGAGCTTATCCCATCAACCACGTAACCGATATGAGGGCTACAACCAAGCATCGAAACTTAGACGATTGGTAGTGAAGCACACAACCACCGCTTTACTTACCAGCTCCTGGTAGACCGACAAGATCTCTAAATACGACCCAAAGCGCACACCCGACTATATATGCCCATAAACCCCCTATTATCACATGCACAAACTGATGCATGCAAAGCCCCAATAGCAAAATATATGAGCACAACCACCACACAAAAAAGCATCACATCACCAACGATCGTCTAAGTATAGACTTTTAAGAGCTCATCCCATTAACACCACGTAACCGATATGAGGGCTACAACCAAGCGTCCAAACTTAGACGGTTGGTCGTGAAACAGTATTACACAACAACCATCAACAGCCCACCACCACCCCTTTATTTATCAACTCCAGGTAGACCGACAAGGTCTCTAAATACGACTCAATAAACAGAGATATTAAACATAAACAAATATGTTTATAGGACCAAGTTAAAAAAAGGAAACGCCATTAAGTCCTATTACTGAGTCCTATTTGACATTTGGTGGGGCGATCTTTTAAACAAAAAATCGAATAAGATAAACTAAGTTTAATACAAATACAAATTTTCATCATAATACGCAATTTTATCCTTAAACTATAACATGAAAAGCATTAATATGATTTTTAAAACAAAATAGAAATTAAATTAGGGGTAACATATTAATTTTTGCAAAAAATATTAATATGATTTTTAAAACAAATTAGATTCTATTTCGGGGTAACTTATTCATTTTTCTTCTTTTGGCCAATTGTTTTGTTTCAATATAAGTTATCTTTAAGACACCAATATATCTTTAAACCTTATTACAAAAAACATTAATATGATTTTAAAAACAAAATAGATTCTGTCTCGGAGTAGCTTGTTCATTTTTCCTCATTTACTTGCAGCCCTGCCGCAACACTGCTGCATTATTTTTTAATATAATTAAAACCAGCATTCACGATCATATTAATTCTTACTGTTGAAGATATCCTGAAATAATGATGCAAAATTATTTTAAAAGGTATAGACTCCTCGAAGTATATGTTTAATGGAGAAGCGATGTTCTCCGTATAATTAATTTCTTTATTATATACGTATTATTAGTGGAAAAGTATAGTTTGCAGATATTTTCCTCGTTCATGTCAGACAAATTTATTCAGCCTCCATCTTAATTCTTAAATTTATCTAAAAGCAGTAATCAGCTAACGCATTCAGTTAAAATAGTATTTATATATGCATTTAGTATGGTCTATACAAGCAATGTAGTTTTCTATGGATATTTATAAAGAAAATGGAAATTTGTTTAAGGGGTTTCTTAATTGTTCATCGAATTACTGTATACAACACATTTTACGTTACATGGTTTCAACATTTCTAACAAATATAGGGTCATAGACAAGGGGGAAAGATAGACTGAGGAAGATTCATAATGAATTGTCGATGTGATGTATCGTGTTAATTTTAACTACTCTAGGAGTGATTCAGGCAATGAGAGTGTATAACAGACTTTGATTTACCCAGAAGATTGGGATCTATCCAACAATAAAGAATTATGAAAGGCTTCGATATATATATATATATATATATATATATATATATATATATATATATATATATATAAGATTTACTAAGTCCTTTTTCATCCGGTAGTTAAAAGAATACATTCATTTTCACCTGTTCAGTCTCATTTGTTTAAGGTTCAAAATTGAGTGTCAAACGCGTTGCAAGAGAGCATTTCCCTCCTCCACCAAGCGGTCATGTTTAGCGGAGAGCGCAAGAGAGCAATTCGTTCCTCCACCAAGACAGGTCTAGAGGCGGGGATCACCAGCTTGACCTCCGTGTGAAGAGAGACCGAGCAGAGGGGGGACACTAACAAGTGGTCTGAAGACAACAATAAGACGTTTAACACCGAGAAATTTCAACTCTTTAGATATGGTAGAAATGAAGAAATTAGACTGCATATTAGGACAGATGAGCCGGGTGTACATGACTATGTGCGGTGGAGAGCGCGAGAGAGCAACTCGCTCCTCCACCAAGCGGTCATGTGTGGCGGAGAGCGCAAGAGAGCAATTCGCTCTTCCACCAAGCCAAGTCTAGAGGCGGGACCACCAGCGTGACCTCTGTGTGAAGAGAGACCGAGCAGAGAGGGCACTAACAAATGGTCTGAAGACAACAATAGGGCATTTATCACGGAGAAATTTCAACTCTTGAGATATGGTAGAAATGAAAAAATTAAACAGACTGCATATTAGGCCAGATGAGCTGGGTGTACAATTTAGGGGGGGGTCGAAATTTTGTATTCTTATTCTACACACTGCTCGGAGTTTCCTTTGGGCCCCTAAACAACATACTGTAATTACACCGCTATGCACCCCCTACTCGTTGCATATGCCCCCCTTTTTTTAAATTGAAATGAAATTGAAACCAATTCTTTGAATAAAATAACCTGATAAATTACAAAGATTAAAGTAAATAATGATATAAGTAAAGTTAAAGTAAGTTTTATAATATATATATATATATATATATATATATATATATATATATATATATAATAAGAAATCTTTCTCCGTATATTACTTAACGAATCAATTGAAGCATACTAAAATCAAAATATTCACCTTAAGAAATTTAATTGAAGCATATTAAAACCAAAATATTCACTTTAAGAAATTTAAAATCGTAAATTACTGACACCACTGGCCTTTCCATTGGAACACAGGTAGCTTTTTCTCGACTCCAGTACATTCAACATAAATTTATGTCTGTTTTCGTAACCAATTCTATCTTGTGATGCTTCTGTTACCACATTTACAGCATGTTCTACTCCCTGGCTGTGACAGGGAAAAGGAATAAGCTGAAGTGGTTCATTTCGAACTTTAAGAAGATCATTTGTCAAATTCTGTAAAATAGGTGGAGGGGTGATGGTTTCGTTGTCCCAGTCCATCATATTAGGATAATCGTCTGCTTCAAAGTTCAGTGTTTTTGGCAGCTCAAAATTTCTCGCATTGGGGCTCCTAGTTCTTGCTCGAATGATGTGCTGAAGAGCCAGTTCTCTGACCTCTCTTCCTCTGTCTGATATCATTGAGAGTAAGATATTCTCTGGGTGGGCAAAATAGGCGTTATTTCTGAGGACACGCTCCATAATCATCCGATGCTTTTTATCTAAGCCTTTAAGCAAGTGCATGATATACCAAAAATTAGATGCTCCCTCATTTGCCTTTGGATGAGACTTTATCCAAAACCAGCCTGGAGCGTAAACCAGCATTATAATTTTTACTAGGTCTAGGATGTTTTTGTCTGGATTCCGTGTAGAGACATATAAGCGCAGGATCCTGTTTGCTCGTGTTAGCCATCTTGCATGATGGAGGGCACCTGGGGATCTGGTGGCTAACGCGTGAGATGCGTCCAGATTGTGTGCTAATGCACATTTCATACATATATTTTTGGTCACTGCTGAAACTTTTAACAATATCGGCGGAAACTTCTTTAATGTTGCCCTCTACAGGGGTATAATCAACTATATCCAGTTTGGTCAAATCCTCTCGGAGTTTATTTCCAAGAGAACCTTTGAAGGTGTTTGGTCCCGAAGTTTTTCCATCAATTGCTTCAAATACGTGCCTGAAGGGCAGTTCGTTTGCATGCAAAAGGCAAATCAGCCATTGTACCGGCCTGTCCAGATATAATTCAATCAATTTTAGCACTCCGCCAATCCTGCCAGTGTTCACTGGGGTGCCATCGCATAGCAAAGCTTTGAGGGATTCTTTGCTATTAGAATCAACTATAAAAGTTATTATTTCATCTGCAATACAAGCAGTTCCGTTATCTGGAGCTATATGATCCATGTAAACATCACCAGGTTCTTTGACTATTACATAATGTTCTTCGTACTCCATTCCCTTCTTTGTCTTAGTTTGATCTTTTCTACCATCAAATCCGATGCCTTCAATCTGTGTTCTCTGATTTCACTTTGATTATGTTCTTTTTACCCGCACGTATTCTTTCTCTTTCCACTTTTTTCCTATCCAACATATTGGTTTCGTCTAATATTCCCATATCCTTCAAAGCTGCATTTACTATAGCTGCAGTAGCTCTGTAACTTACACGGTATCTATCTGCTGTTATTGTTAAGTTATAAATAATTCTGTTCTGATGGTTTTCTCTCAGCTCAAAATCCGGAACAAAGTCAATATCGTCGCTGTCATCATCAATTTCCATGCTCTCATCTTCCATAATATGTAAAGGGTCCAGTTTGCTGGTTGAGGCGACATTCATATCTAGGCTTATCTTGGCTCTTCTTTCTAATCCTTTAACTCTATCGTGAGTCCTTTTCCTTACGGAAGTCGTTACTCTGTCGATTGGTCCTAGTTCGTTTTTTCTTTGTTTCTGCCCCACAAAAGATTCCCACTCAATCATTGGACTCTAATATCACATCTGCAATCCGTTCGACTGATTTTTTTTATCGTAACAAGTACAAGTGCAAATATCAAACATTTCATCGAATGTCTCCACCTTCTGCTGAAAACTGTTGTTTCTTTGTTTTAATAGTACTTTATTTAGCTTTGCTGCAGATTCTATCAATCGTTCAACTTTTATAGCTATTCCTTCAAATCCTATATGTGGAAAGGAAAACTTCTCCCAAATGCTTCCACATCTTTAGTGACAATTCTGTAACATTCTTTTCGAAATCAGTTCTTCTCGTTTTCTTACCAATAAATAATGCCTAAATACGTCAGCCTTTGAAGGAGTCATTGAAAGTGGAAGTTCTGCAGGGTGACCAAGTGTTGAATTGTGCGTTTTGCTTCTTGTCGCCATGATTTCACTTATTTAGGCTAGTAGCATTAATAACAAGAAACTAATTGTTAAATTCTAGCAATTGAATCATTCAATCTGAATTTAATATAACTCACTCGGAATTAAATCATAACTCATTCAATCATAAACAATCTGAAAATAACAATCTGAAACTAAACAAAAAACGTGACAATAATTTATATAATTCATCTAATCTATCTAAATTAATCTATGTAATCTATTCAATCTATCTAAAACTCTATCTAATCTATCCAAATTAATCTAATCTACTTAATAAGACTTAATATAATGCATGATTGTCACATTTGGGGTTTATATCTGTGGAGAGAGTAAAATGGGGGGGATGCTATGGAAGGGGTAAGGGGGGTCGCATATGCTCATTTTTTTTACAAGATGTTGAGATCATCATTTCCAACTACGTGCATACTGTGGAATTGGAGAAACTCGATTTTTGATATGTTTCGATCCCCCTCCCCCTAGTGTACATGGCTATGTGCGGTGGAGAGTGCAAGAGAGCGGCTCACTCTTTCACCAAACCAGTCCTAGAGGCAGGGACCCCCAGTTCGACCCTCGTGTGAAGAGAGAACGACACGCGGAAACGCATCGTGGCACACACACACATTTTATTCATGCAGTTAACCGTGATTTACTGTCATCAATTGAGTTAACATGACCTACTAACTGTTACCATCATGCACTTATCCGTGATCGTTGCATGGAGTTAACCGCGACTTGGAGGTGTTTACATTCGCGGGTCCCTCCCGCTATACCGCTACAATGCGCCTCAGTCAGTGTCTCTCAGCGCGACCAAAGGCAATATTACGAACGAAAATATCAAAGATGCAAAGAGAAAAATCGGCGAGTGTGTGTGTGCCGTCTTCAGTTTTTTACTCTGTGTGTATATATATATATATATATATATATATGAAAATTATTTCACGAAAGTAACACGTGAAAAATATTTATGATGAATAAAACCACGAAGGAAAGGAAACACAGAGTGGTGCTCAAGCGCTTTCGTCTAATGACATCCTCAGGAACACTGAAGTAAATAAAGAGTACAAGACTATATATAGGTTACAAAAAAAATACACACATATATATATATTATATATAGTAAGTAAGGAAATAAAAATTGTGGGAGAGCATACACATTTGTAAGGAAAACTACCAATTTTAGCACTTTGCCCGAATTCAACACAAGCTCAAATGGATTGTTTACAACCAATTTTATAGATAATGCCTAAATGCTATACAAGTCACCAAAATAAAAATAAAGAAGAAAAAAAAAATAAATTGAAAAGTAAAAATTGTAAGTGGAGCATACAAATTTATAAGGGAGCATTACCAAAGGTTTAGCACTCTGTCCTTGTTTAAATCCGTTCTGAACGAATTCAAAACAACAAGATCGAGTTGAAAAAGACTTTTGTTCATGTTAAAATAACTTTAACATGAGCAAAGGTCTTTTTCAACTCGATCCTGTTGTTTTGAATTCGTTCAGAACGGATTTAAACAAGAAGGGCAGAGTGCTAAACCTTTGGTAATGCTCCCTTATAAATTTGTATGCTCCTCTTACAATTTTCATTTTTCAATTTTTTTTTTTTATTTCTTTATTTTTAATTTTGGTGACCTATATATCATTTAGGCATTATCTATAAAATTGGTTGTAAACAATCCATTTGAGCTTGTGTTGAATTCGGGCAAAGTGCTAAAATTGGTAGTTTTCCTTACAAATGTGTATGCTCCTTCCGCAATTTTTATTTCTTTATTTACTATATATATATATATATATATATATATATTTATAAACTAAAACCAGACCTAAATTCTGACGAATCATCGATAGATCTGCTATGTTTTGGTTAAGGTACTAGTTTATTTTATTTACATTTCAGTTTTAATGCTTTTACTTTTTATAATTTTAACTTTTTAACTTCACATTTATTTACCTTTTAGTTTTAATGTTTTACATTTTCTTAGCTACTTTTTATAATTTTTTTTTTTTTAAAGTTTATTTTAAATTGTTATTAAGCAATTTGTATTTTGTAATTTTCTATGTGATTTGGAATTTTATTGTTTTAGCCCTGAAGATGGAATTAGTGCATTCCGAAACGTTGGTACTATTAAACCTTGAAGGATGTTTGTATTTTCTCTGGTGTTCCTGTTCATTATTAAACTGCGTTTTCCACGCCACCAATCAATAGCCGATATATATAACATATATATATATATATATATATATATATATATATATTTATTTTTTTTTTTGTAACATATATATATAGTCTTGTACTCTTTATTTACTTCAGTGTTCCTGAGGATGTCATTAGATGAAAGCGCTTGAGCACCACTCTGTGTTTCCTTTTCTTCGTGGTTTTATTCATCATATATATCGGGTGGCCCAAAAAAAATGGCACCAATTTTGAGAAGTGATATCTCAATAACCATTGCAGCTAGGGACTTAAAAAACAACCAAATGAAAGATAGTTCTTTTCTCTTTAAATACTTATTCTATGGCTTGATGGTTATAAGCCCATATAATGCCCAAAATTGGCTTCCAAAAACAATATTAAAAAAAAGTTGCGCATTTATATTTATTCCTTGATCCTAATTTTAAATGAAATTTTTCTATTCCAGACCCCTCAAGATGGGATTGAGAGAATCTGATAAGAACATTATACAAGCACTACGTGAAGAAAAAGGATATTCATTAAACAGAATCCTTTACGAATTTCCAAATAGAAATTGGAAAAAAAGAACTGTGGCACATTTTTTACAAAAACTTAAAGAAACCGCAGCAGTCAACGGCGTCTGGGAAGTGGTCGACCAGAAACTATTAGAACGCCAGAAAACATTGAAAAAGTAAATGAAATGGTTTTAAGTCAAGAGGAACAACCGGGAACAAGTAAAAGTGAACGTGAAGTTGCGAAAGAAACCGGGATTTCACGTTCATCAGTACAGCGAACTAAAGAAGGCTGGGGGCCCTGATCTTCAGGTAATCCAAAAATTGTATACAATATGTTTGTTGTCATATGATAATAATAATATAAAGTTAAAAAGATATATAAAATGTAGAGAGGTAAGATAAGGACTAAAATATACCTACATAATATATCCTTAGTACAAAACCAACCCTCAACGACTATAGTTCTGCTTTCAACTTAAACACAGCTAGATAATTCTTCCGACTCATTACTGCAAAAGAAATCCGCTACCACTCTTCGACTTTTGGACATTTCTAACGTGGATACTTCAACACTCAACCATTCCCAACCTTTATACAGTGAGATTAAACCCCCTTGTATAATAACCGGTAAGATTTGTTTTCAATATTCGTTCACCTTTTAACCTTTGGATATTTTAACCGTTGTCTTACCTCTCTACATTTTATATACTTTTTTAACTTTAGATTATTATTATCATATGACGACATAAACATATTGTATACAATTTTTGGAACAAGTGTAGTTTACGTCCCCCTGACGCAAAAGGGGACACAAACTACATTAGGTCAAAATTGAGGAACGTAAACTACACTAGGATCTTTAGGAGACATTTTTTTAAATGAATCCATCAAATAAAAAATTAAAACTAACGAAGATATTACGACTTAACCTAACCAATCGTCAATTTATATTATATATATATATGTTAACCCCCCCTTTATGGCCCTTTGTCGGTTCGGATTCGAAGGGGGTTCTAGTTAGGAGACTGCAACGGATGCTTCTTCTTTATACTTTTCTATAATTCTTTTCGGTCGCCTTAGGGGGTCGACACTCTGTTAATTCTTTTCTTTCTGCTTATTAATTCTTCTCTTTTTATAATTATCGACTTTTCTGACTAAGTTCTGAAGCGAGCACGGCTCGAAGGAAAAAGATAAAAACTTCTTAAAGTGTGGTTTACTTCTTAAAAATTACAGTTGGTACTCTGAATTACAAAGGGTAGAGGTTCGACCTCTTTCGACCATGGCTCAGGCCGGAATCTAAAAATACTTAAGTTAAGGAGGCAAGGGGCTTCTGCCCCCTCCCGATGAAGTACTAATCTGAAGAAGTCTAATGAGAACATGTCTAATGAGAAGAGTTCTAATAATGAAGATTAATCTAGAAGTGTCTTAAATGAAGATGGTACATGCATAATATAGTCTAATGTTTGGGGGAGACAATCGAAGGTTAAGTTTTCCCCCTTTTTAAACACATGATTTCAACTAAAAAGAATAAAAAATATAAAAATAAAAAAGAACAGTAGGATCGCCGATTCGACAATTATGGAGGCGATATTATTTCGTATTAGCACATAAGCACAATTTTGAGTACATGACTGAGTACGTATTAATTTTGGTTCATTACAATTACGATTACAATTATGGATTACAACTACCAATTAATTCATATTCACTTATTATTGTTTTAATTACAATTCCATTAAAGTACATTCTTACATTATAAATTAAATCATTACATTTAATTAGTTTCACTGAAGTACATTACAAGTTATTGCTCATTACAGTTTCATTAAAGTACATTACATCAATTACATTATATTAAAGGATTACATTTAATTACAATTTCAGCAAATTGTCAACTGACACATCCACCACTGAAACAATCTAAATAGGTGATACCATTGATAAATGAAGGGGAGTTAACCGTTGTTCTATAATTTAAAGGGGATTAACAACAATGTTACATATTTATAGTTAACAATAACTACGCCAAATTATGCTAAATAATATTAGAACCTGGTTGGTTATCAGAGTTTGAAAGTCTAATTAGCCAGCGATGAGGAAAGCGGAGGAAAATACGATATTTATGATAACGTAATACATAAGTAATACGGAATTTGAATGACAGTTAGGTAGAAATAGTAAGTACAAGTAATGAGAACGGGGATAACTATGTGACGTAAGCCGATAACGAACTAGTGGCCAGGCAGAGAAACAATACAGTATATTATAATAACATAACACATGATAATGTTATAAATTCGAATCAAAGCGAAAGGAGACCTTTTTTATCTTAGAAGCGTTCAAATTATGCTGTGATGAGTGGAATTTCTGATAATAACTTACTAAGCATTGTCTAGAGTTCACCTCGGGAGGTCAAATAATTAAAAATAAAAATGAAAAAAATAATACGAGAACGTTTTCGAACGAAGGCAAAAGTTTTGCGTTTCATAGATTGACACGAGTAAAAATAGACTGATAAGTTGATAGGGCATAAGTAGACAATAGGTAGATGAATGAATAAGTAATAAAATTAATAAAGGATAGCGGTCAAGCTAAAATATGGACGTATGGGGGCGGGGATGAGATGCAAGACAATTCATAATTATAATAACTTTTATAACAACTGAAAAATGGATGATGGATACGACTAAACCATAGAAAGGGTAGATCGTAGGTTTGTGACACGAACAAAAATAGGAAGCTACAAGTAAAATTATTATCCAAACTCGCGTTAAGCGATTTTGGTTCTTATGTAAAAATGGGCATTCGAACATAAAACTATTGTTCATTGTTCACTTTTTACATTACTCTCCCCTTTTAAAAATGATATTTATACAATAATTTAATAGGGTACCATTAATACAATACAAATGAGAAAATAACATCGTAAGTAATGACGACATTCTTTACAATAGAAATTTTATACAGAATGAGTTCGGGTAGTTGAGTACAATGCAGAGTAATCAAATTTTTAAAATGACACTTGCTTACAAAATATAAAAAAAAAATCAAAGATTAAAACGACTTTTATACAAACAGAATAAAAGGATTAGTACGTTAATTTAGACAAACAATTAAGTTAGACAAAGAATGATATGGTTAAAAATTTTTACAAAATTTTATTTTTTTTCTTCTGTGGGATAAATTATATTCATAATGAATAGGTAAGAGGGAAAAATATAAATCATACAAGCTATAAGCTAATTTTTATTGACTAGTGTGGGTAAAAATAGAATTACGTAATGGATGATGTATAGACCTGTGGTCTAGGGTGTATTTTTGTGTGCTAGGTATAAAGTGTGTAGCTGATAATTTCGAGACAGATTGTTAAATTAACTGTATAAATGCATGAATGCAAAAATGCATGAATGCATGAATGCAAAAAAATGATTAAGACTAAATCGCATAGTTGGCACTTACGTAATGAAATAGTTTTATTGTGATATTCAATGATTTGAGTATGAGGTTTGTATATATAGTATATATAGTGTGCATGCATTTTTATTGACTGTTGTAGGTACAAATCGAATTACGTAGTGGATGATGTATAGACCTGTGGTCAAATGTGTATTTATGTTTATTGGGTACAAAGTGTGTATTTTATAATTTCGAGACACAGATTAAATTCGACTACTGAAATTCACAACCATATACTGTAGTAGTACGTCAATTTGACTATAATTTTCGTTTGATACTTTACAAATGGTACAATAACAATTTAAGGACAGTTACTCACGATTAATTGAGCAAAAGAAAAAGAAAAATACAAATTAAAAAATATGAATCAATTATGCATTTCAACGAGCTAAATACAATTTTATAATATTCTAAAAAAAAATAAAAGTAAATCGAACCATAGATGAATTTCGATCAGGAATAAAAAAGTTATTGAAATGAAAGGGAAGCATTTCGAACAATCTTTTCTTTTAATAATTTCAATTGAATTTTATATTAAAAATTATTTTTATATAATAAAAAAAAAATATTAAAAAGGTTTAATAATTTTTTGCCTGTTAAGTAGAAAAATTATACTTTTTCGTTGAATGTTGATAGAATTTGAATTATTTGATATTTTAGTCTGAAAACTTGTTTGCATATAGACAAATACATCTGTTTTATTGCTTAGAAGTTTTATTAAAAATTAAATGACTGAAATTTAGGATATGTGCGCGTGCGGTCATACGGGTAAATTTCCCGATCGTACAGAGCAGGATAAATTAGGTACATGATCGATTAATTGTTACACAACTATTATTATCACGTATACATTACAATAATTACCAAAATCGTTACAAACAATTGTAAAAACTATTTTGGTTACAATTAATGAATTACATAACTATATATCTATATACGTAACCATGGCATGAAAAGAAAAGACAGATAGGTCAATTTTCTTCTCACAAACACAAAAAAAGGTTAAATTAAATTCTTTTGAACAACAAAAAAAAAGGTTGAATTAAATTCTTAAATTACATTTTCTTAATTTACAAAGGAAAAGTTGAATTCAATTGACTGCATTGAAAACTAACTTGGGACTCGGAATAAAAATGACGGAATAAATCTCTGACTTCAAGTAAAACTCTGACTTGAAATAAACTCTGACTTCGAATCTAACTCTGACTTCGAATCTAACTCTGACTTTGAATCTAACTGAAATCTCTGGGGCGGTTGTCCCTCTTAGATGCAACCTATTGACTTGAACTCTTATCAAGTATCTCTATAAATCTCTGGGGCGGTTGTCCCTCTTAGATGCAACCTATTGACTTGAACTCTTATCAAGTATTCTGAACTGAAAATGAAACTAAAAATGGAAAATGACTGCACTTGACCTCTATTCAAGTGGAGACGATTAACCTCTCTCTTGGTTGACCCTCTTGGTGCAACCTTCTGACTTCAAAAACTGATTTCAAAAATGACTTAAAAAAAAATGACTTCAAAAAAATGACTTCAAAAATCTCTCTAAATCTATAAACTCTCTCTCTCTTAATTTGCAAGTCAATTCAATTCAGTAATTGAAAAAAAATTTGCAAACAAAAAATAAAAAAAAGGTAAACATTTCACTCTGGTATTATTATGTTTGGTACATTAAATAAAATTATTTTATACTGAATATAACAGTAAAAATAACTCTGAAAATAACTCTCTTGAAATTAACTCGGTTACAATTAACTTTGTTACAATTAACTCTGTTACAATTAACTCGGTGTTACAATTTCTATTTCACTAAAAAAAAATGTATCACTGGTGTCTGAAATGTTCACTGTGTTTTGTGTTAAATTCTGGCTCCATACTAAATATTAACTGTTAATAATACGGACTTTTCAAGTGTTTATAAATTACTTAAAAAACAAAATGTACTTAACAAAAGTTTCTATGGGGAAAATCCTTGAGACGTGTCCTGAAGACGTCTTGTTGGCTAAAATCTTCTGGTTAAACATCTGGGTAAAAATCTTCTGGGTAAAAATCTTCTGGGTAAAAATCTTCTGGGTAAAAATCTTCTGGGTAAAAATCTTCTGGGTAAAAATCTTCTGGGTAAAAATCTTCTGGGTAAAAATCTTCTGGGTAAAAATCTTCTGGGTAAAAATCTTCTGGGTAAAAATCTTCTGGGTAAAAATCTTCTGGGCAAAAATCTTCTGGGTAAAAATCTTCTGGGTAAAAATCTTCTGGGTAAAAATCTTCTTGGGTAAAAATCTTCTTGGGTAAAATCTTCTTGTTAAAATCTTCTTGTTAAAATCTTCTTATTATCTTGGTAAAGGGTCTGGAAGACTGGAAGAATCCTGGAGTCGTGAAGATCCTGGTTAAAGGGTCTAGTCTTGTTATCTTCCTTCTTCTATGTGTTTATCCTGGTATAGGGTCGCAAGTTGTTAGAATCTTCTTATCTTCTTCTTCTTCTTATCCTGGCTGGGTCTGGGGTGTCTCGTATACACGAGGCGTTCTTGTTAAGGGGCAAGGGGGCTCTGCCCCATCCCCTGCAGCAAGGCTGCTATCCAAAGAAGAGTTTCGAATGAAGTTCTCTGATGAAGAGTTAATCTGAAGATCTCTAATGAGAAGATGTCTAATGAGAAGAGTTCTAATATGAAGATTAATCTAGAAGTGTCTTAAATGAAGATGGTACATGCATAATATAGTCTAATGTTTGGGGGAGACAATCGAAGGTTAAGTTTCCCCCCTTTTTAAACACATGATTTCAACTAAAAAGAATAAAAAATATAAAAATAAAAAAGAACAGTAGTATCGCCGATTCGACAATTATGGAGGCGATATTATTTCGTATTAGCACATAAGCACAATTTTGAGTACATGACTGAGTACGTATTAATTTTGGTTCATTACAATTACGATTACAATTATGGATTACAACTACCAATTAATTCATATTCACTTATTATTTGTTTTAATTACAATTCCATTAAAGTACATTCTTACATTATAAATTAAATCATTACATTTAATTAGTTTCACTGAAGTACATTACAAGTTATTGTTCATTACAGTTTCATTAAAGTACATTACATCAATTACATTATATTAAAGGATTACATTTAATTACAATTTCAGCAAATTGTCAACTGACACATCCACCACTGAAACAATCTAAATAGGTGATACCATTGATAAATGAAGGGGAGTTAACCGTTGTTCTATAATTTAAAGGGGATTAACAACAATGTTACATATTTATAGTTAACAATAACTACGCCAAATTATGCTAAATAATATTAGAACCTGGTTGGTTATCAGAGTTTGAAAGTTAATTAGCCAGCGATGAGGAAAGCGGAGGAAAATACGATATTTATGATAACGTAATACATAAGTAATACGGAATTTGAATGACAGTTAGGTAGAAATAGTAAGTACAAGTAATGAGAACGGGGATAACTATGTGACGTAAGCCGATAACGAACTAGTGGCCAGGCAGAGAAACAATACAGTATATTATAATAACATAACACATGATAATGTTATAAATTCGAATCAAAGCGAAAGGAGACCTTTTTTATCTTAGAAGCGTCAAATTATGCTGTGATGAGTGGAATTTCTGATAATAACTTACTAAGCATTGTCTAGAGTTCACCTCGGGAGGTCAAATAATTAAAAATAAAAATGAAAAAAATAATACGAGAACGTTTTCGAACGAAGGCAAAAGTTTTGCGTTTCATAGATTGACACGAGTAAAAATAGACTGATAAGTTGATAGGGCATAAGTAGACAATAGGTAGATGAATGAATAAGTAATAAAATTAATAAAGGATAGCGGTCAAGCTAAAATATGGACGTATGGGGGCGGGGATGAGATGCAAGACAATTCATAATTAATTATAATAACTTTTATAACAACTGAAAAATGGATGATGGATACGACTAAACCATAGAAAGGGTAGATCGTAGGTTTGTGACACGAACAAAAATAGGAAGCTACAAGTAAAATTATTATCCAAACTCGCGTTAAGCGATTTTGGTTCTTATGTAAAAATGGACATTCGAACATAAAACTATTGTTCATTGTTCACTTTTTACATATATGTGTATATACACACACCTCGTTAACCTCGTTATGGTTCCGTGCGTCGGTCTTTCTTCACACGAAGGTCAAGCTGGTGGCCCCCCTCTAGCCCTGGCTTGGTGGAGGAGCGAGTTGCTCTCTTGCGCTCTCCACCGCACATAGCCAGGTACATCCGGCTTATCTGGTACCGTCCTGAGCCAGGCATCTAGGCTTCTCTTGAAGACATCACCTTTGACCCCTGTAACGTTTCTGAGGTCCTTTCGAAGCTGGTTGGAAAGTCTTGGCATCCCTGACAACCAAGCTATTTTCGGATCACCTAAAGATCAGGGCCCCCAGCCTCAATTACCAAATGATATCTTCGTTAAAACTAACGAAAATATCACGACTCAACCTAACCAGTCGTCAAGGGCGTACAGTTGACCTAACCGGGCATTCAATTTAATTTATTATTATATTTGGTACTGTAAAATAAAAACAAGAATATATGGGGGCCCTGACTTTCAGGCAATCCCTATTTTCCTTCAGTGGTGAGGAGGTCCCTTGTCGGGCTTTTAATTTGGGAACACTGCACATTCTGCCTTTCCTATTTTCCAGCGTTGTTTGGATGGTAATTGGGTTTAGTTTGAGGTTTGGTACCAGTTTTTCGATCATTTTCCATATCTAGATTATTTTCTTCTTTCCAGGGAGCACAGATTTAGTTTACGTAGTCTTTCCCAGTAGTTGAGTTCTTTGCAGCCATCAATCTTTGCTGTGAAATGACTCTGCGTTTCTTCTAGTTTATTAATTTCTTCCTTGTTATATGAGGACGTCAAAACTGAGCAGTATTCAAGTTTGGTATGATCATTGTTCTCAGCAGGAGAATCATTACTGTCTTGTCCCTCCTTTTGAACGTTCTTAGTACCTGTCCCGCGACTCTTTTTGCTTTGTTTATTGCTATCTGATTTTGTGTCTCAGAATTTGGCATCATCGGTCATTATTACTCCCAAGTCGACCGCTTTCGTGCTTCTCTGAATTTCCTGTCTATCTGGAGCATAATATGCAGTCTTTTTAAGTCCCTCATTTCTACCATATCTCAAGAGCTGAAACTTCTCGGTGTTAAATGTCATATTTTTACCTTCTGACCATGTGTATATTTTGTTCGTGTCCCTCTGCAAGGCCTCCACCTCATTTGCATCGCTGATTTTTCTGCTGATCTTTGTATCGTCCGCAAAGGATGTTACTATACTGTTGCTGTTTACTCCACTGTCTATCTCTGTTAGCATGATAATGAACAGGCGTGGGGCCAATACTGTACCTTGTGGTACTGAGCTGCGTACTTCTGATTCTGATGATGATACACCTTGAATTTTGACCACCTGTAGTCGTTCTCTGAGGAAGTTGTAGATCCATTTTCCCACTTTGCCTGTTATTCCCATATGTTTCATTTTATGTGCTGTTATATCATGATCGCATTTGTCGAAAGCTTTAGCAAAATCTGTGTATATGACATCATAGTTTTCATTGCCTTCAAGTGCATCTAGGATATTGTTCTAATGCTCTATAAGTTGTGATAGGCATGATCTTCCTGATCGGAATCCGTGCTGATTTTCGTTGACTCTTTCCAATGTCTCCAAGAAGTCGTACATTTTCTCTCTGACTATTCTTTCAAATATTTTGGTGAGGTGGGACGTCAATGACACTGGTCTATAGTTCTTTGCTTGAGATCTATCCCCGCCTTTATAATAGGGACAATGTTTGCTCTTTTTAAGATGCTCGGTATTTCCCCAGTGTCTCGGGATCTCCTCATATCCAGTACAAGGGTGTAGCTATTTCATTTTTACAGGTTTTAATTAATAGTGCGTTCCATTTGTCCGGACCTGCAGCTGAACAGAGGCGTACCGAAGGGGAGGGCGACAGGGGCAACCCCCCCCCCCTTGAGCTAATAAATTATTATTTTCCCAGTAAAATTGCTAGGTTACAACAGGATGAGAATGAAAGTGATAAAATTTCGGCGCCTTCGGCGCTACCTCTTGCCTCCCCTACTACTAAAAATCTAAAATGACTTACGATCCCAAAAACTCTTAATCCGGCCCTGAGAATAATTTTCTTTTATAAAGGTAACAAACAGTCCAAGGAAATGCTTAATCTCGAAATTAGCATTTTTTATTCTTATGTTAATACAAATCTGAGCATCCTAATTGCGGTTTGCATTGAATATTATGTTACTAATCAGATTTTTATCATAATTTTTATAATATAATTTTTATATTTTTATTCATAATGTGTCTTAGCAGTAGCTAGTTAATCATCCTAACTGAACGATAAGCTCATCATAAACGTACATAAAAATTATTTATCGGTGTTTCAATTATACTTCTACGATTAGTTCCAAGTTCGCCCCCCCCCCTTGGCAAATTTCTGGGTACGCCCCTGCAGCTGAATGTGATTTCATTTTTCGTATAGCTCTCACTACATCTTCTGGGGGTGAAATCAAAGTCTGTTATACATTCTCCTTGCAATTTCTCTTTGAAGAATGCATCTATTTCAGATATCGCTTTCTCACTTTTTGGGGTACTGAAGACCGATTCATACTGGGCTCGCAATGTTTCAGATATTTCTTTTAGATCATCTGTTAGTTCATTATTTCCTTTCCTTAAGGGCCCGATAGTAGCGCGCGGTTTTGTTTATATATACACATATATATATATGAAAATGAAAATGAAAAGGTTTATTGGCAGACTATAGTCCATATGACAAATATTATTAATACAATGACAGTTCATACACTAAGGATAAAAATATATACAATTGATTAGAAATAATACTGCACTGTCGAAGTTAAGTGGAGCTACAGACAGACGTTTTCGTACCAAAAAGTCCATAGCTTAGAGGATAAATGGCAGGACTCATGGATAGCTTGGATGATCGGGTTGGTTGATTTTTTAATTCTTTGCATTAGACTGTGTTGAGCACGTCTTGTTACCTCCGGGAAGCTCGGAACATTGCGGGTTGCAAACATTTGCGAAGCTGAGCATCTCGGGGGTAATTTATGTAAGAGTCTAAACGACCTGTTGTACAGCAAATTTAGGGTTCTGCCAGAACCTTTTTTATAATTCACCCAGAGTTGCTGACCGTATATATTACTGCAGAAAGTACGAAAGAGTGTGTCTTTAGCTTCACTTGTACAGAAACGAAAGTTCCTTCTGGTCATATTCGCTTTAGCACACAGGCTTCGAGATTGTTTTCTTATATCCGAGTCATCACTCAAGGAGCTGGTAATAGTTTGACCCAAATACTTAAACTCTTGTACTTCCTCAATTACTTCACCATTCATTTTAAACCTTATATCAGCTGGCTGATTACAGCTTTTAGGATGAAATTGCATAACCTTAGTTTTTGTCACATTAAAAAGAATATCATGTTTCTGCGAATACACTTCGCAGACTTTTAGTAGCCGATCCAGACCTTTAACAGATGGACTTATTAACACCATATCATCGGCATAAACTAAGTTATTTATCCTTGTGTTATCTATACAACATCCTACTGTTGCCTCATTAAGTGAAGCAATTAATCCGTCAATATACACATTAAACAGCATAGGGGAGAGCAAGGAGCCTTGTCTCACCCCACAAGAGGAGCCAAAACACTCGGATAGTACATTGCCCCACCTAACAGTGAAAGATTGGTGGGAATACGAAAATTTCAATAAATTTAATATGTACATGGGAACCTTCCTGTCTTCTAGTTTTGCAAATAAAATATTGTGGTTCACCCTATCATATGCCTTACTTATATCAAGGAAACAGCTATAAATGGTTGAATTACTGTCACTGTATTTAGATATTGTTTCTTTAAGTACATAGATACACAGGTCAGTTGAGTGGGACCTTTTAAAGCCAAACTGATTAGGAGATGTCCATAGGAAATAATTTAATCGGAGTAACAAGAGTTTTTCTAGTAGTTTCGAGAAGCAGGAAGCGACAGCAATAGGCCTGTAATTATTGCTGGACAGAATGTCTCCATACTTATTTTTGACCAGGGGCAAGATATATACCCTCATGAACTCTGCAGGGATATAGCTATGAGCAAGCATGGCTGATAGGAGCAATGATATATGCAGACATACTACGTCATTTGCATATTTTAAGTGCTCATTCGATAAGTCATCTACCCCTGACGCAGAACCAGTCTTTAACTCTTTAATTAACCTCTTTACTTTAGAAAATGATATCAAAATATTTTCCCTTGTCCCTCCCACAATCGTTTCGCTGCAATCTATCTTAAGATTATCCCTACTCACACTATTAAGAATGTTAGAGTAGTGGTTTTTCCACAGCTTTGCAATTTCATCGTCCCCCGACACCCCATCGATTGTCGGAGGGAGGACATTTTTGACACCCGTTTGATTTTTAACAAATTTCCAAAATTTGTTATTATCGTTATTTATGCGAGCTTCACAGGCTTTTGATGCTCGAATAGACTCTTCTTCCTGTTTACATCGCCTTATGGCCACCTTATACTGACCCCGACTTCTACACATATTTATGTATACTGGTCCTAATCTGGGTCTACCATGAAAGCACCACAAATCGTAGGCGTCTTTCGATTCCCTCTTCAGGGGGGCAATAAAATCATTCCATCCAGGAATAACCTTAGTATGATAGTTGTAAGAGTTAATCAATATATATATATAGTATATATATTATATAATTAATAATATATATATATATATATATATATATATATATATATATATATATATATATCCCCGCAAGGGGGTTCTAAGCTCGTGCTTTTGAGTGCTCTTTGTGCTCGTTTGTACGTGCTTGTTCCTGGAGGTTTCACGTGCGCCCTCCCGGCCCTAGCACCCAAGGATGATGGGGCTCGACCCTGCAGTCTTTCTCATCCTTGGTCTTTTTCCACTTCGACTGTCCCCTCCACCCTTTCTTTTTCCTCTGTCTTTCCTCTCACTTTTTCTTTGTTTTTCCGCTGAGATATGCCCTTTTAAATAGAGGCGAATCGGTTCTTCCCGAACTTAAAAAAAAAAAAAATATATATATATATATCGGGTGGCCCAAAAAAACTCCTTGAGATTTGAACATCAATAACTTCAAAAATATGTAGTTCACACTTCCAAAATTTACGTAACTTTTACCTCAATCTATTGATAAGCCATCATAAAAATTTTCAGACCTCTACATAAAACCTTTCCCCACAGCTGAGGGAACAATGAGGTATGGTGAAAAAAACGAATATCATAAACTGAAAAAATTTTATTATTCACATCTTATCAACAAATATGATCAATATGTCCGCCGTCCTGCTGACAAACTAATCTTAACCTTTTCTTCCACGACATGATACATTTTCTGATTTCTGCTAATGTTATTTTGTCCCAACATTCGAGTATTTTTTTTTAATTGCATTTCTGTAAACTTTTCTGTTTGGCCTTCATAAATCTTCTTCTCTGCTAGAGTGTCCATAAGCAAAAATCCATGGGATTGCAATCAGGTGATTGCGGGGGCCAGTCGTTTTTTCCAATGAAGTTGACTACATTCCTGTGTGAACTTACTAGTATGAGCTGTAGCATCATCTTCTTGGAGTATGAAATCATTTCCATAATACAGACGCCGACAAACAAACAGGCAAAAGATTCTCCTCTAAGAGATTTACATAGGTTTGAATTAATTTTTTTTTATTTTCTGAAATGAAATGAATTTTCGTCTTTCCATTCCACGATACACCTGCTAATACCATGATTTTTTTGGGAAAACCGACTTGTCTGGTGGTGAAGTCTCGATTAGGAGGAATGTCTTTCTTACGCCGACCATAAACAACATCGTTCCGGTAGTTTCGAGCAATCTCGATGGTGAAATCTTTTTCATCTGTAAAAACTATTTTTTTTAACATCATTGGACGAAAATCTATCAAGCAATTTTCTACAACGAATTTTTCTTTTAGCGCTTACATTGCTGTCACGTCTTTAAACACGGATCCTTTTAAATGCTTTAAGTCCTACCGTTCTCTGCATGCTTTGTATGGAACTTCGACTGATACCTAAATTTCTTGCAATTTTCCTCTGAGAGCAGTGTGACTCAGGTCGATCCTCTTGAGATAGGTTCATCATTTCGATCATTGCTATATTATCTTGAGTGTAAACTGCTTTAGGGACCACTTCCACGCTTCCGTGCCGTCGAACCGGTTGCTTTAAGTTTTTTAATTATTCTATTCAGGCGGCGATGATGATGATGATTCACAGACGTAACATTACAAGTTATTCCTCGAAATTCCATCAAAGTTCTTGCCCCAGTCCATCTTTTTTCCAAGAAACACTTTTCAATCATCGCTTTTTCACCGTTAGTTAGAACCATAATTTGAAGGGCAAGTTTAAAAAACAGTATTTAAGATGGGCGTAGCCTATATCATCTGACGTTTTTCAGAGACTAACAGATTATCCATAGGCAAGGAAACTACAGGGTGGGCCGTAAGTTTCCATACATAGGAAAAATTAAACGTTTGTTTTTATGTTTCAGATACCCTAAGAATATGCGTTTGACGTAAGATCTTGTTTACTGATGAAGCAAATTTTTACGTCAATGGAGAGGTTAATCGGCAAAACATACGTTATTGGAGTAATGCTAACCCTAACTGGCTGAGTCCGACGAAGATGCAAGGTGCCGGTAAAGTGATGGTGTGGGCCGGGATATGGGGTGACAGAATTATTGGACCAATTTTTGTCAGTGGAAATCTTAATGCCGAAAGGTATCTTAACATGTTGCAAGAAGAGATTTTCCATCCCTGCTAAACGAGGAAGGTAACTTCCCAGTTTACTTCCAGCAAGATGGAGCTCCACCTCATTATGGTCTTCACGTGCGTCGGTATTTGGATCAGCAGTTTCCGGATGCTTGGATTGGTCGGCGTGGTCCTGTGGAGTGGCCTCCCAGATCCCCAGATCTCACCCCCTTGATTTCTATCTTTGGGGGCACTTGAAGGCCATGGTGTATCAGGAAAAGATACGAGATATAAATCATCTAAAGGAACGTATCACCAACGCCATTACAAGCATAACGTCAACTGTGCTAATGCGTGTTCATCAACAGTGGGGAACACGTATTGAAATGTGTTTTCAAAACAATGGCAACCATGTAGAGCATATTATATAAATAAAAATGGTTGTCCATAACAAAATGTTTATTTTTCCTATGTATGGAAACTTACGGCCCACCCTGTACTACAAGTCTTAGAATAGTTGCCAGGATTTGTGATTTAGGATTTGTGATATTCGTTTTTTTCATCATACCTCATTGTTCCCTCAGCTGTAGAAAAAGTATTTTATGTAGAGGTCTGAAATTTTTATGATGGCTTAACCTTTACCTCAATCTATTGATATGTAAATTTTGAAAGTATGAACTGCATAATTTTAAATTTATTGCTGTTCAAATCGCAAGACTTTTTTTTGGGGGGCCACCCGATATATATGAAAATGAAAGGGTTTATTGGCAGACTATAGTCCATATGACAAATATTATTAATACAATGACAGTTCACATACTAAGGATAGAAATATATACAGTTGATTAGAAATAATACAGTAATATCAAAGTAAAGTGGAGCTACAGACATACGTTTTCATACCAAGAAGTCCATAGCTTAGAGGATAAACAGCAGGACTCATGGATAGCTTGGATAATCGGGTTGGTTGATTTTATTAATTCTTTGCGTTAGACTGTATTGAGCAGGTCTTGTTACCTCCGGGAAGCTCGGGACATTGCGGGTAGCAAACATTTGCGAAGCTGAGCATCTCGGGGGTAATTTATGTAAGAGTCTAAAAAACTTGTTGTACAGCAAATTTAGAGTTCTGCCAGAACCTTTTTTATAATTCACCCAGAGTTGCTGTCCCTATATATTACTGCAGAAAGTACGAAAGAGTGTGTCTTCAGCTTCACTCGTACAGAACCGAAAGTTCCTTATAGTCATATTCGCTTTAGCACAAAGGCTTCGAGATTGTTTTCTTATATCCGAGTCATCACTCAAGGAGCTGTTAATAAGTTGACCCAAATACTTAAACTCTTGTACTTCCTGATTACTTCGCCTTTCATTTCATATATATATATATATATATATATATATATATATATATATGAATAGAAACGACATAAGTATTAAGGAACGTTTCTGCACACGAGGAGGAGAGATAACGAATAAATGAAAAATGAGGCGAACCGCCCGGGAATCGAACCCAGGGCCTTCCAATTGCCGGTTGGACGCGCTACCATTATGCTACGGACCTCGACTAATCACAAATCGAAATTCTCCCACATAGGGCAGAAACCAATGCCCTGAGAGGGCACCCTCGCAAATCGTGAATATGCGCATATAACTGCAATGACCACGCAGTATATAAATGAATAGAAACGACATAAGTATTAAGGAACGTTTCTGCACACGAGGAGGAGAGATAACGAATAAATGAAAAATGAGGCGAACCGCCCGGGAATCGAACCCAGGGCCTTCCAATTGCCGGTTGGACGCGCTACCATTATGCTACGGACCTCGACTAATCACAAATCGAAATTCTCCCTCATTTTTCATTTATTCGTTATCTCTCCTCCTCGTGTGCAGAAACGTTCCTTAATACTTATGTCGTTTCTATTCATTTATATACTGCGTGGTCATTGCAGTTATATGCGCATATTCACGATTTGCGAGGGTGCCCTCTCAGGGCATTGGTTTCTGCCCTATGTGGGAGAATTTCGATTTGTGATTAGTCGAGGCCGTAGCATAATGGTAGCGCGTCCAACCGGCAATTGGAAGGCCCTGGGTTCGATTCCCGGGCGGTTCGCCTCATTTTTCATTTATTCGTTATCTCTCCTCCTCGTGTGCAGAAACGTTCCTTAATACTTATGTCGTTTCTATTCATTTATATACTGCGTGGTCATTGCAGTTATATGCATATATATATATATATAATATATATATATTGACGATTGGCTAGGTAAGTCGTAAGATTTTCGTTAGTTTTAACGTTTATTTGATTAGGTATGCGCGGACAAAGTTGGGGAACGCAAACTACACTAGGATAATTATATAAACAAAAATTATTTGTACATAGAATATATATGATATTAAATTAGTTACCTTGTAATATAAAAGCGTATAGTACAAATATCATTAAATGGATATTTAATAAACTAATGTAATTTGTTTCTGCAATTCCGAGATTTTGTATAAAAATTCGTAGTTTTCTTTTAAAAGTTTGGAAATAAGTTAATAACTTCATCTAGCATTTTCATCCTTTGCTTTCTGTTTCCATTCAATTACGATACTCTACTTTTACTTTTTTCTTTCTCTCTTTATTGTGGGTTTTTCTGCGTTTATGCTTTATTTACTGTTAAAGTAAATATACAGTACGAGTTAAAAGCGTAACTCGTCCGTTAATGAGTATTTTTGTGTAAATATGGTATATATACAATTTACGGTAGGTTGATTTTGGAACTGTGATCTTGGACTAGTCTAGATAGAAAGGTATTAATGTATAAAAAACGTTGCACCAACTCATATTTGTGAAAATGATTGTATTTTTTGAGGATTGTTAATTATTTTTAAGTTGTAAAATTGCCAAATTTTACGCGTAAAATCGCGCGCGCGGCATTCGTGCAATGTAAACAAACAAAATATCGGACCTTATTTCATCAAAATAATCAATTAAAATTCGGCTTTTTTAACAAAACGATGCTTGAAACTTATTGTAAATGCATTATAGATGTTTATTAGTGTATTATTTTGTATTTTTTAATGATATTTACCTATAAAATGTGTATTAAATTAAGTTATTTTATGATGCGTTCATTTAATTGTGTTTATTTTCAGATATTTCATAAAAATGGGTAAAAAACGGAAGTCTGCAGTGTTAACTCGAAGTGATAGTGCCAAAAAATTCAGTGGCCAGCCTTCCCCTTTGGATAAAACAGAGCCTCCTACCCTCCGCCAAGTTATTCAGTACAGTTATTTCCTCCAAAACAGCCACCCGGACTTGAAAGAATATGATATTGCTGAAATGATAGCAAAGGATGTGATTGAGATCTGGCAAGCAGTGAACCCGCGGCTGCTCCTGTATGAGGAATATTATGTAGTGAAATTGGTGGATAAAGTGTGCTTCAAGAAAGCAAAAGAGATAAACAGGAAATCTCTTTCTACAGTCCAGGAGCAGAATCTGGAGGAAAAGATGGATAAACTTTTTGACATTTCTGCTTGCACCTGTAAGCTACCTGTTCGTCCCTGTGATGACAATGCTGTGAAGTGCAAGAAAGAAAATTGTCAAACACAGCACATAATCTGCACTTGTCCTCCCAGTAAGAAGGTAATGTTATTATTTTTTTAACTTTTAACTGGCCTAACTTAGTGCGATTAGGTGCCTTTTAAATGGAAGGAAATTCAGTGCTTGTAATTGAAAAATATCGGAATTTTTCTTCTGTAATCTTCCTCCCCCCCCCTGGTAATAGAAATTAATAATAAATTTTTTTTCAGGATTTTATCTCTTATTTTAGATCCGCTATTTAATATACTTTAATATTTCAGGTTCCAGTAGAGGAGAGGGAATACTTGAGAGATCAGAGGGCCAAAATAGGACCCAAGGGCTCTTTCCAGCTGGGATCTGTGGATAAAGCTGCTGTGAAGAGAGACCAGAGGGCTGCAGCTGAAGCAGAAAGATTACAGAGCCAGATTCAACAGCAGCAGGAAGTGGATTTGGCCACTTTTGCCTCCACACCTTCACAAGATATTTCTTTTGAATCCAGCTCAGGAGAATCAGGAGAGGTAATATATTTTTTTTCTTATATCTTATCCCATTTTTACCCAAATTTATCCCTACTTTTTGGCCCTATTTCCACCCTTTTTTTCCCCCATTTTCGCTTTAGTAATTTATTCTTTATTTCGCCCATTTTCGCCGACTTTTTACCTGAATTTTTACCCATTTTTTCCCCCTATTTTCCACTTTTTTCCCCCATTTTCGTTTAAGTAATTTATTCTTATTTCCGCCCATTTTCGTCGATTTTTACCCATATTTTTCCCTACTTTTTCCCCTATTTTCCCCCATTTTGGCTTTAGTAATTTATTTTTTATTTTCATTTCAGCCATCTGGTGGTGAAGCTGAAGAGTTCAAGCCAAGGAGGCACCCAAGTGTAGGTTACAGCTTTTTGAAAACCCCCAGATATGCCATGGAACTGATCAGGGGTGATGTTTCTTCCAATCTTGGGGCAAGTCTTGCTAATGCCTTCCTCCTGGACTTACAAACTATGGACCTGCTTAAGCCTGGCCTTGATGTGAAACAGATAATAGTTGATAAATCGAAAATGGACAGGGAAAAGGCTAGAATGAAAGTGAAAAGTGATGAAAAGCACAATGAGGGTCTAGAAAAGTTAGTCTGCATTGGGGTTGATGGGAAAGTTGACAAGGACACTTTTCTGTATGGAGAAGTTAAGGATGAAAGTGGGGAGACTAAGCTGAAGAAAGGAAAGGGACAAGAGCACCATTTGACTTTCACAAAGGAGCCGGGAACTGAAAGTGGAACATATCTTACTCACAGAGTCATCCCAATTAAAGGTGCGACTGGAGTTCTTCTTGGTGAAGAAGTTGCTAGTGTCTTGGAGGAGTTTAACAGTGTTCATACCCTGAAAGCTGTCCTCCTTGACAACACAAATACAAACACTGGCTGGGAAGGAGGCCTTGTAACAGCTCTGGAAAATAAAATTGAGCGGAAATTGCACACCATTGGCTGTTCACTCCATCAGAATGAGCTTCCTTTCAGAGCTGTTTTCAAGCATCTTGATGGCAGTACCAAAAGTCCCACTGCTTTCACTGGTCCGCTGGAAAAACTCTGTGAAATTGACTACCAAGATCTACCACAAGTGGAATTCACCAAACTCAGCGGCCCCCTGGATGACATGGAATTTGCTGAGGAGACACTGAATGATCTCAGTAGCGACCAGAGGCTTTTTTTGGAGTATGTGCTTGGAATTTCCAGGGGCAAAGTCAACCGAAGATTTGCTGCCTGGGAAATTGGACCATTAAACCATGCAAGATGGTTGACTTTGGCAATTAGATTGATGTGTCTGTGGACCAGAGGTGCTTACCCTCCAGAACTACAGGATAAGCTTTACCAGGCCATCAAGTTCATTGTGGAAGTGTATGCAGTCAGTTGGTTTGAGATCAAAAGGGACAGGAAGTTCCACAATCAGCAGCTGTACATCTTCAACATGATCCAGAGGATCAAGCAGCAGTCTGAAGAAATCCAGGGTGTTGCTTTCAAGAACCTGAAGTACAATGCTTTTGCCTTGCTGCCCGAGAATGTGCTGTACTCCATGATGAAGTCTGACTTGGAAGTGAGAGAAGCTGCTCTCAAGAAAATTCTGTCCATCAGGTAAGCATTTATTAATTTAAAAAAATGTGAAAAAAAAAAATTTGATTATGGGGATTTATTTAATAAAAAAAAGGCCCGAGTTCTATAAATCCCCATAATCGAATTTTTTTTCACATTTTCTTATCCCAATTCCCCCCTTCCCCTCTGATAATGGAAATAATCTTACCTTCTTTCTGAAAAAAAATTCGATTATGGGATTTATAGAACTCGGGTTTTTTCTTTTTTTAATTTAAGTTTAATTTAAATCAGCAATTCTGAGACTAATAGGGATTAAATCTTAAACTGGAATAAAAAATAAATAAATTATTATTCTTTCAGAAGTGGGAAGCCAGCCAAGAAGAGGCTGAAGAAGATCACAGCCATCAACATTGAAGCTACCCACTGGTCAGAACTAATCAACCTTTCTCAAAGTGGCATCTGTGAACCTGCTCTCACAGAAGACTTTTCTGACCAGGAGCTTCAAGAAGCATTGCTGAATGGCACCAAGCTGTAGCTGCCTGATCTGCCTTCACATTCTCAGAGTGTTGAAAGGGCCGTGAAGCTGACATCTGAAGCTTCCCATACTGTTTATGGACTCGAATTAAGGCACAAACACATTCTGGCCAAAGCCCTAAGCCGCCAGATGAGGTCTTCCTTTGCTTCTAAGGGCTCTTACAGTGAAAATTATGATGATCTTGGGATCTAAATGTGTCTATTTGACTCTGTACATGTTTTTTACTTTTTTTCAATAAAATTGTAACTTTTTCAGGATTTTTTTATGAAAATAGCATTATTTTTTCGGCCGAAAATTGCGAAAATGCTGTATTTTTTCGGTACGATTTTTTGACGATTTTTGAAACGGTTTCCTCAAAAAACGGTTAAAGCTAGGGATCTGAAATTTTTTTATTATCATATTAAGCCCTGACTATCTCGACTAGTCCAAAGTCATATCTAAAAAAATGCGGAAAATCAACCAACCTTAATATACATAGCAAAAAATTTCAACGTGTAATTGTTGGAATGACCAAGACAAAAACTGACACAACAAAACTGAAATTTTTGTGAATGTTATTATACATATTGAGCAAACATTATATTAACAAAATTAGTACTGTTGTTTCAGCTATTTTTATAGGTATCCTTATATATAATACTACATATCATTGCCACAACTATTGTTGTTATTGTTGAGGTTTCATCAACTTTTTTCCACGCTCGAAACCCTTTCTTTGGTTTGGAAAGGCATTTTTTTTCATCAAACTATTGGTATGGTGCAGATTGATATAAACTAAATGTATAATTAGAAAGTAAATTATTCCGTTATAGAAATTACATCATTCTTCTTATTGAAAATATTCATATTTAACTGTAAATCTTTTGTTCTTGAATAATACTGAAGGTATTCTGCCATATAAAAATATTCTTTATGATTAAAAATATGCAAAAGAAATGTAAATGAGCAATTTTTTTCTAGGATTACTGTTGTGCACAACCAGTATCTACATTTCAGAAGTGAAATTGACGGGAACTGTAAAGAGTAAAACACATTGTTCTGATTTAAAATGCAAAACACAAAATCAAACTTGTGGAAAGAATTTTGCCAAAAGCTGAAAATCAGTAAAAAAAAGTACTAAAACTTTCAAAACTATAAAGAATTCATAATTGGATGGAGAAATAATCTTACGCCATTGTTTAAAGGGTCCTTTGTTTTTATGATTAGATGTTTAATACAATGCCACCCCAACTTGGTCAGTCATTTGGAAAAGATCCTTTTCACAAAAATAGGAAGGAATAAGTTAAAAAACCAAAGCATTTCCCCTCCACTACTCACTCCCTGCATAGTCATTACTATTAAATGACTCGAGAATAATAATAATAATAATAATGATAATAATCATCATTCAGGAGGGTCAGAAACTGGTACAGTGCTCAGGCTAAATAATGCGGCCCATTGCTCTAACTAATGCCTTGGAAAAGGAATATAAGTTAAACTTATACTGAAAATTTTTGAAGTATATTAATTTAATATAAAAAATTTCTGTGCGAAGAAACTCGTTTATTTTCTGAATAACTGACCAGTTAGAGTGCCCGTGTATTCGTCACTAGGGATTGTCGTTTTGAGTCATTTTGTTTATCCCGGGATTCCGGGATAAAATCTGTCTTCGTCCCGGGATCCCGGGATTTCCCGGGATTTTTATTTTATATGTATTTAAATTCTTTATACTTTTAAAAAGGAATTAATATAAAAATTATAAAGATTTCATCATTTATTTATTTAAACATATTCCATTAGGTAACTATCAGTGTGAAATAACTAGCTTAAAAGACAGTTGAGTGCAACAAGACAGCTATTTGTAAGAAAATCAACACTTGTAAAGAATAATATCCTTGTAAAGAATAAACATGCTCGTAAAAACACAAAAACAACTAAACATATGAAAATGCAAAACATAGCGCATTTAAAAGAACTAATTTGACTTATAATACGAACGTAGGAAACATAGACAATTCACACTCTTATCACTCAGCCGAGTTCTAAGTTTAGTTATAAACAGTCCTGCAGCTGAAAAAGCTCATGATACAACATGTATGATCGTGTAAACAGGGTATTTATACTATATATACTAATTATTATGTAAGTAATTAGCACCGGGATATCCCGGGATGAACGAAAAAATCCCGGGATATATCCCGCACATAAAATCAACCGGGATCCCGGGATCCCAGGAAACAATCCCTATAATCGTCACCCAATCTTAAAAAAACAAATGGTGCATAATGGTTCACAATTACTTTTCCATCCAATTATGATTAAGATTAGGGGGGGGGGGTTGAAAGTTTAATATTTTTCTTCATAGATTTCGATTCTTTCAAAGGCTTTTGTATAGCCGTACATCACAGCAGTTTACAATATATATATATATATATATATAATATATATATATATAATAATATATATATATATAGTGGGCCTAGTTTTAGACGTTGAGGTGATGCTGATTAATTTAATGCTAGTGATTAATTGATGCAATGATTGATTGTTATAATCACAGGCTGGGTTAACAATTTATGATGTCCTACACTCAGACCTACAGTATCACCGGTTGAAGGTAGCTAATGGAGTAGGCCTACTATAATATTTCTGAGTGATACGCATTGCTTCGAGGTCACCAGCTTGGATTACACCCAAGCAAATATTGTTAAGGTTATAAAAAGCACCTTATTGTTTTGTATTTAATTAGCAAAATAAATATGTTATTTGTTCACAGTGAATAACAAATGATTGACAGTAATTATAGTGAATAACAATTATTTAACGACCTTTATATTATGCTAATATGACATGGCGCTGAGCCAAAAAATAAAATGGTTAAGAGCCTAATTGGCAAGTAATGCATTCATTTATGATAGGCTAATGGCATGCAAAAATGGAACACACATGAAATATGAAACCTAGTGATAACAGAAATTATGCACGTGCGTTTTGGTACACTGAATAGAATAAGTAACACACTGATTATGTAGGCTAAAGGTTATACATAAATGAACATGGAATAAATGTTTGCAGCCTAATAAATAATAGGAAGAAATGCTATGACAGTGGTTATATGGATATAATTTATATAACGGCAATTATATGATGCTAAGTGATTACCCATAAATGGAACATAGAACAAGATGCTGCAGCCTAATGATAACACTGGGGAACAAATTTCAACTTTTTGTCTATTGAATTAGATTTGACAGTTAGTTCTAGGTAATTTGGGTGCGCTGAGCACGAATGTTTACTCGGTTTTGCTCTATCAGGTCCTGATTTTGCTCAACACCCCTCCTCTTTCGTCGTATTCATAAAAAGGTTTTTTTCTCAATACTCGCTAAGTCTTTTTGCAGTTACACATTATGCAACTAGGTTTTTATCTAGGTATTTGTACCTATTGTTATGGTATTGTTGTATTATGTATATTTTTATATGTAACACCCTAAAAATATTTTTAATTTTGTCATTTTTAACCCATTTTAATATTAGTAAATTAAGCTAAAAATATCATAGAATTCTAAAATTTCTCGAGCGTTCCTGTTCTCTGTAGAGTATTCTAGAGGGACAACTAAAATATATAAAAGCGACTCGTTTCCAGAGTTAATCAGTCAATTCAATCAGTCAGTCAGTCAGTCAGTCAGTCAGTTGAGTTAGTTAATTAAGTTTGGGCATTAACATAATTTTGAATTGGCATATGATTTAGTGAGTAATTTTGTCATCGTGATTTAATATAGTTGATTTAATTAGACGTAATTTATATTGTACCTACTCATCCGTGTTTCTAGTTTAATTTCATAGATTGTAAGTACCTATTTCATAATAAGTACCTATTTAAACTAATTTTTGTGTTTATATTTCAGATTTTCTTAAATTTATATGAATTAAGGGCTTTAAATACCTTTACAAATTGGCAGAACAATCAAGCAATATGTCATCAAGCACTAGAAAGTTCAAATGCAAAAACAACCCTGATTCCTTCTGTTATATATGTGGAAATTTTACACTTCCACATCAACGAGCAAATATAACTGACTTCGTAAAAAGAGCTTACTTAGCTTATTTTGGCATAAAACTGGGGGACCAAGATAAATCGTGGGCTCCACATAAAGCCTGCACTATATGCATTGAAAGACTGCGACATTGGACGAAGGGTTCGGATTCAAAAATACCTTTTGGAGTTCCGATGGTAAGTTTATGATTTCATAAAACTACGTAATTTAATCACTAGTATACTGTAACTTACCTAAATGTAATTGTAACTTAGGTACATAAACAAAAATTTACAGAAAATGTTTATAAGAATCTAAAATAATGCATAAGGTTGAAACACATAGAAATGTTAAATGTTTGGGTGATAACTTTTGATAAAATTCATAAAAACAAGTCTGTCGTCGCTTTTGTTAACGCTTTACAATTTTTTTTCCATATCAGGTGTGGCGAGAGCCTACTAACCACGAGACCGATTGCTACCTTTGCTTTGTCAAGACTTCGGGCTTCACTAAGAAAAATAAACATTGTATCGAGTACCCAAATTTCGACACCGCGATACGACCTGTGCTACATTCAAATGAGATCCCCATTCCAAAATTTAAGGGTCTGCCAACTCAAGAATTAGTTGAAGATGTTCCTGAAAATATTGTTATGCACTTTGAGGAGTCAGACACCGATTTTGACCCCAGCGTATTTGAAAGTCAAAACGATCCGCAAAAGTTTAACCAGGCCGAGTTGAATGATCTTGTAAGGGATCTAAATTTGCCAAAAAAGGCTGCGGAAATTTTAGCTTCAAGACTTAAAGAGAAAAACTTGCTTACTTCAAACACATACATTTCATTTTACAGAAAAAGAGAAGAAGAACTTGTTAAATATTTTAGAACAGAGGATAGTTTAGTATATTGCTGCGACATAGTTGGTTTGTTAAAGAAGATGGGGGTTGAGTCTTACGATGCAAATGATTGGCGCTTGTTTTTAGACAGTTCGAAAAGAAGTCTTAAGTGTGTGTTGTTGCATAATGGCAATCTATACGGCTCGATACCGATTGGGCACTCAACAAAATTAAAAGAAAAGTATGAACATATAGAAAAGGTTTTAAATCTTATCAAATATAGGGAGCACGAGTGGATCATATGTGTTGACTTAAAAATGGTTAATTTTCTGCTAGGACAACAAGGAGGGTATACTAAATATCCCTGCTTCCTTTGCTTATGGGACAGCAGAGCCAAGGAAGAACATTATTTCAAACAAATCTGGCCAGCACGAACATCACTTACTGTCGGAGAAAAAAACGTAATTAATCCACTTTTAGTGAGCAGAGATAAAATCATATTTCCTCCTCTGCATATAAAACTAGGCCTCATTAAACAATATGTAAAAGCTTTAGATACGAACGGCGAGTGTTTCAAATACATAACTTCAAAATTTCCAAGTTTAAGTTATGAAAAAATCAAGGCGGGAATTTTCGACGGTCCACAAATAAGAACAATGATTAAAGACAGCAATTTTCCTAATGTCATGAATGAACGCGAAAAAAATGGCTGGTTCTCATTTGTGGACTTGATAGAAAACTTTTTAGGCAATTATAGGGCAGATAACTACGAAGAAATCGTAAAAAACTTTTAAGGGACTACAAAGAGTTAGGTTGCAATATGAGCATAAAAATGCATTTTTTGAATAGCCATCTTGACCAATTTCCAAGTAATTTAGGTGATGTAAGTGACGAACAAGGGGAGAGATTCCACCAAGATATCAAAATTATGGAGGAACGGTACCAAGGCCGCTGGGATTCCCACATGATGGCTGATTACTGCTGGTGCTTGAAAAGAGACCTGCCATCAACAAGCAAATACGCTAGAAAGTCTTACAAAAGAACATTTTTGCCACAGTGAAAGCTTCATATCTGTTTGTTTTTTTATTTTAAGTCATTTCTATCGTTATAATGTAATTTTACTGTAGTTTGAACTGCTTGTATTCATGAAACTTGAAAAAAAAATTTAACACATGACTTAATTTTTTAGTCCTAATTTGAAAAATCTGGAAAATGGCACATAGGCTGTCGACAAGAATCAGGACCTGATAGAGCCAAACCGAGTTGAAATTCGTATTCAGCGCACCCAAATTACCTAGAATCAAGTGTCAGATATCATTCAATAAAATACGTGTTGCCCAGTGTAATTGGAAGAAATGTACGTAAGTTGGTACACTATAAATGGATTAGGCCTTCAATAATGAAATGCTTAAATAAATCGCATAAATTAACGGATGCCAAGTATTTATGGATTACACGAAAGAACAATAGCTAGATGGTACACGCATACGGTATTGGAATGACACTTGACTTGGGCACAGGAAATAAGCCTAGTGTGGGTTTGTATTAGAGAATTAGTCTGATGAACAATCAAATATTGTAATGACACTTGGATTAGGAAATAGGCCTACTGCGTTTCAACGAGAATTAGTTTGAACGATTTGTAAAACATTTTGCGTTTATAGCCTACGCTTCTGCGGTATACTGATGTAGGCTTTGCGCTATTGTTTAAGAAAAGAGACAGAGCTTACCGACCACGGGTGATACCTCTAGGTTAATGAGTTACTTGGAGGTTGGCCTATTGAACTGTAGGCCTATTGCCGTCTGTTGTTATGCACGTCGAGATCGTTCTCGAAGAGTGGGAGCTTGAAAGTGAAATTGACTGTCAGTTGTTCCGCAAGTCAAGGTTTTCACGGTGAAGTGTTAACGGGCCTATTGGATTCTCGTTGACTGCCGCTTTTCGTAAAGCGGCGAAAGCTCAACCAATGTGAAGTGATTTGGGTTTGTAGCTTCGTAGAAGATTCACGTACTGTATCCTCCTTGAGGATGTTTTCTCGTAGCGTGTTGAACTTTGCCGGTGCTCTCGAGGATGATTGGTAACCGGTTGAGGTGTGGTGAAGAGGCCAATGGAAACGCCTACTGCGGTAGTGTTGTTTGTTGCAGGAAGGATTTATAGCTTACGTCAAGTGATGCTTCGTGTAGAGTTGAGATGATGCTTGAGGGACTGAAGCCGGCTGAAGTCGAAACGGCGCTGGGCTTAGAAGAAGTGCTTCTGCAGGCTGACGGCGTAAGGTCTTACTTGACGATAGATCGAAAGCCTTGAAGGAACAGCACTTTTACAGCAGGCCGCTCCTCCGGCGGGAAGTCGGAGGGCGGTTGATGTGACAAGTTGTGTTACGGACATAGGAGAAACGTAACACGTGACGAGAAATGCAAACGAGAAGTGAGCGAGCGAGCGAGCGAGTGAGAGAGAATGAGCGAGTGAGAATGTGTATCAGTGGAATCTCGCTTATATAGCCTCTGTGACGCGGAAACTTTCCCGCCATATCTTGAGACGCCTTCTACGCGTCCTTTAGTTGTTAAGAGCTTGCTTTCACGGGCTTTTGGGACAAAACAGACGTTTTCATTGTTTCTGATTCCTTGACCACGTGTGTCTTCTAAGAATGTTTGATGATGGCGTGGAAGAAAGAATTTGTTTGTCTACTTGTTAGTCTATTTCTTGTCGGTCATATATATATATATATATGGTGTGTGTGGACCATAAGAGGGCATTAGGGGCTTTTATATTAATTATACGATTCACTATATTTTACCAGAAACAAAAGGTGCTACTATAGCGTGTGGTCTACAAAGATATTTACACTATAGCGTGAGGTCTACAACATATTTACAAATCCACTTACATTAAAACAAAAAATTTAAAGGACAAATAAACAATTCATTCTATGGGATATAATGCCCAGTTAGGTTAATTGAATGCCCGGTTAGGTCAACTGTATACCCTTGACGATTGGTTAGGTTAAGTTGTGATATTTTCGTTAGTTTTAACCAACCAACTGTCAAGAGCCCTAACTTGGCATTCAATTAACCTAACCGGGCATTATATCCCATAGAATGAATTGTTTTATTTGTCTTTTAAATTTTTTGTTTTAATGTAATTGAATTAATATTTCTCTTCATGATTTCTCCTTTTATAGTCCGCCTTGACCTCACATTCGTCCCCAAAGATAAATTCAAGTCAGGTCAGGTCAGGTCAGCACAAATTCAAGTCAGGTCAGGTCACTTCAGCGCAAATTTTTTTTGTAGACTAAAGATATCTTTGTTGACCGCACGCTATAGTAGCACCGAAACAAAAGAAGCGAGCTCAATTATCGTGCGAAGAATAATATTATTATACCGAACAAACTTTTTCATTTCGCTCGAGCTCTTCTTCTTCCTTAAACGAAAACCTGGAAACAAAATGAGTTTGAAACATTACGACTGAGTCACATTCATTGTATACATAAAGTGTAATCCATTATAAAATAGAGAATACGTGTCTTTCTACAACATTTTCTTCCATTTTTGTGATCTTTTCACACGCCCCGAACATCACTTTGAATTTGGCTGTAATATAAATGTCTGCACGCGTGACATCACCCAATTCCTCTTCTCATCCATTGTATTTAAAAAATTTCTTCAAATTCCACCTGGCCACACAAATGGAATTTAATTTTCATATGCTATGTAAATGGCAGCGCGCGCGCGCGCACACGCACACACATATATATATATATATATATATATATATGTATATATATATATATATATATATATATATATGTGTGTGTGTGTGTGTGTGTGTATATATATATATATATATATATATATACATATATATTAGTTACCAATTTATAATTATGCAGATTAATGGCCAATTTGTAGCCATGTTTGATGCGTAAATCGGTACTATAAGGAATGATGTTTATAATTACGGTTATAAGTGATTGTTATTAATAATTCACAGGCCTGCAAAATTGAGGGTCCTAAAAACTTTTTTGAAATTGTATGCTGGTTTTATAGGAATTTGGGGTGCTAAATCCAAAAACGGCCTCAGATTTGCTCCATCACGTATAGTTTTTTCACAATTTGCTATGACGTTTTTATGTTGTAATATGTTACTGAATAAAATAAGTAGTGAAGAATTACCACATGAATCCTATTTCCTGACCATTTCTGAATATATTTATTTTAAAAAACTATAAAACTTGGATACTTACATCTTTACTTAGTGGAATGGCTTAGTAGTCCCGTTTTCTTTTGCCAGTGAAGCTGCGCCTGTTGCATTTCCTTTTGTGCGCTGCTTCCGGATTTTCACGATGCAGCATCCAGCAATAATCCCCCATCATATTAACGTTCCATCGGCCTTGGTATCTCTTTTCCATCTCCTTAATGTCTTGATGGAAACGTTCTCCCTGTTCCTCACTTACTGCACCTAGATTTTCTGGGAAAAAGTTCAAGTGTGCATTCAAGAAATGAATTTTGATACTCATTGAGCATCCCAAAGCTTTGAATTTCTCCAGCATGTTTTCAACGATGAGTGCATATTCAGGGTCCTTATTATTCCCAAGGAACTTAGTAACCACACTTTTGAAGGAATTCCAAGCCTCTTTTTCTACTTCAGTCATCGTAGACAAGAAGTTTTCATCTGACAGCAGTCTTCTAATGTCTGGGCCTACAAAAATATCTTCTCTTAATTTTGCTTCTGATAGGTTAGGGAACTTCTTGCAGAGGTACTTAAAGCATTCTCCACTTTTTTCTAATGCCTTAACAAACTGTTTCATAAGGCCTAGTTTTATATGAAGAGGTGGTAGAAGTACTTTCTTTGGGTCAACAAGATTTTTACGCAAAATATTCTTGCTTCCAGGTTCTAGAGATCTTCTTTGTGGCCAGTGTTTTTGCTCCCAGTGTTGACTCTTTGCTCTGCTATCCCATTCACAAAGGAAACATGGGAACTTAGTATATCCTCCCTGCTGCCCCAGAAGCATGCACAATACCTTAAGGTCTCCACAAATCATCCAGTGATGATCATAATATTTTATCTTTGTAAGAACCAATTCCAAATTCTCATAACTTTCTTGGAGATGTACCGAGTGACCAACAGGTACAGAGGCATACTTGTTCCCATTGTGCAAAAGAACAGCTTTTAGACTTCTTTTAGAAGAGTCGATGAAAAGTCTCCATTCATCCGCTTTGTACTCAATGCCAAATGCCTGTACCAAACCATCAATATCACTACAGTAAACTAAATTGCCCTCATGTGAAAAGTAGTGAATAAACTCCTTTTCTCTTCTTCTATACAAATATATCGATGTTCCAGCTGATAATAAATTTCTTTCTTTTAATCTGGAGCCTAAGAGTTCAGCAGATTCCTTGGATAATCCCAAATCTCTCACTAAATCGTTTAGTTCAGATTGAGTGAACAACTGGGGGTCTTGACTTCCTATATCACACTGAAATTCTTCATGATCAGTATCTGAACCAGAATTACTAGGCAAATCTTCCAATGTTTCTGGTGGAAGCGGAACTGGAACTTCTGGCCCATGAGGAACAGGTCGAAAAGCTGATGGAAGATTTGGATAGAATATGGCTTTCTTATTTTTTGAGTTATAGCCTTTAACATCACAAGAGCAAAAATAGCAGTCATCACAGTGATTTTTGGCTCCCTCCATACCATTGGCACACCAAATCTGAATGCTTTCTTTTTGCCTTTACTCCATTTCCTTAGATCCTCTACGCAAATAAAACAAACTTTGTGTGGTGCCCATGGTTTGTCTTGGTCTCCTAGTTTCATTCCAAAGTAGGCATGGTACACTTGCCTAATAAAATTTTTTACGTTTCTTTGATGTTTCTTGATCACAAATTCCCCGCATATGTAGCAGAAGCTATCGGGACTGTTGACACATCCACGGATAGCCATGATTCACAACTTACTACAGTACCCAGAACACAATAAGAGTCTTGAATTTAATTTAATAAAGGCTAAATAAGGCTTTCTTAACACTATCAAAACACGCTAGTTCGCTGATATAAAACAAAAAACAACTCAAAATCACTGAAAAAATTCGCTTCGGATGAATCATTGTGCGCATGTCATGAAATCTGAGTAACAACTGACTCATACGGCTTGGCAACCCAGTATTTATAGTCTCTTAGAAGTTTCTAGTAATTTCCGGAAATCTGGCATTTTCTCGAAGTCGCTTCACAAAAAAATCGAATTTGTGAAATAACTTTGTGTCGTATGACATTTTTATTGTGTTTTTCGAATTCAGCACACAAAAATACATTGTAAACAGCTAAAATTATGAAAAACGTTTTTCCATCGCAGGCCTGTGAATCAATGATAAATGCTTTGGCCGAGGTCACCAGATCTTTTCAGATCAAAGAATGTTATTAATTAAGTTATTAATTAGGTTGATTGATAGATTGAGTTTTCTTCCTTTATTACACAAAATCACGATTTATGAATGAGATAGAAACATGTCGTTTAGTTACAATAATGATTATACGAAATTAAATTATTTATGAATTAGAAAGAAACATGTCGTTTACAGTTGCAATAATGTATACACTTAAAGTAATAACGCGCGAGGTAAATGATTAGTCTTTATATAAAGTTAGGTGAATGACACCAGGGGCCAGCGGGGCTCTGCACAAATGGAGTCTACATGGTAGTAGCTCGTGGGTCACTGAAGCTGGTGTTCGAAGGGAGAGAAGCAACGTTTCCAAGTGCGCAATTGGGTGAAAATATGGGTGTTATATCGCCTGATCAGTTTCCTCACACCTCATTGGTGGAAAAACTTACGTGGTTTAATAGCTAATAACCCATGCGCAGTTTAGCTCTGATTTTACATGGATAATCCTGTGCGCTGTTTTTGTCAGAAAATCGACCTGGTGCGAGGCTATTTTACATTTGTTAAACAATAACAGCCTATTTTATCTTATGTTATTCATTTATATAAGAATTTTACTATATTTTATATTATTAATAAATCCCTCATTTTTGCAATCGCAACATTACCTTGCCCTTAAAAAAAATTAATTTCCCAGTTAAATTTCAACTACAATTACGTGATTAGTAAAAGTACTAAGTTACTGTTAAGTTTATCGTAATTTATCATTAAATTCCAAATTTACTGTAATTATTTTTTGTGCTTTCCTGTTATTCTAGACCCCAAACTTTTTGCCAGATTCGGACGCCACTTGCTAGATTGCCAAATTTTTTTTTTAAACGTTAACGAACCAAACCTAACCTAACCTAACCCCTGGTTAGGTTAGGTTTGGTTAGTTACTTAACATTTAAAAAAAAAAATTTGGGCAATGAAATTTGGCAATCTGGCAAGTGGCGTCCGAAACCGGCAAAGAGTCTGGGGTTCGGGATAACAGAAAAGTACTTTATTTTTATATTACCATTTTACATTATTAAATTTTCCGTTCAATTATATTTACTAATTTTTGAAAGTCCTAAACTCATCGACCAAGTTAAAAACCAATGGACAAGAACTAACGACACGAGAACGACAAAAAAATCTAACAAATCGAACGACAAAAAAAAACATTATGTACAATATTTAATGACAAAAATTATTTACACAAGAAACCAATTATATACACAATTTAACTACTTCAAATCCCTATTTTCGCTCGTACTTACTGATTTTAATAGGCCCATTTAACTACAATGATCGTAATTTTCCAAACGATTTACAATCACACGTTGCTGGTGTTTGTCTTTGCTGCGTAACCTTGAGCACACAAGCAAACGGTAAGAATCGTTCTGTATAGGGTGTTCATCAAATGTTACTGACTCAAATGAGGCCTTTTACAGTAACCTACCGGGTGTTAATAACTGGCTGTATACGGTCGACCATTATTTGTGTATATTATCTACATTAATTGTGTAATTGTGTATACTATCTATATTGTGTAATTGTGTATACTATCTCGGGTACGTAGCGGTCCAACAGGAACTGGTGTTTATCAGTGTCACAAATACAAATCGACAATCCCTTACGGGAAAACGTTAGACGAACTAACACTGCCCGCCGAAATAAACCAAATCAGTTGGATATTCCTTTACAGCGAAACCCTGTAAACCAGTAAAGACTGATTTCTCGTATTAGAGCAATTCTGCCTTATAGTCCACAGAACCAAAGCCGCTTACCTCAATTACCCGTGTAAGTTAATGCACGGAAAAAAATTTACAATAGGCAGTCCCCGGCTTCCGAACACAATGTGTTCTTGAAAATGTGTTCATAAGCCGGATCAATAAATCCCCTTTGCAATAAGTGATTAATTGGTTCCTGAACACAAATTAAACCCTTTTTCTTACATAAAAACATTATTCAATGTACGTTTTTTAATTTAAGTAAAATGTAACATACCTTAGGTCCACTGGATGAATGGCATAATGGAAGTGGTGAGAGGAGAGGTGGAGAGGCTGTATTAGTTGGATGGATACTTGGAGGGAGACTTTGATGGAGACTTTGGATGAGAATTGGCAGAAGACACAGCTGCTGATGTTGAAGCTGTTGGTTCACTGGTGACTGAGGGAGACTTTTTCAGAAAATGTGCAAACTTTGCAAAGGTAATTCCACAGCAGCCTTCGTCTTCTCTTCATAAAGCTCCTTGTAGCATGCAAGGCTGTTGTTACTGAGTGTTGTAAACACTTCTGGAGGCCATGGCAAATCTTCAGTTGTTTGGGTCATTCTCCTCCAGAAGGGCCAATCCCCTCTCAAAGATTTTGAAAGCCTCCTCAAGAACCTTCATGGTGAGATTTTGGGTTTTTGGAGACTCTGGAACCCTTGCTGATGCTTTCTCATCTGCACCTTTCTGCTCCTCCAGTTGCATGAACTCTTCATTATTCAGTTCTTGAAAATGGGACTGCAGGGGACTGCAGCAACTGGTGTACATCATCAGCCTCCACTTCAAGGCTGAGTTGATTTCCCATCTCAACTACAGACTCCCTCACATCTGCAATCACAGGCTCTGGCTCAAAGCCCTCAAAATCTTTCACAAATTGAGAGCAAAGTCTCCCCAAGACTGTGCTATGTTTTTCACAGTACTGTAGATATTGTAGCCCATCCAAAATTCCTTCAAGGTTGCGGCATCATCTCCATCGGTGGCCCTGATTGCCTGTGCAAATGTCCTCCAAAGATAGTAAGCCTTGAAGGTGGCAATGACCCCTTGGTCCATTGGCTGGAAGACTGATGGAGTGTTGGGGGACAAAGACACCACCTTCAACATTTGAGTCCAAATCACTTAAATAACTTGGGTCTCCAGGAGCATTGTCAAGCACCTTCAGTGCTTTAAATGCTAATTTTTTTTAGTGCAATATTCTTTCACTGCTGGCACAAAATGGTGAGCAAACCAGTCCTCGAAAATTACACCAGTAACCCAGGCCTTTGGGTTAGTTTCCAAATAACTGGAAGATAAGTTTTACTAATTCCTTTGAAGGCCCTGGGATTTTCACTGTAATAAACTAGCAAGGGCTTTAACTTAGAGTTTCCAGCTGCATTACCACCAAGCAGCAGGGTTAAATGGTTCTTTGCAGCCTTAAACCCCGGCATGCTTCTTTCCTCCCTGGCAATATAGGTCTTCTTAGGCATTTTTATTCAAACCAAGCCTGTTTCCTCCACATTAAAAACTTGTTTGGAGCTACAGTATAGCCACTCTCCTCAATTATAGCAGCCAATTCACTTGGGAAGCTACATGTTGTATCTTGCTGGTGTCCAAAGTTTGTGCCTGTTAGTACCCTAAGCGTGTTAAGTCTTGACGTACATTTGTTTTTAATGTCCTGAATGTGGTTTGCAAAAGATAATGATGTGTTGTATGTGACCCCAAATATTTTGGTTCTGTGAGTGTGTGGAATGTTGGTGTTGTTTAGTGTAAGCTGTGGAGTTATCTGGTGTTTTTTTGTGTTGCTTGTTAGCAAGGTGATGGTTGATTTTGTGGGCGCTACTTTGAGTCTATTGTGTGTGAACCAGTCTTGTATACTGTTTATAGAAGACTGGCTTACACACAGTAAACTCAAAGTAGCGCCCACAAAATCAACCATCACCTTGCTAACAAGCAACAGAAAAGAACATCAGATAACTCCACAGTTTACACTAAACAACACCAACATTCCACACACTCACAGGACCAAAATACTTGGGGTCACATACAACACATCATTATCTTTTGCAAACCACATTCAGGACATTAAAAACAAATGTACGTCAAGACTTAACACGCTTAGGGTACTAACAGGCACAAACTTTGGACACCAGCAGGAAACAACATCACTCATATACAAACAATATACTCGCTCAGTTATGGACTATGCTAGCCCATGCTGGGCACCCATTATCTCAAACACACACATAAACACCTTACAGACAATACAAAACAACGCACTTCGTATCATTACAGGATGTACTCAAACAACACCAATAGAACACCTGCACACAGAAACAAAAATACTGAAAGTTAGGGAACATTTAGACATGAGGGGAACACAATTCATGGCAGCAGCGACAACTAACCCACAACACCCTTGCCACTACATGTACAATCATGCACCAACACCTCGCACCATTACGGTAACACCAGAGAGACATTATAACCAAATACTCCATTCCATACCACGCCCCACAGATATCACACAGTACAGAAAACACATACACACACACACCTAACCCACAAAGCACTGACACAACTCGGTCCGAATGCGGTCCTAGGTGCGAAGCCGCCACCCATTGACAGGTCAGAGACCAGCCTGAGCAGATCGGATCGAGTTAACTTAGCACGATTCCGATGTGGACATCACCCCAACTTACAGACATATAAACACAGGCTAGACAACTCCACAGACGACACCTGCCACCTGTGCCAGGACACACCACAAACAATTGAACACATTATGACAGACTATACCGCTCTAGCACAACATAGAACACAATACAACATCACTAGTGCGCTGAACCTCTGGTCCACTCCGGAGAGGGCGATCGGTTACCTGCGTGCCGCCGGCTTGCTCGATCAGGGTGGGCTGAGCGGCTAACCAACAACAACAACCTTGCAGCTTCCCGACTCAATTTAATGTTGTGTAAATTAGCCCTGGCCTTAAATCTATTAAACCAGCCACGGCTAGCCATAAAAGGTCAAAATCACTCGATGATTCGCCCAATTTTTTTTTTAATGTCTTCGTGAAGACTCCTGGCCTTCTCCCGAATTATTTGGAGGCTTAATGGGATGTGTTTTCGGTTCTGGTCTTCTATCCACAACACTAATAATTTCTCCATTTGTCACTATAGGCGTATGAGGCGGGGGGAGGTCTGGGGGGACGGCAGCCCGACCCCCAAGAACTAGGAAATTGAGCATTTTCAGGACAAATATTGAGCATTTTCAGGGCAAATACTGAAATTTTCAGGGCAGATTTTTCCTGACATTCTTTTGTATTTTTTTACTTCTTGAGGTTACGTGCGTATTTACATATGGGCCAAATGGGCCATGGCCCAGGGCGGCAAATTTTAAGGGGGGCGGCAAAATTTTTAGGGCAGTAAAATTCTGGAGGAAAAGTCGTAACAAGAAAGGTAACAAGAACACTTTTTAGGTAGGGAAAAAAAAATCCAAAATTTCTGGTATTTTTTTAGTTAAAAAAACGGAGAAAAGTTAGTACCACTTAAAAAAAAAATCTCATTACGTTTGAACGAAGTCGACTTCAAAGTTGGTCCTTGGCCTTAATATATTTTATTAATTTTAATAATATCTTTATTTTAAAGCTAATTATTTTATCTTATTTCAGATTTATTGTTTACACTTTACAGAATATCAAGCAAAAAATTAGCCAATTATTTTGTTTAAGGTTTTCTCTATAAAATTGAATTTATATTTTTTCTATTTTGCAACTTTGAACTTTGAAACTGGACAACATTTAAACTTTAAAGACAAGATTGTGTTTATCTCAGTTTAGTACAGTAATGGTATTTATATAAGGTAAGAAGAAGGCAGTTTTTAAGACAATTTTGAATTTTTTATATTAACTTAACTGCCTATATGTAGTTAGCTGTTAGAGACCTACTCAGCCTGGCTGAGCTATTTTTTTTAAATATATAATTATAATATATTTTATTAATTTTAATAATATATTTCTATTTTAAAATATATTATTTATATTTTTAATTAATTTCAGATGTATTTGTTTTTCAGATGAGTCATGGGAGAAAAAGTCTAAGCGGCTCGGAGTATAAGAAGAGAGCTCTGGAGAAAGCTGAAAAACAACGAGATGTCATTGACAAACCTACGAAAATTGATACTTCTTCAAAAAATCTGATATAAAGAGCAAAAATGTTAAAACAAATCCGAGTGTTCTTTTAAAAGAATTAGAATGTACCGAGATTAGGAGTTTCCAAGAAGATCAAAATGTTAATGAAGGTCCTAGTAATTTTAGATTATCTGGTAGAGAAGTTCAAGAATCATGTAGGTAGCATCACAACTACCTCCAGCAATACTTCCATTGGACAAGACCCAGCATTATGGGAAGTTAATGATGCTACACGTCATTATGTGTCAGCGCATGGCATAAATCAGGACCTAGAAAACATGAACTTTTCTCAATCAAAGAGACGTTATGGTGAACGATTCAGATATTTTTGTAAAACCTTATTTGAAACACAGCTTGTCAACGGAGAGAAGGTGAAGAGAACATATTTAATGTATTCGGAGAGCACAGGCTCAATTTTCTGCGTTCCATGTCAGTTATTTGGTGGAACTACTAAAATTGGTAAGGAAGGATTTGATGACTGGAAGCATGGCAGTGAAGCATTAATAAGCCATGAAAATTCCTCTGAACATAAGTCATGTGTGTTAGCTATGAAAATGAGAAGTTCAACTCTCGGAAGAATTGACAGACAACTTTTCTATCAAATTGATGAGGAGAAGAAGTATTGGAGGAATGTTTTACAACGAGTTGTTGCAGTGGTCCGGTCACTGGCATCTCATGGTTTACCTTTTATGGGACACATTGAGAAATTTGGTTCTGTCCACAGTGGAAATTTTATAATGGCTTTGGAACTTATTGCTGAGTTTGGCCCTTTCCTGGCGGAACATATTGCAAAATACAAAAATCCAGGAAAAGGTCATACCTCATACTTGTCTTCGTTTACATGTGAGCAATTCATCAAACTAATGGCTGACAAAGTTACCAAACAAATAACTGAGGAAGTGAAATGTGCAAAGTACTATTCCATTATTGTGGACTCCATCCCAGACATATCACATGTCGATGAACTTGCAGTTATTCTGCGTTACGTAAAAGATGGACATCCCGTAGAGCGATTTTTGGCATTCCTTCCCAGCGTAGGCCACAAATCAGAGCAGCTTTTCAACTCAGTTTCCAGCACATTAAAAATGCATGATCTCGACATTGCAAACTGCAGAGGACAGTCGTATGATAACGATCCCAACATGTCAGGGACTTACTCTGGCTTGCAAGCCAGAATAAAAGGAGCGTTCCCAGTAGCAGTTTACGTACCCTGCTCTGCACACTCATTAAATTTGATTGGACAGTGTGCAGCAAGTTGCTGTAAGGAAGCCATTGATTTTTTCGCACTTCTCCAAAATCTTTACGTGTTCTTCACTGCCTCCACTCACCGTTGAGAAATACTACAAAATCATTTTACCAAATCTGAAAATGTAACGCTAAAGAACTTAGACACTCGATGGTCAGCCCGTGAAGAAGCGTGTAGGAGTCTCAATAAAGACTGGGAAGAGGTTATAGAGGCACTTACGTCCACTGAAGAAGATGAATTAGAAAAGCCTTGCACACGCAGTGAAGCATCAGGCTACCTCAATCAACTGCAACGCCTTGAAACTACAATTCTTTCTTTAATGTGGGCTGACATTCTGGAAAGGTTCAATGTTAATAGTAAACAGCTCCAAGCAGTTAACATTGATCTTGGTGTCGTAGCAGAACTGTATGCATCATTAACATTCTATGTAAAAGATGCAAGAGACAACTTCGACTTTTATGAAGAAGCAGCAATTAAGAAATCGTCTATCCGCGAATATGAAGTTACAATGAAAAGAAAAAGAAAAGAAAACTTCGAGTCAACGAAGCTCTCGAAGGCGAGATAGAATTAGATGGACGGAGGAACTACTTCGTTAATACTTATCTTGTAGTACTTGACAGATTATTGTTGGAATTAAACCGTCGCAAAGATGTGTATGAAAACCTCCATGCACGGTTTGCATTTTTTACAAAAGTCACCACCTTGAATCCGACAGATATAACTGCCAATACTATTAAGCTTTGGGAATTTTACAAGGATGACTTGGCGGAAGCATTTGTTAATGAGTGTCTTCATTTCCGTGGGTTTCTTCTGAATTTGGAGAAAACTCCTACGAGCATTCTTGAGATGAGATGATCCAAGCAAAATGATTAAAAGAAATTTACCCATATGTTGATATTGCGATCAGGATCTTCCTATATACGCCGGCTTCCAACTGACTGTTCTGCCGAAAGATCTTTTTCTGTACTGCGACGACTACAGAACTACCTACGGTCAGTGATGTCAGAAAATCGTTTCAACTCTTTAGCTATCCTTAGTATTGAATCGGAACTCACGAGAGCTCTTAGCTATCCAGATCTTACTGACTCCTTCGCTGCTCAGCAATCTCGACGGAAACTGCTTTGAGTATTCTACAACGGTCAATTTCGTAACTAAACATAAAAATCGTAAAGATAACCTACAATGAATTTCTGTTCACACATTTAAGGGATTGTTTTATTTATATATATACATATATATATATATACAGTATATATATATATACATTTTAACTGCAAACAACACACAGTATAATTAATGTAAAGAACGACCCTTGTGTGGAAGAACGTTCCGCACAAGATGAGGAGGAAGAACGAACAAATGAAAAATGAGGTTACCACCCTGGAATCGAACCCGGGATCTTCCGATTGCCGGTCAGATATGCTATCCACTACACCATGGGTCTCGATTAATCAAATGTCGTAATTCTCCTACATACGAGCAGAAACCAATGCCCTGAGGGGGCACCTTCGCATGCTGTACCTATATATACATTTTAACTGCAAACAATCGGAAGATCCCGGGTTCGATTCCCGGGTGGTAACCTCATTTTTCATTTGTTCGTTCTTCCTCCTCATCTTGTGCGGAACGTTCTTCTACACAAGCGTCGTTCTTTACATTAAATATACAGTATATATATTATATATATATTATATATATATATATATATATATATATATATATATATATATATATATTATCATAATATACAGGATGTTTCAGGAGGAAAGGTCAATACTTCGGGAGGTGATAGTATCGGTCATTGTAAGAAAAAAAGTTCATATGAACATGTGTCTAATTCTAAATGGTTACGGAGATAGAGCTGTTTGAATCTGATGCGCGCGCAGCTCTTCCTCCCCCTTCCCTCCCCTATAACCTTGAACTATGTCAGCTGTAATGTAAGCATGTAACATAAGCCAATCGACAGCTGACTGTTGTGAGTGACATTGTTTGTTGTTTGAAGCAGTGTTAAGAATGTCAAACACCTTCACACATGCCGAATATGCAGATATAGTGTATGTCTACGGTTTTTGCGATGGAAGTGCAACAGCTGCTGTTGCAGAATACCGTCGACGGTTTCCGAACCGCAGAATTCCGGATCGAAGAGTGTTTACCAGGGTTTTCAACACATTGCGTGAGATTGGTACACTTCCCAGCGCTCATGTTTCATCTGAACGTGAAGGTCAACAAGATGTGGATGAAGTGGTAAACATTCTTCAGTTGGTAGAGCGTAGTCCTACTACTAGCTCACGAAGAATTTCTAAACGTCTCGGTGTATCACTCACAAGAGTATGGCGAACATTACGTGAGGAAGGCTTGCATCCATATCATGTACAGCGTGTACAACACCTTCAACCAGGAGACGCTGCCATGCGACTGGAATTTTGTCATTGGGTAAATGCTAATCGCCGATTTGCTTCGATTAATACTGTTCACCGATGAAGCTACTTTCACCCGTGACGGTATCAACAACATTCGTAACTCTCATCGGTGGTCAGACGAAAATCCAAATGTCACTGTGGAAACAAATTTTCAACATCGCTTATCTGCCAGTGTGTGGTGCGGTATCATCGATGATCAGCTGATTGGCCCTGTTACTTTAGAGAATCGTCTTACAGGACAAAGTTACCTAGAATTTCTGCAAAATGAATTGCCAGGACTATTGGAGGATGTTCCTTTGGCTACACGCGCTGGTATGTACTTTCAGCATGAGGAGCTCCTCCACATTCTACCCGTCTGGTGATGCAATACCAAAATCAAACTTTCCCTGATCAATGGATCGGCCGCGGTGGTCCCATTCAATGGTCACCAAGGTCTCCAGACCTCTCTCCGTTAGAGTATTGTTTGTGGGGGTGGATGAAAAGTCAAGTTTACAAAAGAAAGGTGGATACACGAGACGAATTGCTCGCGCGCATTTTGGATGCTGCTGCTCGCATAAAGGAACGTCAAGATTAACTCAGACGAACAACACGCGATCTTCGCACACGAGTTGCAAAGTGCATTGAGGTTGACGGTGGGATTTTCGAAAACGTATTATAAACTGTAACAAATTTGTCATTTCTGTATCTGATACCATTCAAAATGCCAATGTTTAAACATTAAGTGTTAGAAACAGTAATTGGTTTCTCTTGATTACCATTAACAATGCTTTTGTATTTGTAGATTCAAACAGCTCTATCTCCGTAACCATTCAGAATTAGACACATGTTCATATGAACTTTTTTTCTCACAATGACCGATACTATCACCTCCCGAAGTATTGACCTTTCCTCCTGAAACACCCTGTCTATAATATATTATGATTGATATAAAAATATCTTATATGTTAAGATATATTTGGCTAGAGTAAATGCCTAAACCATTTGACTGCATTTTACTGAAAACCCTTATATCAAATAACTATTTATTGCTAAATGGTAATTTCGTAAGTGTCCGAAGGGCGGCTAAATCAGTATGGCCCTTGGCGCCAGGAAACCGAAATCTGCCCCTGCTTGAGGTGAGTTAATTACTTGCTACTATACTTGTTGTTAATAATTAAAACATAAGTTGAGGACTTACTGAATTCTACATTAACTGTAATGCCGTAGTTTTGCTTCTCATTTAGAAATGTTGTAGCAAAATTTTATCTAATTTTTTGTAAATTGTAATGTTTTTTATATCAAAAAGGCTTTAATATATGTTACTCATACTCTAACCTTTGTGTTATTTTATGCTACACATAGAGCTTATGCGGAAATCAGGGCACCCTGAAAATTTTCAGGGCAAATTTTTTCCGCCCCCTCAGTAAAGTGCCATCCCATACACCTATGTCTGTCACCACTACACTTCTTTGCTTTGATGAAGTTATTGTTGCCTGCATGGGAGTGGAGCCTGTTGCATGCTTCATAATGCGCACTTTCGCTTTCATTACAGTTCCATTAATGGAACGATTAACTCCCAAAGAACGGCCAACTTCAATCAAACTTTCATTCTTTTCAACACGCTTAATTATATCAATTTTCTCTTTAAGAGATAAACTTTTGCGCGCTCTCTTTTTATCATAACAAGAATTTTTTCGGAAATACGAAAAGAAGAAATTTCTATACACACGCACTTTTTTTTTTTAAGTGGGTAATTGAGAGGTCTGTCTTGGGCAGGGTTTCCCAATCTTTTGCGGTCACGGACAGGCTTGGAAAAATTACATTTTTCAGGATAATTAATCGTACTGTACAATTACTGTTACAATTAATTTTTAGAAATGTTGAATTACAATTATAATTACAATTACTTCGGCTCCGATAGTCACACTTATAATTACTATTAAAGGCCATATCCAGGAATTACGTCAGGTGGGGGTTCAAAGGACCAAATAGCAGCTCGAGACATTCCTTCCCAAGACATAAAAATTTATTGTTGTATGAAAGGTAAATGAAAGCGTTTTTAATAACAGAAAATAATTAAAAGTTTTGTATTGAAGCTCATAAATTACAAACAAAATGCAGGAATTTTCAAACCCATAAATTAAAACAATTTATTGTACATATAATTATTAACCACAGATAAAATCCATTTAAAAAATAAAGAACTAAATCTCATCATTTATCACACACATAGAACGAAAATAACAATTATTTCTAAATTGAAGTGCTTAATTACTAACAAATTTACAGAACAAAATTTTCCCGTCTACGGCGATATTTCACAAAATTTGAAATAACTTTTTGAGGGTCAATGTCTAGTTCCCTGTGGACTGACTTAAGGGTAGTCCGCTTAGGGCCCCGCTGCTACTAGGGGGCCCCTAGACAGGCTCCCAGGTCATAGCTCAGTGGGCAAGAATAGGAATATAGCTGGTTATTATTAATATTAGTGTTGTTATTATTATTATCATCCTTATTATTATTATTATTATTATTATTATTATTATTGTCGTATTAATTAAAGTTTTTGTATAAGACAAATGTGATAAAACGGAGACAAACGAAACGTTTTGGTCGTTAAGCGTAAATAACTATTGTGAGATCTTATTTCTTTATTATTTAACTTTATTCTTACAATATGCTTATACTTTCCTAAATGCTTAATTTTTCTAGTATTGTCAAACATTATTTCACTAATTTACTAATTATTAAGAGATTTTGTAACACTTTAAAACCTAGGATTATTTTCGTTATGTTTTCAAGTTTATTAATTCTTTTCTCATCTTTTTCAGATAATGTGAATTTTGTTGGTTAAAACCTAAATGGTCTGATTATTTGAATGTATTTCATTAACGTTACAATTATAATAATAATTATTATTATTATTATTATTATTATCATCATCATTATTATCATGATTATTATTATTTAGCAGATTAGTTGATTTTAACTAGATGTGACTTCGTGCATCTTGGAAAATGAAAAGACATTATCCATCAGGAGCTGAAAAACGGAAAAAGAAGAAAATAGAGGAGGAGAAGCTTTCCAGTAGCACAGGTGAGATGTGTCACTTGTATATTCTTATGATTACAGTTCAGGCAACTAGGTTAGGTAGACTATCAAGCTAGGCAAGTGCTCAGGAATCGTGTAGAGTAAGCTAGTCTCTGTAATATTTATAATATTTCGAAATGTGAAATTTAATGGATCACATCACCTCAAATTCTGTTCACACAGATCAATTATCAAACAAGATGAGAAAGAGTATTTTAGCAAAAATTAACAGAATGTGTAATGTTATGTTCTTCTCAGGAGCACTACTGAAATATTTGGAAAAGTCATCCTCAGCAAAGCCTGATGAGCATCATGAGCCAACAGCAGAACCATCCTCTGTGCAACCTCAAACACCAGTAGAAGTAGAGCCTGATGAATCAACAATTGGCCCATCTTCTGTTCAGCTTCAAACACCACACACAGGCATTTCTACTGAGCAACAAGAACCAAGATCTGCTCCACCGCTTGATCCGTATGACTGGCTAGTTGTCCTGTCAGATGCCTTGAAGACAGATCTGGTGTCTCGAGAACCATTTCAAATCAGTCCAGATTTCACATTCCTTAAAAGAGAGGACGGTAGAAGCGTTCATCACCATTACATGTACAAAACATTAATTAATGGAGAAAAAATAAAGCGAAGCTGGCTGATGTACTCTAGAAGGAATGATGCTCTTTATTGCTTCTGCTGCAAGTTGTTTTCAAGGAAGTCGTACAAACTAATTACGGATGGACTTTCAGACTGGATAAACGTTGGTTCGCTTCTGAAAGGCCATGAAAATAGTTCAGAACATGCAGATAACATGGCGACATGGAAGGATCTGGAACTGCGGCTAAAAACTGGGAGGACCATTGACCAAACTGAAATGTCATTAATGGAGGTAGAGCGAAGACGCTGGCGATATGTTCTCACACGTCTTGTAAGTATAATCCAATCACTGGCAGAAAGAAACTTTGCTTTCAGGGGGTCTTCCTCTACATTGTACAATCGAGACAATGGCAACTTCTTGAAGGAGGTTGAGCTGCTTGCCAAATTTGATCCAGTGATGAAACAACACATCAGCAGAGTCGAAAGTGGCCAATATAGTCATTCAAGTTACCTAGGAAACATCATTCAAACTGAACTCATTGGGTTCATTAATGGGAAGATCTTGGATGCCATTGTCGCAGAAATAAAACAAGCTAAATATTACTCACTCATTTTAGACTGCACTCCAGACATAAGCCACCAAGAACAGATGTCGATTATTATCAGAACTGTTAAAATGGGTGAAGTACCAGAAATAAAAGAATACTTCTTGGGCTTTCTTGAGGCTTCAGAAAGTACAGGCCTGGGTTTATCAGTTCTGATTCTGAAGAGACTAGATGAACTGAATATTCACTTCAATGACTGCAGAGGACAGTCATATGACAACGGAGCGAACATGAAGGGCAAGAACAAAAGTGTTTAGGCAAGGTTATTAGAGAAGAACTGTCGTGCACTCTATGTTCCATGTGGGGCTCACACTCTGAATCTTGTAGTGGCTGATGCAGCTAAAGCTTCCACAGATGCCATCAGCTTCTTTGGCAACGTACAAAAATTGTACAACCTTTTTGCAGCAGCTACACAGAGCTGGACAATCCTAAAGAAGCACGTGAACATAACACTCAAGTCTTGGAGTAAAACCAGGTGGGAGAGCCGGCTTAAGAGCAGTGAGGCTGTGCGATACCAAAGCCACAACATCAGAGAGGCCCTGTTTGAAGTCAGAAACATGCCACAGATGCCATAGCCAGGACTGAAGCACAAGCACTTGCAGAGGAGGTAGGGTCTTATCGCTTTCAGATTTGCACAGTAGTGTGGTATGACATTCTTCATGCAGTTAACCATGTGAGCAAACTTCTGCAGTCTACTACAATGCAGTTTGATGTGGCAGTCAACCTCCTCACAAAAACAAAAGACTCACTCACCAGCTACAGAAACACAGGTTTTGTTGCAACACAAGTCACAGCTAGGGACATATGAGAAGAGGATCAGATCCACAAAAAAGCACGTCGCTTACGAAGCTCTTGACGAACCATTTACAGAAGCCTTAAAGAGGCTGGAAGTCAAATTTTTTCAATGTGGTGGTGGATTGTGCCATCAGGTCAATAAATGAGAGATTCAAAGCATTAGATGATGTGAAGGACATATTTGGGGGTTCTCCTAAACTTCACCTCAATGAACAGGAAGACTTGTCCTGCAAGTGTGAAAAGCTCTTTAAGATACTGAGCTCTGGAGCTGACTCTGACATTGATGGAAAAGAACTGGCCCTCGAAATTAAGAACTTGTCGACTTTACCTTCACACAACATGACTGCATTGGAGCTTCTCTCCTTCATTCATCAGAAGCAACTGGAGGAACTATACCCCAATCTCTGTGTTGCACTAAGAATTGCCTGCACTCTACCTGTGACAGTAGCGTCAGGCGAGAGGAGCTTCTCTAAGATGAAGCTAATCAAGAACTACCTCAGATCATCAGTGGAGCAGGATCGCCTCAGTGGCCTTCGCATCATAAGCATCAACCAGGACGTTGGCAGGGAGATTTCATATGATGATGTTATTGATGATTTCACCCAGAAAAAATCTAGGAGGCAAAAATTTTGAAGAGACAAACTGTTCTGTATAACTGTTAGCTATTACACAATTGTATCGTAGAGTTAGTAATTGTTTGGTAGTTGATAATTGCATTATTTTTTTATACATAGTTCTGTCATTTATTCTAAATAACGTATAAACTAATTTTCAGGAATTTCATGAAGAGTATTTTTTCTGTTTGTCTTCTGAAAGTATATATTTGTTGTTTTGGACATAAATGTTTCATTAAAATTGTTTCATAATTGTTTTTTAGTAACACAGCCATTTTTGTATGTGTGTGCTGAGGTGATGTAGTAAGGCGTGAGTTGGTGGATGGAGGGGTGGGGCCTCAAATTGGTATACTGCTTAGGGCCCCCTAATGGCTAGAAACGGCCCTGCTCTTTAGGGTTGAAAAAGAGTAGAAATAGAGTAGATTCTAGAAATAGAATAGACTGAGTAGAAATATTGTTAAAATTTCGGGGGGAGGGGGAGGTTCATCCCCATAAACCATCCATAAATACGGCCTTGTTACTATTACAATTGCAATGACATCATCTATAAAACTAGTTAATCGGGGAGGCAATTGTAGACACCATTGACCAGGGAAGTACTCCGTGGGGGACGTTAGACAGAAGATAGGGAGTGCTGGAACTCCTGTTTCTCCTGCCACTGTCCTCCTTAGCTGATCTTTTTCCGTGTCTCATCTACCCTGTGAGCAGTCCAGCATGCTCTCAAATACAAACTTCTCTCCTTATTCCTCACTGCATACCAGGAACGGAGCAAGAGTGTCACGGGCCCCGGGGCAAAACTTATTTACGGGCCCCCTAACAAAATTTTTATTATACATTTATATTGCTTTTCTTTGCATTATTTATTTAGCATATATTTAAGAATTATGATACTACTTGTACGCATGGAGGCATAGAAGGCAAAACATTATGCAAAATATTGAGCTTTAAAAAGGATACCGCGAAATAAAAGTTTACTTACGACAACATCAGAACTTGACTTTTCTTGCCTTTCTTTCAGCAAATTCATTAATTAAACCCTCCAAGTTAATATTTCTAGCTTTCTTGTTTTCAATTGATATAATTGAGAGTCCACTTAATCTTTTTTCATTCATAGAATTTCGAAGATAGTTCTTTATTAGTTTAAGTTTTGAAAACGATCTCTCTGCACTTGAAACTGTCACAGGAATTGTGAGGAACAATGTTATGGCAGTCACAACTTCGGGAAAACTTGAGCACAAAGTACTGTTTCTTTAATTAAAAATGAATATAGCTCATGGATTGTCGTCATTTTTTCAATGTCTGTTTTTAAGTACATTCGAAAAGAGAGTAATTGACTTGGAAATCCAGAGGAAATATAATTTTTATATTTATTTACTAGCTTTGTTGCTCTCTCAAATAACTTCTCATCACTTGTTGAAACGACCCGGGCCCCGCCTGCCCCTAGCTAGCTCCGCCCCTGCTACATACACATGCATCTTACACACTACATAATCTTTTCAAAAATTTCAAAAAATAATGGCATGAACTTCAAGAGCCTCGGAGTCCCCTGGGGAGGGGACCATAAATCTCCCTCTTATGGCTCCCTCCCCCTGCCGATACAGGGAACGCAGACCTGGGCAGGGAGGCTGGATCTGCTACCGCACATTCGAGATGTTCTGGACTTCTGTCCGATTCACTTTTTTAAAATTTCTGCAACATTCGTGGCCTTTTCTCAAATTTTCAAACTGTGGAACACGACCTCTCCTCCTCTAAACCTCATCTTCTTTTCCTCACTAAAACTTAGGTGTCTGGGACGACTGACAGCAACCCATTTTCTGTACCCTCTTACTTTCTCTATACTCAATTTCACTCCAAAGGTGGATGTTGTGTATATGTACACAATGACCTAACTTGTTCTCGTATTGCCGAAACCGAATCTCCCGAATTCTATACCCTCTGGCTACGGTTTACATGCCAATCTCAAACTAAATACATCTGCGCTGTTTACCTTTCTCCTAATTCTACTGACTATCCAAAATTCTTTGACTACCTCATTTCCAAAGTGGAATACATTCTTTCCCCCTCTCCCTTTGCTGAAATCTCAATTTTAGGAGATTTCAATGTTTACCACCACCTTTGGTTTTCCTCCCATTTCACTGACATCCCTGGTGAACAGGCTTAAACCTTTCTCTCCTAAATGACCTACAGCAGATTGTACAGCACCCTACTCGTATCCCCGATCGCCTTTGAGATAGGCCCAACATTCTGGATTTATTTCTTACCTCTCATCCTTCTTCTTACTCTGTGAAACTTTTCTCTCCGTTGGGCTCCTCCAATCACAATCTTATATCTGTTTCCTGTCCTATCGCTCCAATTCGGCCTTTAGATCCTCCCAAGAGGAGGCGCCTTCGGCACTTCGGCGTCGCTGATTGGGAGGCCCTTAGGCAGTACTTCTCTGATTTCCCACGGAATGATTGCTGCTTCCGTGTCCGGAGCACTTTTGGGTGTGCAGAGCGCATCACAGAGGTGATTCTTTCAGGCATGGAGACGTAATTCCATATTCTCTTCCTACTGCAAATGCAAAAAAAACCTTGGTTTAACTTTACTTGTTCTAATGCTATCCGCAACAAAGAGGAGGCTTTCAGAAGGTATCGTCGCCATCTAACTCCTGACTTTTACTTAGCCTATATTTCTGCCCGGAATTGTGAAAAATCTGTTCTTCGACTCGCCAAAAATTCCTTCATCCGACAAAAATGTGAAAATCTATCCAATTCTAATTCTTTTCGCTCTTTCTGGCATCTAGCTAAGAACCTCTACAACAACTTTACTTCCTCTTCTTTCCCTCCTCTTTTCCATTCCGACGGCACAGTTTCTGCCTCTTCTACTGACAAAGCTGAACTCTTCGCTCAGACTTTCGCTTACAATTCAACCCTGGACGATTCCGGTTCTATTCCTCCATCTCCTCCCCCCTCTGACTTTATTATGTCTGAAATTAGAATCCCTTCTAAATATGTTTTTTCTGCCCTATCTGAGCTCAACACTAGGAAGGCGTATGGTCCTGATGGTGTTCCTCCTGCTGTTCTTAAGAACTGTGCTTCTGTGCTGACACCCTGCCTAGGCAAACTCTTTCGTCTTTGTCTCTCATCTGGTACTTTTCCTTCCTGCTGGAAGTTCGCTTTCATTTAGCCTGTCCCAAAGAAGTGTGACCGCTCTCAACCTTCCAACTATCGTCCAACTGCTTTGATTTCTTGCTTTCCCAAAGTTTTTGAATCTATCCTTAATAGGAAGATTCTTAAACACCTTTCTTTTCACAATCTGCTTTCAGATCGTCAGTATGGATTCCAGAATGGACGCTCTACTGGGCGATCTTCTTGTATATCTCTCTGACTCTTGGTCATCCTCCTTTCGGGATTTCGGTGAAACTTTTGCTATTGCGCTAGACATATCAAAAGCTTTTGATAGAGTCTGGCACAAATCTTTAATTTCCAAACTGCCCTCCTTCGGTTTCTATCCTTCTATCTGTTCCTTCATCTCTAATTTCCTTTCTGGCCGATCTATAGCTGCGGTTGTAGATAGCCACTATTCTCCTAAAGCTATTAACAGTGGTGTTCCTCAGGGTTCTGTCCTGTCACCCACTCTTTTATTTATTAATGATCTTTTAATTCACACTTCCTGTTCTATTCACTCCTATGCCGATGATTTCACTCTTCGCTTCTCCACTCGCTTCCCAAAGCGTCCCTCTCAACAGTCATTCCATGATTCGCATAGTACGGCTATGGAGCACCTGACCTCTAATCTTTCTGCTATCTCTGATTTGAGCAAAGAAAAACCTTGTGGCTTTCAATGCCTCACAAACTCAGTTCCTCCATCTTCCACAAGATTATCCCCTTACCTTCAACAACACACAACCCAATCCTTCCTCTTCTCTTAACATTCTTGGTGTTTTCTTTTCTCTTGATCTTTCCTGGAAAGATCACATATACTCTCTTTCTGAAACAGCTTCTAAGAGGTTAGGTGTGGTGTACCGCCTCCGCAGTTTATTCACCCCAACTCAGTTACTGCCTCTGTACAGGGGTCTTGTTCGCCCCTATATGGAGTACGTTTCTCATGTGTTGGGTGGTTCAACCCATACAGCCGTACTTGACCAGGTGGAATCAAAGGCTTTTCGTCTCATCATTTCCCCGCCTCTTACTGATTGTCTTCAATCTCTCTCTCTTCGCCGCGATGTTTCCTCACTCTCTCTTTACTATCGCTATCATAACGGACATTGCTCTTCTGAACTCTCTAACTGCATGCCTCCTCCTTTAAGGAGAACACGCAGCACCAGACTTTCTACACTTTCTCATTCCTTTTCTGTCCGACTATCTAATGCAAGGGTTAATCGGTATTTTCAGTCTTTCATCTACTCAACCGGTCAACTCCAGAACAATCTTCCTCAACCCATTTTCCTCCTGTCTATGACCGTCCATCTTTCAAACGCAGAGTGTCTAGGCATCTCGAAAACCCCGGACCGACGCTTTTGCGGACATTTGTCCTTGGCCCCTCCTTCCTGCATTATATATATATATATATATATATATATATATATATATATATATATATATACAGGGTGGGCCGTAAGTTTCCATACATAGGAAAATTTAAATTATGGTCTTCACGTGCGTCGGTATTTGGATCAGCAGTTTCCGGATGCTTGGATTGGTCGGCGTGGTCCTGTGGAGTGGCCTCCCAGATCCCCAGATCTCACCCCCCTTGATTTCTATCTTTGGGGGCACTTGAAGGCCATGGTGTATCAGGAAAAGATACGAGACATAAATCATCTAAAGGAACGTATCACCAACGCCATTACAAGCATAACGTCAACTGTGCTAATGCGTGTTCATCAACAGTGGGGAACACGTATTGAAATGTGTTTTCAAAACAATGGCAACCATGTAGAGCATATTATATAAATAAAAATGGTTGTCCATAAAAAAAATTTTATTTTTCCTATGTATGGAAACTTACGGCCCACCCTGTATATATATTAGTAAAATAGGATTACTGTAATAATAATAAACGGTAACAAATTGTGTACTCACATGTAACGATAAGTGATAAATTCCATACTAATAATTCATTAATTAAATTTGATGTTATTTTGATATTATCACATTTGATGTTATTTTTTCGTGTCTTACAAAATCTGATCGACTTCACATTCTATCGACACGTTAGAGTAAGTTAGGTTGGGTTAAGATAGGTTAGGTTAAATTAGTTTCTTAGAGTGTCGATGTTTTGGTCTTGTCGGCGAAATTGGTATAGGGCCATCTTTTCGATTATGACGCCATCTTCATGATAAAAAATAAACTAATTTGATGATAAACTAATTTTTCAAAAGATTAGACGCCTGGTTTAGAACAATCCCAGATGAGCCGGGCGTACCTGGCTATGTGAGGTGGAGAGTACAAGAAACCAACCATACCTAATTTTAGTGTGCAGTGATAACCAAGTTGCGCAGTAATAATTTCAGTTTGTGCAGTGATAAATTGAAAATCTATGCAGCGATAAATTAAGTTCTGTATCCGATATGGAACCTAATTTATCACTGCACAGACAATTTATCACTGCACAAATTGAAATTATTACTGCGCAAATTGGTTATCACTGCACACTAAAATTAGGTATGAAACAAACTCTCTACTTCACCAGGCCAACTCGAGAGGACGGACGACAAGCTTAACCTTCGTGAAATGAGGAATCATCGCACGGAACATCTGAAAGGTTGAAAGGGTGAAAGGTTAATATCAAAATATTTCATGGAATACTAGAGTAAACAACAAAAAATCCAGCTATGGGTTTTTGAAAAACATTTATCTCGTAGCGGTGGATCTGAGACGAAGATTAAACGATTGTTAAATAGGAGAATGAAGATTGTGTAAAGTCGTCTTTAGGAATAAAATAGAATGAATTAACTTTATTCGTGTAAATATTAATTTAATTTAAATGGATGAAAAACTTGTTTAAAATGTTCCATTTGAGCCCAAATATTCATATATGGATTTTGTTTACAAACTTTAAAAGCCATAATTAAAATTCTTGGTTACATATTAAAGGCTTCAAATTATTTTTCTGGTAATTTTTAGGACTTTTAAAAGGTTTAATTATAAAATTGAGATAAAAAACTTATAATAATATATAAAGTTTTAAAAGGCTGCTTTTTACTTTTATTTATTTACCGCTTATTTTTGTATTTGTTTTATTATTTTTATTTATCCCTTCGTTTATTCGCTTCCTCATTATTTCTCTCTTTTTACTGTCGTTTGTTTGGTTTAGAGAGACGTGGAAACAACTGACGTTAATTTGGAGTAAAACAAAAGTTCACTCAAGGTTGAGTGAGTAGAAAGAGGTAGTGTGTAAAACCATTCCTTGTACTGAAATCTGATGTTGGATTTCAAGCATCCTATTTCTTCTACTTTTGAAAGAATACCATATACATTTTTTTTTTTCTGCAATTCACACTTTCCGCCACTTTTTTGCGCCTTATATAGGCCATTTGAAACTTTTTTTAATTACATTTTAGGGCTGAAAATATCAACATTGTTACGTCCTCCTTTACTTCAAAATATGTCTAAAAGACATTCATATATTTGTGATCTATCTAAATTGTTAATGGATTTTTCTTTCTTCTCTGCAGATTTGTTGAAAAATGGTAAACAGTTTACGGGCATTTGTAGGGCCTATATTTATTCTCGATTTAAAAATTTAATATCTATCCGTCTTTCAACTGTAATAGTCATTATATTTCAAAATTCATTAGGCCTACTTTAGGGTACAAGAAATAAGGGATCACCCGAAGGTAAGGGCCCCCAGCCTTCTTTAGTTAGCTTTATAAGGCTAACTAACGAAAATATCACGACCTAACCTAACCAATCGTTAGGTCAACTGTACGCCCTTGACGATTGGTTAGATTGGTCGTGATATTTTCGTTAGTTAGCCTTATAAAGCTAACTAAAGAAGGCTGGGGACCCTAATCTTCAGGTGATCCCGAATTTGTACCAGTTTCTAATTAAATCCTTACTAACAGGTATATGAAAGTGTAGTTTTTGTTCATAATTCTAATTCTCGGATTGCATCATAAAAAATGGCGAAAAAGTGTAATATTCTTAGTCTACATTTTTATGTGAAACTGCCGAGAGAACGAGTTAGAAGACAAATAAGTACAAAATATACTCATTGAAACTCGAAACTCAGACAGAAAGGAGACAAAAATCCCTTCAATATTAAAGATAGCATCAGTTTCATACAGTGAGCCATGACTGTAGATCAAAAGCAATGTCATTCGATTACAGAAGTCGCTTGTCCTCACGGTCTTCCAGACAAAATAAAAACTGAAAACGAAAATTTTAAATGTCGTGAATTTATACATGAAGGCAATGAAACTATAATAAAAAAAATTTAAAGTTATTACTCCACTCACTCGTAAACTGGAACTACTGGTTTAAATCTAAAGTAAATAAAATAATGCTGAATTACGAGGTAAAAAAAGGATTAAAATAAAACCTTAACTCCTTATTTATCATATATATATATATATATATATATATTATATATATATATATATATATATATGGTAAATATTTACTTTCGTGGATACAGGTACTAGTTTTTGACAAAGCCGAAATCTGTTACAAAGATCCTAAATGGCTGAAATTGGTCACGTAGGAAACAACTAACCAATCTAAAACGACCACTTAACCTAGTGTAATTTGGTATCCGTGAAACTTAATATTAGCTATATATAGGGTGAACCAAATGTAGGTGGACAGTAAATGATAACGTTTATTTTGAGAATACATATTTAATTTTTTTGTATACTATAATACAAAATAAAATTTAAATAAATTTAGTTATAATATTTAATATAATAAAACACAAACACCATAGTTATAATGAACACCATAGTTATAATATAATATAACACAAACCGTATTCAACCTACTGTCCACCTACTTTTGGTTCACCGTGTATATATAAGTGGCGGGGCCACCAGCTTCACCTTCGTGTGAAGGTAGACCAACGCACGGAACAGCAACGAGGTTAACGAGTTATGAAAACACTGAAAGAACTGAGTCAGATGGTATTTTGAATGCACGTATAGTGGAATGATTGTTTAATTATAAACTATTAATTTGTAAGTGCCTCTCTTCGAGGCAATTAAATGAAGTGTTGCGGGTATTACCCTAAAATTTTAATTCATTTACCATTTCCAAATATAATTTTAGAGTGTATTGTAACTTCAAGTTTATGACTGAGTTTAATATGAAAATGAGTTGTTGTTTTTTGTGTCATTGATTCACACCCATGAATTGAATCGTTCCAACCGAGTAATTTTGCCTAATTTGTTGAGTAAAACTTTAGAGCATTATTGACTATTGATTTCTTTTCCCTTTAAAGCTTTCTCGAAGAAGCTGAAATTGCTGAGAAATATTTTTGCAAGTTTCGTGAACATGTGAATGGGTTGAGGCTGAAATACGGATTAAACAAAATTATTCGAATCACGGACAAAATCGCAGATTCGTCCGCAATGGAAAGAGAACCGTTGATAAAGACATCTCAATTTATAAAAAGACTCAAACTTCGGTTTAACATTTCAGGATATTGCGATGCTTTATACGTTATTTTCTTTTCTACAACTTGAATTTCCCCCTTCCATTAAATTATGGGTTAATATGATTTGCAGTCGTCTCCAAACTTTTTGATCACGCACCCTTTAATCAGCAAAATAAATAACACGCACCCCTAATGAACATGAAGATTTTATATATATATATATATATATATATATATATATATATCCTTTCATTATTTACTAGTAAGTTAATAGTATAGAACAGAAATACGATAGGATGAAGATATACTTACCAATATAATTCAATGAGAACAATGTGGCTGACTGTGCTTCATAATTTCTGAAAATCTTGGTTTGACACTTTGTGATACAGCGATTCGAAGGTCCGGTTCCAAGTTCAGTTTATTTCGATTCTTGGTTTTAATACCTATCATAGCAGAAAAAGACATCTCACACAGATACGTAGATGAAATGGAAGGAGCGCATCGTTCGCTGCGCTTACTAAATCTGGGTACTCATTTTTTAATCCAATCCACCAATTGTGCGCAGTTTTCTGTTGAAATTTGGTTCGTAAACTTGTATCTTCCTCTTCCCTGATGTCAATCAACTGTTATTTTACAAAATAATGCGGCGATTTCGAATTGTGATATTTAGTTTGCTAAATTTTAATCGCGAGTAAGCGATATCGCGGATACTATCTCGCAAATTCCTAGGAATGACTGTGTGTTAGCGAGTATTTTCTTTCTCGGTCATCTTCTTGAAATTCAAAAACTTTCTACGAAAAAACAATGATAAATCAGAATCATCAAATGCAAAAAACTTCACTTTTTTCTACGTGAAGGTCAAAATATGAAAATAAAAACCCACTCTAATAGACAGAGTTTATTTCCACAACAGTTTCGACGCCCACTGGCATCCTCCTTGGGTGGATACAGAAACACCCGAGGAGGATGCCAGTGGGCGTCTAAACTGTTGTGGAAATAAACTCTGTCTATTAGAGTGGGTTTTTATTTTCAGAATCATCAAATTTTCTTCGCGCACCCCCTAGATCGGCAGGCGCACCCCACTTTGGAGACCACTGTTTTAAATGACATGGGCTGGACCTGTAAATCAAAAAAACTTTTTAGGAGGTAGTTTTAGTCGCTTTATTCAAATTTGTCACTCATTTTTTGCGCAAACTATTGTAGAAAATAATAATAATAATAATAATATAAATATATATATATATAGTGTATTTGTAGTCGGGGGTGGTATGACGTCATGTTACTCTGCGACTTAATTAGTTTGTTGGTTTCTGTTCTGGCTATTTTTTTTTTTCTAATTGGATTCAGTTTGGTGGTGTTTGTGATAGAATTATGACGTACCGTTCGTGTGGTTTCGACTTTGAGAACTTGATTCGTCATGTGCCCTAGATGATTAATTAAATGATTAATTGAATGCCCGGTTAGGTTAATTGAATGCCCGGTTAGGTCAACTGAATGCCCGGTTAGGTCAACTGAATGCCTGGTTAGGTTAATTGAATGCCCGGTTAGGTCAACTGTACGCCTTTGATGATTGGTTAGGTTAAATCGTGATATTTTCGTTAGTTTAAACGAAAATGATGAGAGCAATCTTTTCTGGTTAATTTTGAGGTGTTTTGCACGTTTCCTGTGGTAATACATCGTTTACGAGATCTCGTAACATGAACATGTTAGGTTATGCTTTATTGTATAAAATGTATTTTGGTGTGCTTTGTTCGAATATGACCTTCATTTCTTGTGCAAATGAACAGAAATACAATTGTCATTGCATAACCCAAACACGTATTTCTGTTCATTTGCGCAAGAAATGAAGGTCATATTTGAACAGAGCACACCAAAATGCACTAGAAAAATGTATTTTTAATTTCAACTTCAGGCCATGTCATTTGCGACATAATTACCAAATTATGTATTATTCTACTACAAATATTTTTCTACAACTATTTACGGACAAATAAGCAAAGTAAAACTGAATATAGAGTATTTGTGAGAAAAAAAGTTCATATAAACATATGTCTTATTCTGAATGGTTACGGAGATAGAGCTGTTTGATCTACAAATACAAAAGCATTGTTAATGGTAATCAAGAAGAGAAACCAATTACTGTTTCTAACATTTAATGTTTAAACATTGGCATTTTGAATAGTATCAGATACAGAAATGACAAATTTGTTACATGCTTACATTACAGCTTACATGGTTCAAAGTTATAGGGGAGGGAAGGGGAGGAAGAGCTGCGCGCGCATCAGATTCAAACAGCTCTATCTCCGTAACCATTCAGAATTAGACACATGTTCATACGAACTTTTTTTCTCACAATGACTGATACTATCACCTCCCGAAGTATTGACCTTTCCTCCTGAAACACCCTGTGTGTATATATATATATATATATATATATATATATATATATATATTTCTTTTACTTAGTTGCAGAAGAACTAGATTCATTGAATAATTTAATTTTAAGTTAAAAATGAGCATAGCAACGCATTCCAATTTTGAATTATAAAGTAATCCTATAATAATCTAAACAAATTATAGCCTAATTCTATCATGAATGATGTAAGATCTTGTACCGAATTTAATTTATTAGATATTTAATTAAATTCGGTAGAATTTTTAACTCAATCTTTTAACCCTCTGCGCTTCGAAACTCCTTTTACGGAGTGGTTAAACTACTGCGTGAGGTCTTAATACAAATAAAACTCTTATGGACGCTACTTTTAACAAACAAAAGAAGCAAATAACATTAAACTTCTTCATCTATAAATGCTAACAAATTGCATATCTACTTTGTCTGATGTACCGTTTTAATAATGATTTTAAAATTGCATAATTAATCTTTTAATGAAATGGTTACAGCCGTTCTAAATGCAAATTCACGTGTCACTGTTTACACTGCACTGTCTTCGCTGTGAAACCCATCAAAAGGATTTTAGGCAATTTTTAGCAAGAGCTTTTGTCGTTTGTATATAAACAAATTGGATTCGTTACGAACACACACATTATATACATATATATGAGCAAGGAACCACAGGGAAATGGAAAATAAAACACAAAGTTCAAGGGCTTTCGTGATATAATTCACATCTTCAGAGACAAGGTGATCAGAATTTACAAAGTACACGACTTTAAATACACAAGCGAAAAATTCCCCAATAGGCAACTCAGTCTAAAAGCATATTCATCAAAACAATCTAAAACTTCCCCAATAGACAACTTAATCTAAAGGCTACTAAAATATCGAATACATAAAATAAAAACTATATAAAAGAGATTATACAATTAAAATGTACACAAAAATAATAACAGTTGTTAAAACTAATATTTAATTAAAACAGGCAATTAAGAGGCAAGAATGCGGTCGTCGAAGGAAAAAAAAAAGTTGTGGCGCAATGATCAGCACGCGCTGCTTCCAGAATATTCCACCATCTATTGGGGAATCGAAAAAATTCCCCAATAGGCAACTCAATCTAAAAACCTAATCTAAAAACAACCATCTAAAACTTTCCCATTACTAAAATATCGAATACATAAAAACTACATAAAAGAAATTATACAATTAAAATGTACACATAAAAATGATAACATTTATTAAAAATAATATTTATTTAATTAAAACAAGGAACTAAGTGGCGCTTGAGCACCATTTTGTGTTTCCTTTCCTTCGTGGTTTTATTCATCATAAATATTTTTCACGTGTTACCTTCGTGAAATAATTTTCATATATATATATATATATATATATATATAATAATAGCGATAATATAATATCGCGATGCGCCTCAGTGGTGGTTGACTATGAATCCATCATTCCCGAAATCGAGATCCGGTGACGGCAGGTGGCGCGCAGCAAAACCCAGCTGTTCATCCTTCCATACAATAAAGAAATTGGTTGGTCGATAAATGGGTACCCTGAGTAGCCTAGTGGTTAAGACGTTGGGCTGCTGATGGGTCGTGGTTTGGATTCCACGTTAAACTGTAGGTCTAAGGTGGAGTGACAAGCTTAACCTTCGTCAGAATAAACAATTCGGGGGTAAGCAGAACCAAGGTTAACCAAGGTTATTTACATATATATATAGCGTGTACCAAAAAAGTCCCTATTTTCAATTTGCCCGTTATTTTATTATAGGTGTATATTTTATTATTGGGGTTTCTTCTTCAGAAAGGTAACAGATTGGATTTTTTATTCCGCATATACCTCTATCCATATTACCTATACAATTGTAATCTTTCATTACTTAATAGCTAATAAATATTATATATTAAAACCGTTCTTTCACAATTTCATACTTAAAGTAATAATTTTTCCCAATTTCTACGAAATTAGGAAAAGACGATACCACTACCAATAGACTATAGCCTAGTAAGGCCATAGAACGCCTTACTTGTCTATAATCTTTAAGGAAATCTAAGTCTTTTGTCTTCAGCAGGATGGAGCACCTCCGCACACTGCTTGTGAAACTCTCAACTTTTTGAGGAAGCATTTTTCCGGGTGACTAATCTCCCTCGTGAGCCAGTGGAATGGCACCCCCCAACCATACTCACCTCACCTCACGCCCCCTCAATTTTTTTTGTGGGGTTACATTAAAGACAGGATCTATTCTCCCGAGCTTAAAACACTTGAAGACCTAAAGACGACATTCTATGAGGTAATCAACAACATCTCAGTTGAACTATTTCCAAAAATTATGTCAAACATTCGCGTAAGTTCGAATATTGTGTTAGAAAAAAGTGACGACTGCACTGAGCATGTTGTTTTACATACCTTTTGCGTTTGTCTTTGTGTGTTAGGTTCCTTTTTTTTTTGCTTAGAACATTTATTTAGAAATAGAGACATCTTTTGGGGACATTATATATGGGAATGAACTCAGAATGGTTCCCTGAGGTTTTTTATGATACACACAGACCGTGCATGGAACATGGAACTCTTCTGGGAAAATTAAATCCACTATAGTCCAAATAAGTAATGGTAATTAACAAACACTATAGTTTTTATTTTTCATGATGACAAGTGGAACAGTTTACCTTCAGAAGTTGTGAACAGTTCCTCTGTGGATCATTTCAAGAAAAGATTAGACCAAATCTTGCACACTATTTGAGTGTGTAGAAAATTTTCCCTGGCACCCGTTGCCATTGGTACCTCCTCGGTATGGGCCGCAAGGCCTTTTGAGGCACTTCTTTTCCTTGTAACTCCTTGTAACTCTCTCTCCCAAACCATCCCAACCACTTTCATTGTATAGATGTTATACCGTTCATGGTGATCAATAAATCCAACGGATATATATATACAGTAAACCCTCGTCCAACGCGTGTTTGTCCAGTGCGAATTTGCTTATACACGGAAAAATAAAGCCGAACAAATTATTTGCCGAAAGCGGAAAATTTGCTTATACACGGTCCGCCAAACACGCTCTAATACAGTAGTACTGTACGCGTGCCAATACGCGTTCTAGTGTTTTCTCCTACACTCTCCAACACTCACGTATCTCCCTCCCTCTCGCGTCACCCCTCGCATCACCCTTTGTCTCAGTCCCGCTACCGCATTAAGTTCAGTGAAGTTGTGTTGGATTGTTTTGTCGTATTTTGCCGTTGTTTTGCTATTACTCTTAGACAGCAGTATGGTACCAAAACGTAAAGCATCTATGAGTGATAGTGAAGAGAAGAAAAGTCGTAAGGTTATGACATTAGCCAAAAAAATAAAGATTCTAGATAAGTTGCGTGGTGGTATGAGCATAACATCACTTGACCGCGAGTATCACGTGAATGAGTCTACCATACGCACTATCTGAAAGAGTGAAGAAAAGATACGTGCTATTTTCATTTAATATATTTTTATTTATCATATGTAAATATCATTATGTTTATGATTTTATTGTTCTTATTTCATATACAATATAGGTAGGGAAATTCATTTATGTGTGAATAAAAAATCTACGTATCTAATTATTAATGAGACTCTTTACGCGGCCGCGTTCACGTATTCCCATTTATCCCATAAGGTATTACGTTTGTCCAACGCGGATTTACCTAACGCGCCGTTCTCGAGGAACCTAACCCCCGCGTTGGACGAGGGTTTACTGTATATATATCAGTGGCAACTTAAAAAAACTAACATAAAAAACTAATAATACACAATCCCATCTCTTGTCAAGTTGTCAGGCTAAATATTTCCATCCATCCATCTATCATCTAAACCCCATTTCCACAGTGAGGTTAGGGAGAGAGACGCGGGAAGAGAGGGAAGATATGTGGCTAAAAATTTTGAGTCAGATATCTTTTACTTTATAAAACATGTTATAATAACCATGTTAGGATTTATAAATAAGGTTATATAGCTATTTGCATATACACTGTGACTGTACATAAAGTTAATTATTACTGTATTATTATGCATCTTCTCAAATAACAAAGCCTTACAACTCGCATAAAAATGCACAATTCCACGTCTTGTCAAGCAAGCAATTTTAAACTTGACGTCTCTCTTTGAAACATGTTATGATGTAAATCTTATGATTTATTTATAATGTTATAAAGTCATTTGAATATTCACTATACGTAAAGTTAATTAGTATTTTAATTGATGTATTACTGTACTTTGTATCCACCGAATAACCAAGTTTTTAATGTTCGAAGTCAGGCAAATTTTTACTTGCTGCTGTGCCAAATATGTTATTATCTTGAATTACTAAACATTTAAAAGCAATATTTGCATACCATACTGGCAGTTGGGTATTTCTACATGTTCTACTTTTGCATAGTACAGTAAATTTTAGGAAATTTAATACACAACATATGGAAAGTGTTCATTTTATATAAAATCTGTCACATCTGCGTCATGGCTGTCACATGGCTTAGCTCACATGGCTTCGCTCTCAGTGTGAGTTGGCCTTTATTCTTGTTCTGTGTATCCTAGCTTGTGAATTTTGCCATGAAATGTAATATAAAAGTATTTGTGTTTTGGGTAGCCTAATTTGTAAATTTAATCATGGAAGGCGATATTATAAAGGATTTAAAATCGAGGCCATTTAGAAGAAGAAGCATCGAAGAAAAACACTGATAATATAATTCAAAAAGGTCGGCCTTTACCAGTTCTGGCGTGTAAAGTGGGCAATAGATCTCTTCAGACGAGTTGGTATTCTCAAACTGACTAGTTATGTGGAAGTATTGACAATCAAAAACTTTATTGTTGGTCGTGCTTGTTGTTTAAACCAAGAGAAAAACAATCTTGTACTGATCAAGGCTATAGTAGTATGAAAAACATTTTGGGTGACAGTGCTGTTCACGCAAAATCTTCATCTCACCTTAGCAATTTTAAAGCTTGGAAGTGTTTTGGAAAAAACCAGTATTGAAAGTGCAGTTAGCAGAACGTATGAGATAGAAAGAGAAAATCACAATCAGAAAGTTGATGAAAATAGACAGTATCTGAAGCATTTAGTGAATGCTGTTTTATATTTAAGTAAGCAAAAATTAGCATTTCGTGGACTCGACGAAAGCAGTGACAGTAATAATAAGGGCAATTATAGAGAGCTTTTAAGTTATTTCGCAGAGCTAGACAGTGTTTTTGCCAGTAGATTAGTTGCAAATGAAGGATCTTCAGGGTTTTCTGGGTTGTCGAGTACCACACAGAATGAACTTATGACCAGAGCTTTGCCTAGCGGCGCTAATTAGCGACGCCAGTTAATTATTAACGCATCCATTAGCGGCGCTATTTTTCAAAATAGTTAGCGGAACAGATAGCGCCGCTACATTTGTAGGCAATGTTAGGCGCTAATATGCTTTTTGTGCATAATGCTGAACGCAGAATGTATAATAATAAACATTTTCCTGAACTGAGTATGTAAAGGAGGACAATGTCTTTCCAATAAATAAGTTTAATTATAAATATCAAATTACACAATTTTCTTGAATACCCAATAATCATTTTAAAGATATAATTTTGTTCCCATCTGACACTATAAAAGATAATAACAAATAGCGAACACATATAAATATATACAAATGCATTATTATTATTATTAAAAAATAGTACTTAGCTATACATTTCATAAAAATTAGCGCCAAAATTAGCGTTAGCGTTAACGCCGCTAATTTTAAAAACTGTTAGCGTTAGCGCTAGAATTTATTTGCATTAGCGTTAGCGTTAGCAGCGCTATATTTCAGTTAGCGCGCACAGCTCTGCTTATAACTTCGAGTGATAAAGTTATTGGTAACATTATTCACGAAGAGATCGAAAAGGCTCCGTTTTTCGATTCAAGCTGACGAAACTACAGACTGTTCTGCTCAGTGCCATTTGAGGTCTTCCGAAGCAAAAGTAGCACAAGCGCCATTTTTTTTAATCGTCAGAAAACGCGTTGAAAGTTATGCGACCTTCGGACAGAGATAACGCATTATTTTTCGCGGGACTTTCGACCATACGAACATTGGCGTTTCTGCAATTCATCCATTACCATATGATAGTATACGGTCTGAAGAACCGCTCAGTGGGTATAACTCATTTTTGCCCCGAATGGCGCTTGTGCTACTTTTGCTTCGGAAGGCCTCATTATTTTATCAATCATTATTAGATACGTTCATAATTACGATATCAAAGAGCGTTTTTATGGTTTTTTCACTATAAGTGCAGACAGAAAAGCTAGTGGTTTAGTGCAATGTCAAAGTGTTTACAGTCATTTAGTAATGTAGAAAATAAATTAGTAAGTCAAACATATGATGGAGCTGCAGCGATGGCTAGTGAATTAAACGGAGTGCAAGATAAACTAAGACAGTGCGGTTACAAATATGCTCATTCATCCACTGTTATGTGCACACACTGAATTTAGTTATTATTAAAGTAGCGAATCATTTCCTAGGTGTCAAACTTTTTTCTCTCACTTGAAGGCATTTAATAAATTTACTTCCTCAAACACAAACAGAAAGAATGTATTCAATAATTTTAAAATTACCATTCCAAGTTTAAGTGAAACACGCTGGTGCTATCAGTCAAGAACAGTATCAGCTATATTACGTCAGTGTGGAGCATTGAAAGAGGCTTTAGAAAGCATTTTGAATGATAAAATCTCGTGGGATGAAGATACTTTAAACCAGGCTGAAAACCTTTACGCAAAAATAGATGACTTTTTATTTACGTTTTATATTTGCTGCTTTGAAGAATTACTGGATCACCTGAAGATCAGGGTCCCCAGCCTTCTCTAGTTAATCTTATAAGGCTAATTAACGAAAATATCACGATCTAACCTAACCAATCGTTAGGTCATCTGTACGCCCTTGACGATTGGTTAGGTTAGGTCGTGGTATTTTCGTTAGTTATCCTTATAAAGCTAACTAAAGAAGGCTGGGGCCCTGATCTTCAGGTGATCCGAATTACATAGCAATGCTGAAAAACTATTTGATGTTTTACAGTGCAGGACATGGAATTTGCAAAAAAGAAAATGGATCACCTGAAGATTAGGGCCCCCAGCCTTCTTTAGTTAACTTTATAAGGCTAACTAACGAAAATATAACGACCTAACCTAACCAATCGTCAAGGGCGTACAGTTGACCTAACGATTGGTTAGGTTAGGTCGTGATATTTTTGCTAGTTAGCTTTATAAGGCTAACTAAAGAAGGCTGGGGGGCCCTGATCTTCAAGTGATCCAAGAAAATCATGATTTATTAGTTTTTTGGAAGGAAAAGTCAATGACAAAATTTATAATGAAATTCTTAAAAAGACATGTGATATAGTAAGTTGTCCGACCTTTCCTCCCCTACTAAGAGACTAGGAAGAAAAGTGGCAAACTTTAAAGAAATTTACTTTAGCATTCTGTATACCTCTAACAACCTTGAAGGAACGATTTGAATGCATTCAGGAGTTCTCATTTTTTGAGCTGTTGAATTCATTAATGTTTGCAGTATATAAAGAAATTCCCCAGAAACTTAATAGAAACACTTGAATATAAGTACAGTAATCTATTTGACGTAAAAGATTTAACGTCAGAATTAAAATACATCTATCAGGACTCCGATTTTGTCAGAAAAGAAATTTTAAAGCTTTGTCTTGACCTTGGACTTACAATACAACAACCTTACCTGAAACGATCAAATTAATTCGGCTCCTTTTGACAATCCCTGTAACCAGTGTGTCAACGGAAAGAAGTTTTCAACGCTTAACAGAATAAAGAGGTACCTACGGAATACCATGTCAGAGTAAAGGCTGTCTAGTTTAGCAAGAATTGCCATAGAGAAAGAAATTGTAATATCGCTAGAGAAGAATAAAATGTTGCACGACAAAGTAATTGAAGAATTTGCATTAAAACCAAGATTGGAGTTCATGTATAAATAAATTTAAAAAATATATATATATAATATATATATATATGTGGGAATGAACTCAGAATGGTCCCCTGAGTTTTTTATGATACACACAGACAGTGCATGGAACAAGGAACTCTTCTGGGATAATTAAATCCACTATAGTCCGAATAAGTAATGGTAAATGACAAATACCATAGTTTTCTTTTTCATGATGCTAGCCCGACGTGGGCAACGGGCCACTCGCAAGAGGTCCCATAAATATAGCTTCCCTCACCAACTATCAGCAAAGCAGACAGGATCCAGCTGTGGGACATGGATCTAGTGTTTAAAGTAGCCTAGCCCTGCTACATTTAGAACCTCAATATAAGCAAAAGACTCGCTGTCTTCACGTCAGATTGAATACATCAAAGAAAAAGGGTAACTATTATATTTTAGCCAAAAACCAAAACTTAAACCTCAACTGGCAGAATTGGGCGTCCACTTTTCAAGGCACATAACATGTCCGTTTCAATTCTGCCAGTTGAGGTTTAAGTTTTGGTTTTTGGCTAAAATATAATAGTTACCCTTTTTCTTTGATGTATTCAATCTGACGTGAAGACAGCGAGTCTTTTGCTTATATTGAGGTTCTAAATGTAGCAGGGCTAGGCTACTTTAAACCCTAGATCCATGTCCCAAAGCTGGATCCTGTCTGCTTTGCTGATAGCTGGTGAGGGAAACTATATTTATGGGACCTCTTTGCGAGTGACCCGTTGCCCACGTCGGGCTAGCATCATGAAAAAGAAAAACTATGGTATTTGTCATTTACCATTACTTATTCGGACTATAGTGGATTTAATTATCCCAGAAGAGTTCCTTGTTCCATGCATTGTCTGTGTGTATCATATATATATATATATATATACAGTGGATTCCGTGTAATATGGACACTGGATAATAGGGACAGCCGCATATTATGGACAAAAGCCAAAGAACAAAAACAAATGGTAAAAACAGTTAATTTTAAATCGGTTTAAAGGGACATAGGGCCGGTTATTGTGGACTAATTACAAAGTCACACCATGCTGACGTCACATTACGTCATAAACTATATAAACGTACTGACCTTCGCTTATTTGTTTAGTTTACATTCAGTGCAGAGTAACTTTCCGTGAATGATGTCGCGTCGTCAGGACCTCACGCTTGGTGAAAAAATTAAATTATTGGACAAAATCAGCTGTCAACCAGCAAACACCCCAATAGAAAAACTGGCAGAATCATCGGCAATCGACAATGGGCTTCGAACGAAGCCAAACCAGGAACCTCCCAAAGAAAACGTGAAGGAAAAGATCCAGATGTTGACGAGGCACTTACAAATGGTTTGCTATTGTTACAAAACGAGGAGTTCGGTGAGCGGTCCTATGTTGAAGGATAAAGCTGGTGAGCTTGCTGAGAAAATGGGCCATGATGATTTTAAAGCAACGGATGGTTGGTTGTCACGCTGGAAATCGAGACATGACATCAAATTTAAGAAATTTCATGGAGAGAAAGCTGATGCTGATACTGTGAGTGCTGATGAATGGAAAATTAACACGTTGCCTAACTTGCTTACCAACTTCTCCGCTGACGATGTTTATAACGCAGACGAAACAGGTCTTTATTACCGAGCTACCCCGATGGATCACTAGTTTATAAACACGAGCCTAGATGATGATCTTTGTGCCATGATGACTATGAAGACTGTGACGATTCTATCATTGATGAAATTGCCGCAAAACGTCAGAAACCAAGTGATTCCGATAGTGGCGATGATGATGCTCCGGAGCCAGAAAAAATATCTCACACGGAAGCCAAAAAATTCATAAATGGTTTGCAATTGTACTTTCTGCAAAAAGGAAGCGAAGAAAGTCCACAGGCGGCCTTAGATGTCTGCGCTAATTTTGTACAAATGCAAAACGAAAAATCAAAAATACAAACGAAACTAGACAAGTTCTTTTCTCATTAGTTAATATAAAATACAGTACCATACTTTGCATTCTCATTTTATGTTCAAGTTATACAATATAAATTGTTAAAGCATTTATTATGTTCAAGTTATACATATCTGTAATATAAATTGCTAAAGCACAGTGCATTTTGTTTTCTATCCATAGCAAACTAAAGTAGGCATAAAACTAGGGCAAACAATGTTCCATAAATGTTAAAAAACGAGAACTTCGGTTTCTGTGGACAGCCGTTTTATATGGACAAAACACCTGGGAACCGATGTGTCCACATTAAGCGGAATGTACTGTGTATATATATATGCTTGAAAGGTTTGAGCCTCAGTATCCACAGAAGCTTGGCGTCGCTCCTGATATATATATATATATATATATATATATATATATCAGACAGAGAAGTTCCCATGTACATACTGTATTAAATTTATTAAAATTTTGGTATTCCCACCAATCTTTTAATGTTAGGTGGGGCAATGTACTATTCCAATGTTTTGGCTCCTCTTGCGGGATGAGGCAATGCTCCTTGCTCTCTCCTCTGCTGTTTAATGCGTATATTGGTGGATTAATTACAGGGTGGCCCAAAAGGTACCTACCAAATTTAAGCCTTTATTTCACCAAAACTATTGAGAGTACAGAGATAGTTCAAACGCCATTCAAGTCAGCATCTCAAGCCATTTATATGATAATGTGTTCGATGTGCTGGCCCTCCATTTCGACGATTTTTCGCAACCTCATCCCAAAATTCGATACCACGCTGTGGAGAACCTCTGTCGGAATGTCGACGATTTGACGTTCAATCGATGATTTCAGCTGCTCCAAAGTCTTTGGGTTGCTCTGGTAGACTCTATCTTTGAGGTATCCCCACAAAAAGAAGTCACACGGGTTGAGATCAGGCGAATAGGCAGGCCAATCAATGCTACTTCCATAGTGCTTCCGATAGTCCAAACCAATGACATTCTCTCCAAACTGATGTTAAACAAATGGCGTGAGTAGCATAGTGTGTCAGCAAATTTTCATCGAATTCTATTCATTCGTTTCGGAGAAAATGTAAGTTAATGTTGGTAGGTACCTTTTGGGCCACCCTGTACTTCACTTAATGAAGCAACAGTTGGATGTTGTATAGCTAACACAAGGACAAATAACTTAGTCTCTGCCGATGATATGGTGTTAATAAGTCCTGTTAAAGGTCTGGCTTGTTTGCTAAAAGTCTGCGAATTATATTCGCAGAAATATGATATTCTTTTTAATGTTACAAAAACTAAAGTTATACAGTTCCATCCTAAAAGCTGTAATCAGCCAGCTGATATTAGTTTCAAAATGAGAGGTGAAGCAATAGAGGAAGTACAAGAATTTAAGTATTTGGGTCAAACTATCACCAGCTCCTTGAGGATGACTCAGATATAAGGAAATAATATCGAAGCCTCTGTGCTAAAGCGAATATGACTATAAGGAACTTCCGGTTCTGTACAAGTGAAGCTAAAGACACTCTCTTTCGTACTTTCGGCAGTAATATATACGGACAGCAACTCTGGGTGAATTATAAAAAAGGTTCTGGCAGAACCCAAAATTTGTTATACAACAGATCTTTTAGATTCCTACATAAATTATCCTCAAGATGCTCAGCTTCGCAAATGTTTGCTACCCACAGTGGCGTACTAAGGGGGGTGAGAGGGGGGCGGTCCGCCCCGGGTGACAGCCAGGAGGGGGGTGCCATCGGGAGAGTTGAAATACCAGTACAAGTTTTCAAACCAAATGAAAAATTCGCCAAAGTAAGAAAAAAAAAATTAAAATGTTCAAACTATTACAACAGCCTAATGTTAATTTCCACTATAAAATAAATTTTTATTTTTATTGCCAATACAAAATTTACAAACGAAAAATTAAATATTTGATAAAAGTTACATCGAAAGGCGAATGTTTGTTGATGTTTTAGTCATCAGTTTGTTGAGCATAGCCAGCTGGCTGCAACTGACATTCCAAGTCTTGTTCACTTGACACTGTGACTCCACATACATGAGGTATGTTTCATTAAATAATTATGATAAAGCATAAAGTGCTGGTGGCGGTGATATGACTGCATGATTTTTTTAATGCAACTACATGGTGATGTTAAGACAGAGAGGGTGATGATGTAACTGCATGGAGATGTGTTAATGCTTACATGCTTAATATAGTAAACACCGTTTCAGATTTACATCAACAACTACAGTACTATTCTAAAGGGTGATCCAGAGAAATGTGACCCAAAAGAAACCCCTGTAACTCTTAAAGTATAAGTCCTTTTATAAAATCATACGCATCATTCGAAAGAGGATAGTTACAAGTTTGTGCAGGATTGTATAGGTTTTGACAATACAAGACAAGATAAGATACAAAACAAAATAAAAGTGTTAGTTAAAACTAACCCTTCAAGATGACTGCATGGACTGTGGAACAGCTGCGTTTCATAACTGAGCAATATTATGAGCATGGAAGAAGTGTAGTTTCAGCTCAAAGATCTTTCAAGACAAATTTTCAGATGTCAAAATCACCTTCTAAGAAAGTAATCCGTCGGTGTGTCAGAAATTTTTCCCTAACTGGCAGCATTGGAAAAAGAAAACCAACTGGAAGAGTGCGCACAGCAAGGATAGACGAGATCATTAACAGAACTCATGAAATTGTACAGGATAATCCTAACATAAGCATCAGACGTGCTTCTCAGCTGTTAGGAGTTGGATATGGAACAACAACACACCGTATATTCAAGCAAAATTTAATGCTCTTTCCATATAAAATTCAAACAGTGCAACAACTAAACGATGGAGATTTCGCACGAAGACGACAATTCTGTCAATGGATCCAACAGAAGGTAAATGACACCACCAATTTTCTAGCAACTTTGATTATGTCAGACGAAGCCCATTTTCACTTGAATGGAACTGTAAACAAACAAAATTGTCGTTTCTGGGCAACAGAAAATCCATTGAATATTACCGAAGTCCCGTTGCATAGTCAGCGTGTAACTGTTTGGTGTGGTCTTACTGCATCTCAGATCATAGGGCCGTACTTTTTCGAGGATTCCACCGGAAACACGGTCACTGTAAATGGTGATCGCTACGAAAAAATGTTGACCGATTTCCTTATTCCTAAATTAAGAGATCTTTGTCTAGAAAACCACTGGTTCCAACAAGACGGAGCTATCTGCCATACCACGAGGAACTGCATGGCAGTTTTGCGTCAAACGTTTCCAGGCGAGTTAATCTCAAGATTTGGAGACGTTGAATGGCCCGCAAGGTCTCCGGATTTTTCTCCCTTAGATTATTATCTCTGGGGATATTTAAAGAGTAGGGTCTACAGAAATAACCCAACGACCTTGCAAGAATTGAAGGCCGCCATCACAAATGAGATACAGGCCATACCACCGCACACTCTTGCAAAAGTGATGCAGAACTTACAAGCGAGAACACTGGAATGCTTGGCAACTAATGGAGCACATTTGAAAGGAGTCATTTTTAAAAAATAAATATTTCATAATAAACTTGTAACTCTACTCTTTCGAATGATATATAGTTTTTATGAAAGGAATTAAATATTAAGAATATTTGGCTTTTTTTTATGGGTCCCATTTATCTGGATCACCCAGTATATTGAATTAGTACTAATGCTTATTGGCTTAGTCAAGTTCAAGAATTTTACAATGTCTACTGTAGTATCATTGAATATTTAATATGTTGTTAATGCTTACTGCTTATTAAATAATGGTATCAATTATAATAGCTAGCGTTATACCATACTATATTGAATTAGTGTTAATGCATTGGCAGTGATAATCTGATAACTCAATGGGTATCTGCTTGGAAAAAGTTTGAGAACCACTTGTTCGAAGCTTTTCTGTTGTAATAAAATTTTTTTACTTCTTTATTTACTGGATATACTGTTAAATAATAATAATAATAATAATAATAATAATAATCACAGACAATTTGTTCAGTTAATGTATTTCAAGTCATAATAGTTCGTGCTTGTTATGTATGTTCATGCTTCATACTTTTTGATTTTAAAATTTTGCCGAAAACATCCTCTATGAAGCGAAATCGACCCAGTCGATTCCAACAAAGAAAAATGAAGAAGGCAAGAGAAGAGGTGGCTCAGGCGATGTCCGGATCAATTTTGAAGTATGTGATGCTTTCAACATCAAGTGCAATAGGAGAAAGTCCTGAAGATATTCAGCCTGGTGAATCTGAAGGGCAAATACAAGAAGCATCTTCACAAGAGGATTCAAATGAGAGAGAGCAAGGATTGGTGGATGGCAATTTATCTTCTAAAAGCAGTGAAACTGGTGAAGAGGAAGGAGACGCCAGCAGAGGTCCACACCAACAGGAGGAAGACTCTGATGAAGAAGATGAAGAAGAGGAGACGGATAGATTTTCAATTTATTCTGATGTCGCTGCTTGGCCAATCCCGGTTCCAAATGACTTGAGAGTTGATCTTATTAAGAGGGGAAGTGAACCCTTCCAAAACAGGGATGGACCTTTCAGTGCAGTTCAAAGGCAAGGAGAGAAATCCAAAGGGAAAAGTCGACAGCTGACCACTGCATGGTTCTATAAGCTCTGCCAAATGGCGAGAAAGTTTTGAGAACATGGATGGTTTATTCTCCATCAAAAGAAAGTTTGTTTTGTTTTTGCTGCAGACTGTTTGCTCTTGATGACAAAGGAATTGGAACATCCAGCTTTGTTACTGGGTTTCAAGCATGGTGGAAGCTAAACCCAAAGGTGTCTGACCATGAGGCTTCTGAGCAGCATTTTTGGATTCTTTTGACAGCACTCCTGATGTGTCCCACACTGATCAGATGTGTGAAGTGATCAGATACGTCCATATTGAATGTGACAAAGTTGAAGTAAAGGAATCATTCTTGGGCTTCTTCCCTATTGTCGGAAAGACTGCTGCTGAGCTCACAGGGGATATCCTGAGACATCTGGAGAGATGGACTGGACATAAACCTGTGCCGTGGTCAAGGATATGACAACGCTGCAACTATGGCTGGGATTCATGGTGGTGTTCAGTCAAAGATCAGAGAGATTAATCCCAAGACTTTGTTTGTGCCTTGTGCAAATCATTCTCTGAACCTTTGCGGAGTGCACTCATTTGGAAGCGTTTCTTCATGTGTGACTTTTTTTGGAGCCTTGGAGAGAGTCTATTCCTTCTTTTCAGTCTCAACTCATCGATGGGAAGTGCTGATGGAGAATGTAGGCATGACAGTCAAAAGACTTTCCCAGACAAGATGGAGTGCTCATTATGACGCTGTGAAATCAGTGAAGGCAAATTTTGAAAAGCTGACCTCAACCTTTGAAGTACTGTGCGATCTCAAAGAAAATGTGGACACAAGAGGATCAGCTCAGATTTTGCTGTCTGCTGTATGTGATTTCTCTTTTTTGAGTTACCTTTCTTTCTGGTGTGAAGTCCTGGAAGAAATTAATCTCACACAAAAGTATTTGCAAACAGTTGGAATCAGCCTTGAAAAGTGCATTGTGAAGCTCCAAGCTCTAAAACTGTTTCTTGAAGATCAGCGCAATGAAATTGTGGAGAGGGCCATTCATTATGCAACTACAAAGTGTGAGGAAATGGACATTTGTATGGAGAGAAGAGGGAGAGTAAAGCTCCGAAAAAGGATGCCAGGAGAGATGGCAAAGGATGCTCGTCTCACATTGCCAGAGGAAGTAAAAAGGGCTATGTTTGAATGTCTTGATCGCTTTCATCAAGAATTGGAGATTCGTTCTAAGGCAATGGATCAAATTCTGTCAATCTTCGCTGTTATTCAGCCAAACACTTTGGTTGTTGCAACAGAAGAAGAACTTCGGAAGTATATTCCAAATTTGACTCAGATTTTCGATGAATTCTCTGATGAAGATAGTGTGGAAATTGGACGACTTCGGAGGCATTTGGAAGCTGCCAAAATCAGCGTTGAGACAAAGAAATGGACAACATTGCAGTTTCTGGAGTTTATTGTGAAATGGGATTTTTGTGAATCTTTGCCAAGCTTGTCACTGTGTTTGAAATTCTTTTTGACTGTCTGTGTGTTTATTGCTTCATGTGAAAGAAGTTTTTCCCAAGTTGAAATTGATAAAAAATTTCTTTCGCTCGACCATGAGTCAGACAAGATTGACAAATCTGGCTTTACTTTCAATTGAACATGAATATGCAAAGAAGGTGAATTTTTATGAGGTCATTGATCAATTTGCAGAAATTAAGGCTCGAAAGCAGACTGTAAATCCTCTCTATTTACCTTTGAAGAATAGGCTGAGCGTTGAGACTGGATTTCCTGTGTTTTTTGTATAAAATAAAATGCAGTATTACCTGTTCACTGAATTTTTAATGTCCTGCATTTTTCTTATTTCCAATTTGCTTATGACAGTACTGTACTGTTTAAAAATCTACTTGCAAACATAATATATTTTTCTGTGTTTAAATTTTAAAATTATTTATGGGGGTACCAAAGGAAGGATCCGCCCCGGGTGCCAAATACTTTAGGTACGCCCCTGGTTACCCACAATGTCCCGAGCTTCCCGGAGGTAACAAGACGTGCTCAGTACAGTCTAATGCAAAGAATTAAAAAAGCAACCAACCCGATTATCCAAGTTATTCATGAGTCCTGCCGTATGTCTTCCAAGCTATGGAATTCATGGTACGAAAACATTTGTCTGTAGCTCCACTTAACTTCGACATTACTGTACTATTTCTCATTAATTATATTTCTATCTTTAATATTTGAATTGTCATTGTATTCTATTTTCAGTTCGTATTATTAATATTTGTCACATGGACTATGGTCTTCCAATAAATTTTTTCATTTCCATTTTCATATATATCATATATGTATATATAATATACAGTATATGTATGTATAATATATATATATATATATATATATATATATATATATATATATATATATATATATACACGAGGGGGCACTCAATATATTTTGCCCCACCCTTTTTTCTTAACTAAATAATAGTCCATAGGGCTGAAATGTCTTTTGGGCCGTAAGTTTGAACTTTCTGCGCTTCACATAACCGGATTTTTCCAGTTTGAACGCCTTTCCTTGTATAAAACCGCTTTTAAACGCGCTTGTATAAAACCGATGGTTAACGCAGTTTCGAAAATGGCGTCTGACAGTGATGTGCGTCGTAAACAGAGAGCTGTTATCGAGTTCTTAACCGCAAAGAAAGAAACAGTTGGAAATATTCACAAACGTCTACAAAACGTTTACGGAGATGCTGTTGTTGATCGAAGCACAGTTGGACGCTGGTCTAAACGTGTGAGATCATCGGAGAGAAGGAGAGCCCAGCATCGGCTGTGACATCTCACACTATGCAACGTGCTAACAGCATCATTCGATCAAATCGACGCGTCACATACAAGGAGCTATCACTGTAGCTAGGAATTAGTAAAGCAAGTGTAAATACAATAATTCAGTAACTGAGATACTCAAAAGTGTGTTCACGGTTTGTTCCTTGCGAACTGACTGAAGATCACAAAGCCCAAAGAAAAGAAATTGCTTCTGAGTCGTTAGTTCGATACGAGACAGAAGGGGATGACTTTCTTTCACGAAGAAAGGACAAACAATTAACTCAGAGGCATATATTGCTACCCTACAGAGACTCCAGAGACGTATAAAGCGAGTTCGACCGGAGAGAAAACTGGAAGACGTCCTTCTTTTGCACGATAACGCAAGACCACACAACAGTTTGCAAGCAAGGAAGGCCATCACAAAAATGCGCTTGACTGTGTTACCTCACCCTTCATACAGCCCGGATCTGGCACCTTCAGACTTTCATTTGTTTGGGCCAATGAAGGATGTTATTCAGTGGAAGAAAGTTTCAGGGTGACGATGAGGTTGTTGAGGAGGTTAAGAGGTGGCTCCAGCGGAACCCAGTGGACTTTTACCAGCGAGGAATAAAGGTCCTTGTTTCGAGGTGGAGGAAAGCCGTAGAAAAGGATGGAGACTATGTGGAAAAATGAAAACTTGTAAAAAATGTATGTAACTACTTGTGTACAAAATTTCTGGAACTTACAAGGAAACTTGGAAAGAAAAAAAAAAAAGGTGGGGCAAAATATATTGAGTGGCCCTATATATATATATATATATATATATATATATATATATATATATATATGAAGAGAGCGAGAGAAATACATAAACAATTTCTCCCTCGGATTTTATTTTTAAACATTTTCTCCAGCTCGTATCAAAGGCCATCACAAAAAATTAACTTTGGGATAATTTTAGGTGTTCATACAAACTCCTACATTGCCATGGAACGCCTGGAGTTTATTTTAGAGCAATTACCTACCTCAAAATTCGGCGCTGTCAGCAAGGAGATACTGTTTTGACAGAAGAAGTGCCCTTCCGGGCATCACATTTCAAAACGGAAAAGTAAGTATGTGCCATGGGAGAAACATTACCTTCAGTTCTCTGTCCCCCTACCACAGATCCCAACAAGGGGATGCCTTCTGTCGGAAGCTTAAACGCACTAACGACAGGAATACGCAGGTAACCATTAGAGCGTCTCATGGCAGCCCCAGGACCGAAAAGGGTGTCGACAGTCGACCTTAGCCTACGCAAGACCAAACGATTGATTTAGTGGAGCATCCCTATCACCCACCAAAGAAACCTATTGTCCACTAAAGAACCGCAGCTCCAAGGTAGACTCAACTTCCAGATGAAAGGAAACCGGAAGTATACAGGTCTACACGCACGGAAAAACATAAGAAGCTGAAAGACACTGCCTCCCAGTCCCAGACTCCCAGCCCCAAAACCAGGGGGGCAGTAACAGCACTTAGTATGGATCCTCCGTCGTGTCCCCCCCCCTGGCATGGGTAGCTCTATCCAGTATGACACGACATCATTGGGGCACGCGATCTCCCACACGGAAAGAAAAGGTGGCTGCCCGTGGGGTAACCAGATGTATGACGATTGTTTACGATTGAACATGTACTATGAAAATTGATGGCATTACCCTATGAACACAGCTGTTCATAGGGTATGACAGCTGTGAGTTAGGCCTCAAGTTATCTATATCTATACTCTATGAGTCTATAGGTATCTATAGAGCAGTAATATAGAATGTACAAAGAAAAATTAAAATACTTACCCTCTAAATATTGTTTATTAAAATATATACATTCCTTTCACATAAGAGATAAGTCCTAATACATTATAATAAATAAATAATTCTAACAGTTCTTAAAAATATTTGTTTTAAAACTAAAAATAATATTATATTGCTAAAGGGGAAATAAAAAGTTACTTGTTTCTTTTGATCTTTGGGTCCTACGAGTAAGTCCGAAGTGTGTTAATGGTCATTCTTTGTGGGCGATTAAAAACGTATTGACTACATACCTAAAACAAAATAGAGTTGGATCTTCATAGGATACCAGATAGCATTTACATAGCAGACATACCGGACGTTAAATATCCAAAGGATAATTAGTGCTACCTCAAAGACGTGAAAACGATACCGAGAGAATGATTTGTCACACCGTTTCAAAATACCAGTATGGATATCTGTAAAATATCAAAATTGGTTACAAACAGGATATCAAAACAAGATGACGCAGGGATAGCCAAAAAGCAGACATTTGATTACCCATGCATGATGCAACATCCACTATATATCGGGTAAATGATAGAAAAATATCGTATGTACGAGGGTTGTTCAAAAAGTAAGTTTACAAGGGGTTTTCAAGAAACTGTTTTATTACAAGGCAAGTAATTATTACAAGTATTTCAACAACAATTTATTACTACTTTTCTACATAGTCATCAAACAGATTCAAACATTTGTCGTAGCGTGGGACAAGCTTTCCGATGCCGGTCGAGTAAAATGTAGGGTCCTTAGTTTCTAACCAGTTCGTACGGCCGCTTCTGCATCATGACTGTTTTGAAATTTTTACCTCCGAGGTATTCCTTTAGGGCTGGAAACAAATGGAAGTCACTTGGTGCAAGGTCAGGACTATGGGGGGATGATCCAGGACTTCCCACTGGAATGGTTCCAAAGTTGGCGTGTTTGATTTGCAGTGCGAGGCGGACATCGTCATGCAAGAACACTACACCTGCAGTAAAGCAACCCGGGACGTTTTCTTCTGATAGTTGTGCGGAGTCGCTGTAACGTTTCAGAATAAGTAGTGGCATTATTGTTGTTCCTTTTTGCATGAACTCAACATGCAAAACGCCTTGATGGTCCCAAAAAAAATCGTTACCATCACCTTACCAGCTGATGGTGAAATCTTGAACTTTTTGGTTCGTGGTGATTCCGGATGTTGCCACTTTACAGTGTTACCACATATGCCTAAAAACATTGTACTACCAACAACATCGTTGTACTATGCATAATGCACCGGTAATTAACCTTGTAAACTTACTTTTGAACAGCCCCCGTATATCATTTACGATACAATTCTGATATCCCTTTTTAGATACCGATAAGATACTATATTTGCTTACTTTAAGGATACTGAACCTAAATGTTATACGGCCATCCCAAAAGCAGACATCCGCAGATCCATGGAATACATAAAGTATCCAACGTGATATCTTTTGGATGCATAAGATATCCAGACTTGTTATCCATGGGACACTGGGACAGGGCTACTTCTAAAACAGTTTTAGTGGGTGGGTTAAAGTAATGTTTTTTTTTTGTATTTGTATTTGATCACAAATAACACAAATCAAATCAAATGTACAGTATATGTTGATGAATATATATATATATATATATATATATATATATATATATATATATATATTCATCAACATATATATATATATATATATATATATATATATATATGTACTCATATGCTCATATATACCCATATATATGCTCTTATTTTATTTTAGTAGGTGGGTGAAATCTTTCTGTAAGTGGGCAACGGCCCATCAGGTGGGTGAGCAGTTGTCGACGTACAGAAAGATTCCCCCAAAAAATTCGTGCTGCAGTCCGTTCTCGCGGGTGTGCGAACCAAATCCTGTTTCCCCATTACTTTATTTACTTGCCATTCGCCAGGGTTTACAGGAACATAACCCTCGCGAATGGCGATGTATTAATATATATATATATATATATATATATATATATATATATATATATATATATATATATACATTTCAACTGCAAAGAACACGCAGTATAAATAACGTAAAGAACGACGTTTGTATAGGAGAACATTCCGCGCAAGATGAGAAGAGAGAACGAACAAATGAAAAAATGAGGTAACCACCCGGGAATCGAACCCGGGAGCTTCCGATTGCCGGTCAGATATGATAACCATTGTAATGGTTATCATATCTGACCGGCAATCGGAAGCTCCCGGGTTCGATTCCCGGGTGGTTACCTCATTTTTTCATTTGTTCGTTCTCTCTTCTCATCTTGCGCGGAATGTTCTCCTATACAAGCGTCGTTCTTTACGATATATATATATATATATATATATATATATATATATATATATATATATATATATATACCAAAGATTTATTTCTTAGAAATCTTAGCTTCAATTTAAATGATAAGGCCAAGATGATGTGATCACGGATTCCATATTTATATAAATTCAAGGTTTCTGGATCATATCTCATCCTCAATGGAGGTTATATTATCCCAAAAAATATCTAAATTAATATATATCTACAAGATTTACTATTTTATAATGATCAACAGATAAAAAGATGAAGAAAGAGGGAAATCTGACATTTTAAATATTAAGATAAAGTAATTTTAATGATGTAGTATAAAAGGTCAGAATTCATGTGGTGTTTAAAAAATTAATGTATTCTACAAATATATGTAGTAATTCTAAGGTTCGATGCTCTGTATCGTCAGTTACAAATCCTAAAAGACTCTTGAATTGTTCGAAGGTTGGTAACGCATTTGCATTACGCAAACTTGCGTGTTCTCTTGGTGGTAAAAACTCGGGGATGGTAAAAAGAATTTTCTTCGAGATCATCTCCCAATATGTTGATCCACTCATAATTGGAGACATCTGACTAATGATCCTATATAAGATGTAGAGTTACGATGAAAAATAGATTACATTATTATTGTGGGTTTAATATTTAGTGGGTTCTCACTTGGCATCAATAATTGCTTTGATCCTGTTGGGCATGGACATGATAACGTTTTGGCACAATTCCAGAACCATTTCAGACTGCCAAACTGTTTTTGTAGCAGAACAAGATATTTGTAAGATCCTGGCGTCTTTCCAGAGACTCACCTTCAGAAGTTTCCACAGGTTCCCAATCGGATTAAGGTCAAGAGAGTTGCTAGGCCATTCCAGAGTTGAAATATGGGTTTTCACGAGTAATTTTTTCACAGCTTTAATTATACGACAATGTGCACTGTCCTGTTAGAAACAAGAATATCCGCCTTCCTGCAATGTTCTCAGAGCATGGCTATCAAACATCCCCAAATCATGACTCTTGGAGGGTGTTTCTTAGTGGCAACACAGTATTAAGAACGATGCCATTAACAGCGTGGACGCCCAGTCTACACTATAAACACTATAAAGTTTAATTGGTCCATATATACAGTGTATATATATATAAAGCACTAATAAAATTACTTCAAGGCGTTGCATATATTGCTATACCTCATCCCTGATAAAGTATAGCAAGAGAGAAAACAAAAACTTCCCGCAACCTTATTTATGTGAATAGAAATACGAGCATTATCTTCTGTTCTCACAAATCATTCAAAAAGAAAGTTTTGAAGACCATCTCTTCTACCTAAATAAAGTTAGGTATCATTAAAAAAAGTTATTATATTTATCTGAAAAGAAACTTTGGTTACCAAAAAATGCCCATTTAAATATTGCATACTTCGAGATCTTTTCTTTATAACGACACTGTAATGTTGGTGAACTCTTCTCGATCGACTTCAAGTTTAATTGCTTTATTAATATTTTATGAAAACAATTTATTATAGTTTTTGTACAATTATGTATTAAAAATAATTTTAACCTTAGTTCGCCTCTTCATATTTTACATCATATTCCCTCCTCGAAATCTCTAAAACGATATATATATATATATATATATATATATATATATATATATATATATATATATATATATATATATATAAATTATTTCACGAAAGTAACACATGAATAACATTTATGATGAAAATAACCACGAAGGAAAAAGGAAGGAAACACAGAATGATGCTCAAGCGCTTTCGTCTAATGACATCCTCAGTAACACTGGCCGGAGGATGTCATTAGACGAAAGCGCTTGAGCATCATTCTGTGTTTCCTTTTTCCTTCGTGGTTATTTTCATCATATATATATATATATATATATATATATAAAACCTTTGGTTAGCTTCCGCCCGAATTGTTCATTCTGACGAAGGTGAAACTTTTCACTCCACCTTAGACCTTAGTTTAACGTGGAATCCGAACCACGCCCCACCAGCAGCCATTAGGCCACCCAGGGTACCCATTTATCTACCAACCACTTTCTTTATTGTGTGGAAGGATCAACAGCTGGGTTTTGCTACGCGCCGGCTGCCGCCACCGGGTCTCGAACCCAGGGCCGATGGAGTCATAGTCAACGACGCTAACTACTACACCACCGAGGCGATATATATATATATATATATATATACAGTGTGTGTGTGTTTATATATATATATATATATATATATATATATATATATAATATATAGAATGAATTTTACAATTAAACACGTGAAATGAATGAATGATGCAAACCTACAAGGAAGAAGAAAAATGATTCCAAGGCCTTTCGTGTATTCAGAAGTCATTCCCTGACGAGGTGTACTTCTGAATACACGAAAGGCCTTGGAATAACTTTTCTTTTTCCTTGTGGGTTTGCATCATATATATATATATATGTGTGTGTGTGTGTGTGTGTGTGTGTGTGTAAGGCGTAAATATGATACAAATATAGAGGCATTCCATTAATACGATCATTCGTTGCATGGTTGTGTGTTCCCTGGTTGTCCTGTTATCTATACATAAATTCTCAAAAGAAGTTCTTAGTTTAAGTAGAAAATAAGAGCATATTTAATTTCGTTGACTCCTATTGCATGCGTATAGGTTTGCTTTACTTATAAATATGTAAATGGCTTCTGTAGTACGTGAATTAGTAATGTTGTATATCGATAGATAGCTAAACTGATATCTTTATTCGTAAAACAGACACGAGGTTTGTTTTCCAATTTGGTCTGAGACAGTGAAATGCCAGTTGCAAAATATTGCAAATTTAAACTAAACTAAAAAAATTATTGTAATTTTTTAAACTGGGGATCGTTGAGGGGAGAATACACGGGTCGGTTCAACCTTCTCCAAGAACAGCAAGTTGTTCTTTCAAAATAATCACTCATCAGTCATGAACAATCACTTATAATATTAAAATAATTAAATATAATTTGTACTATCAAATATAAATACTATTTTTTATAAAAAAATCTGTGCATCCTTGGTGAGCCCAGAGCCCTTTAAACATCCTTTATTTTTCACTTCTTTTCTTCTCTTCTACCTCCACAGTCCACATTATTCACCCCTTACATCATCTTCCTTTACTCCTCTTTCAGTGCGCATAAGTATCCTAATGTGACCACCTCTCGCCTTGTGAAGAAAAGGGCTTCCTGTTTGTTGACTTTCAACGAGACACCTTCAGTTCAGCGAGGGATTAAACAAATACACATAGACACCTCAACATTTTTATTACCCTAAATAGATATGTAAGAGCGTGCTAGCGTGTAATATTTGGATCACCTGAAGATCAGGGCACCCAGCCTTCTTTAGTTAGCTTTATAAGGCTAACTAACGAAAATATCACGATCTAACCTAACCAATCGTCAAGGGCGTACAGTTGACCTAACGATTGGTTAAGTTAGGTCGTGATATTTTCGTTAGTTAGCCTTATAAGGCTAACTAAAGAAGGCTGGGGGCCCTGATCTTCCGGTGATCCTAATATTTTACTACAATGTATGATTAAGTAGGGTAACCGCAGGTTAATATACAGTAGGTTCGGTACTTACAATCATACTTTAACCCTCCCGTTGACAAATATTTTTCCTTTAAACCAAAAAGTATTAGATTTATTGTTAATCAAAATCAAAAAATCGAAAATAATGTGTTTGTTAAGTTTTTAACAAAGTTTGTTTACTTAAAATAAGAGGAAAAAACGGTTAATTTACTTAAATGAGAGTAGAAATTATATGTTGAAACAAAATTACCGAGCCAAATGGATGGCGCACAAAAAAATGCTTCACATTTTAAGAAGCTATATTTTCTTTTAGAATGAAGCTATGGCGATCAATAATAAGTCATCGGATTTTCCAACTCATATATATTTTTATTGTTCCGGGTAAATTGATGAAATGACGTACCAATTTACGGAAGAGCAGAGAATACTCATTGTTAAGAAATTTATTGAAATAAAATCACGAGTTGGCGTGAAAAGAGAGTTTAGGAGGATGTTTCTCGATAGAACACCATCCACAGTGGTTTGCAATAGACAGAAAAACAATTCAGAGAATATAAGCAAAGATCTCAAAACTTTTTCCCTACAAAATTCAGACACTTCAAGCTCTGACAAAAGAAGGCGTATGGCGTTTTGGGCAAGAATGCCCGAAATGTGTAACAATGAAGACTCGTCTTTGCATGATGTGTTATTCACCGATGAGTGTCACGTTTACTTACACGGTTTTCTTTAGGTACTGAGGCAGAGAAAAACCTCAAGTGCCTTTGCACTCCCCGAAAGTCAGAGTATGGTGTGGACTTTGCTCGTCGAAGATAACCGGACCATACTTCTTCGAAGATGAAAGAAGAGAAAGTGTTAATGATTTCTCAAGACTACCTAAAGATGTTGCGAACATTTGTATGGCCAGAATTGGCAAGAACTAATCTCCAGTAGAGAATATGGTTCCAACAGGATGGCGCGAGAGCATATACGACCAACATTTGCATCGACTGGTTGAGAGACATTCCGTGGACATTCCGTAGCCATCGAGATCCCCTGATTTGTTCCCACCTGACTTTTTTTTATGTGGCTATTTGAAAGAGTGTTCTCAAACAACCCACGCACAACAACTGAAGACCTCAAACATGCCGTGGTTGAAGAGGTTGAAGCCATACCGGAAGCGGGAGCGGATTTAGTGGAGGGGGGAGAGGGGAACGATCGCCCCCCCAAACCATGAGGCCTCTAAACCTTAAAGGTGAAGAAAGTGAAAGAAAGAAGGAGATCGGAAACATAAAGAGAGACAATATATAATTAGAGTGAAGCATCTTATAAAAATAATCGCTCTTGCTTTCCTTTGGACAATTTTAGTAAAAGTGTAAAATATAATATAAAGGAACGATAATAATGATGCTTAATAAAATAGTAATTTAAATGTTGTTGCGATAATTTTATGCCTCACTTACTGTCGTCTTAAGGAATTAACTTTTTGACCCAAAACAGATATCTTCCCGCATTCTTTATAGACAGAACGAACATTTGATATAATCGTTGGAAATTCTGTCACACCAGTTGCCTGCCAATGTATTATAATCTCAGGTTCTGGAAGGTGACCGCCCCCCCCCCCCCAAACTGCGATCTGGATCCGGCCCTGACCGGAAGAAACATTGAGAAAGGTCACTGAAAACGCGGCCTTGCGTTTCAGAAAACTTGCAAAAAGAAATGGCGACCATTTTGAACAGGTGTTACCTCAAAAACTTCATGATATGTACGATAAAGTGATATAAATAAGTTTCGGTTTAACTTTGAAAATGAAGAGGTGAAATAAGTTTAAAAATTTAAAGCATTTTTGTGCGTCAACCATATTCCAAGTTCCATTTAACACAAAATACTCTTTTATTCAAATAACTGTACAAAATGATGGTTAAAACGTTCGCAGATTAATTAATAATCGTTTGAAACCCTTAACTTAAAATAAAATTATGCAAATGTCAATTAATTATTAGCAGAAATCTGTTATTGAACACAACTCACATTCCGGAAAAAAGTAATATTTCTGTTGCAGTGCATCTAAATCAGTGATGCACAAACCCTGGCCCGCGGGCCAAATGTGTCCCCCACGGGTCTTTTCAGTGGCCCCACGGGTCTTTTCAATTCAATGAAAAAGTTAGAATATAAAAGTGACCCAATTATGACTTAGATGGAAAGTAAGTAGGCTAATACATTTAGTTATTTTCTTCGCTTGGCCCTCACATCAAAAAAAGTTTGTGCACCACTGATCTAAATCATTTAGGACGGGTAGCGGAACAAAGTAAATGTAAAAACGCACAATTTTCACACGCGTAATGTCGATACTAAAAAGTTAGTTTGAATTAGGTCAGGTTAGGTTACATTATGCTCGGTTAGGTTACGCTAGGTTAGATCAGGTCTGGCTAGGTTAGGTTCGGTCAGCCATTTTCATTGAAAATCTGAAATGAGTTTGAAATCTGAAATCCATATAGGATACTTCCATAAGGTCGAAGGTCGACATTATGAAATTCGATTTTATTCATGTAACGCATTCAGCAGAGCTCGTGTCATTACATTATAATCAAACGGAATAAAGTGAATGTCACTTAGAAAAGGAGAATTTCCTCCAAAGAAACGGGGATTATTATTAGCGGATAAAATTGCAAAGGGAACGAATATTCCTCGAAGTTACACTAATTTATAAAAAAAAAATTTAAAATGATTAAAAAGCAGGGTCCTCCTCACTCGCAAATTGCGCAATTACTTCCCCTCTTCGGCAAATTGTAAATCCTTTTACTTCCTCTACAGGAGCACTGATAAATCTTTTTAAAATTTCGTTTCAGTGGAGCTATATCTATTAATGTGAAATCACAGATGACTTTTATTAAACTGTGCATATAAGGACTTAATCAACTTGAAAAAATGAAAATAGGATCAGAATTGGGAATTTTTTTTCAATGACGGTTGAATTGGGTATAAAAGTAATTTAAAACATTTCCACGCAAGTATAAGTTAGCAATATTACAAAGATTTTTTTATTAGATTAATTAATTACCAGCTTAGTTCAGTGCTGCTCATAAGTATTGGTACAGAGAAATATTTCAGTTATATTCGTCTTTATCTTTTGCACCATGCGGAGGATAGTTATGAAAAGTTTATCGTTCGTTTGGGAAAAATTAACAAATAAAAAAATTAGTTTAACTCCAACATATAATGTAAAACATTAAAGAATTCGAAGAAAAAATTAAAATGCAAAAGTTTTCGCACATCTATTTATGAAATTATTTAATACTTTGTGTGTCCACCTTTTCCTCGAATGACTTCAGTGATTCGCTTTGAGTGTTTTTCGACAAGATTTCGACATCTCTCAGTCGAAATTTTAGCCCATTCTTCTAAAGAAAATTATTGCAATTCATTCAGATTCGAAGGGTTTCTCATGCGGACACCTTTTATCAAATCAAACCTTATAGTCTAGTCAAAATATGGTTTGACCCACCACAAATTGCAACAGAATTTTTTTCTTCACAGTATCTTTTAAAGAGGCCAGAGAACAACATATTAAAAATGCATTCGAATCTACCTTGGGGAAATATACCTAATTTGCATAAATCCAATATGGCCGCCAAATACGATGGCAAAACCTATTTTGTTATAATTGAGCTGTATCTAAGCTTTTGTAGTGGTTTAAAAGCCTGGAATATGTTTTTCAGGGCTGAAAAATCTTTTAGAAAAAGTCATAAATTTATTGGACATTATATTAATTTGCATATATATAAATCCAATATGGCTGCCACAATGCCTGTGCATTGGAATACAATAAAACCACAATGAGCCACAATAGAATAACGCTTACCATTACTGGCCAGTAACAGGACAAGTATACATACAAAGAAGCGATATGAATACCAATTCAGTGTTCTTCACTGAGTGAAGTAATGTCTAATTAAGAATTAAAATGTTTTGTTTATAAGAATTTAATAATGTTTGTTTAATAAAGAAGATAATAATGTTTAATATGAAATGTAATTAAGTTAAATAATTGTTTGGTTATAAAAGGCTAGTTGGCAACACCCCGAAATGGTCTAGACTCTAGAGTCTAGAGGCTGGGCAGAAATGCCCCTGTATCGGACGGCCTTTGTCCTAATAAAGGTGTTTTTGGTATTAAGATGTTTTTGTAAATTTAGAATATTCTTTCGTCTCTCTCTCCGACTGAAATGCTAACGTTAATTCCCCCCTCGCATTACCCCGTGTGTCTAAAGTGTTTCGGTATAAATAAAAAGTCAGTAAAGTATAATTAAGTGTATAATTAAACCCCTCGGTCTCTTTTGCGTTATTCGAAAGTGTAAAATGGCGCCCACGGCCACGTCTACCTGTTTTTATAAAGTACAGCGAAGCGAGTGTAAAGAGAATGATAAAAGATAAAGAGAAATTGAATGAAGTAACGTAACTAAATAATAAAAATTGCAAAAGAGGTTTCGTAAAATGGGGTTTTAAGTATCAGTCACTACAACTGAATATGTTGGCACACACACCACGGCATTCTCCACATGCAGGGGAACAATCAAGATCTGCTTTGCGACAGGAGCACCTCATAGTCGAACAACCTGTTTTGTAACTGCATCTGATTACTTCCAGTAAATCTGTTGGAGCTATGTCTTTGTCTGTCATTATAGGAATGAGCCTTGAAGCAGAAATTTTCCAACCCCAGTCACCAGGTGGTAGGTCATACCCTCTCCATGTCTGCACTTGGTGGTAGACTCTGAAGCTGTGGTAGCGAGCAGCTGCAGATGTGGGCGGTAGTGTCTGAGGTTGGACATAAGAAATGCTGGAACCAACCTTCTGACAGAACTTTTGTAGCCTTAATTGGTCCAGCCCTTCACCCCTTTTACTTCCTCTGTACATGGTCACCAGTGCATTTTCCCCAGCTGTTGCGATCTCCTCAGCTGTAGCCAGTCTGTTGTTGAATACCTCAACTTGAACATTGAAATATGCACTGGTTCTAAGCTGCTTTAGAGCTCCACCTTTGCCAATGCCGTACACTCTTGATGTGGTGTCACATCCTAATAGTACATGGGAAAACAAGATGTTTTCACATACATGTGCACCTAGAACTTGCCTTGTGAGTTTGATGTTCCAGCATCTTGGCAGTGTCTTTGTGCCCATCTTTCCTTCAGGGCCGAAGTAAATTTCACATTCATTAGCGTGTGCATGGTAGCACAGAAGAATCAGAAGATCTGTATCATCCCAACAAGCACAGTATTGGAAAATGATGCACTTTCAATGGTGGTTTTGACTATGAGTACATCAGCATTACCTCTGGCTTGTTTTGTTTTGCACCCATTTTGTTCCATTTTCTGATTAGCATATTGATAAAATTTTGTTTGTTCCTTTTGTTTGAAAGGAAGGTCTCTTTTTCATGTTCATGACTATTGGGCCAGTGAAGTGCACTTTTGTAGTTTGTCCTCCTGTTCTTCTCAAATGTGTGCTGTCTTTCGTGGATGGCCCATCCTCATACCCATCAAAAACTATAGTAGCCTTTCCATATCGTCGGGTCACATAGTCTACATACCTCTGGGAGATGTTGTCATACGTACTTCCTTTCTGCCATGGAATACGATACAACAGTGCACCCATCCAGAACATACTTCCAATCATCTCCAGTAGGGCCTGGATTATCACGAGGCATAAGTGCCCATATAGCATCTGCTAGTGCTGGTTTACTGGCAGCCTTCATCACATTTCTCATGTCAAACAAAACAGATGGGTAGCTGGACAGCTCATACTTGAATATATCTTCCAGTTGTTCATTACGTGTACCAGCTGTGACCAGTCTCTGGAAGAGTAGATGTGGATCAATATGGACTGTTTCACTACTTATCTTGATGGTATTATTGGAATCCATTATCACTAGCTGATTTTTTTCCTGAAAGAATGATCCATCACATTCTTGTCAACCATAGACTCCACTATCATAGCTCCAACAGTTTTTGCGTTGTCAGCATTCACACTGCCACCAACTGTTACTCCAGTTGCAATGTTATGTAAAGAAACGTCATCGCTGAATGGGCTTCTTTGGGTGAGAAATTGCATAAGGTGTTGAGTGTCCTTTAGATATCTCTCCTGCCTTGCTGGTGTTGCAAGTGTACCTGAAACAATAAGAAAAATATTATTAGCATGACATGGTTTTCTCACATCTATAAAACATTAGCAAAACATGACCAAAACAAAACAAAACTCTTATTTAGAAACAGTTATGTGATATAATAAGATCCATAGGGCTATGTTGGCACTTGAATTGGATTCACACAGCTTACAAAATTCTCTGATCAATCTGGATCTGGATTTGGATTCTGGATTTTTGCAGCGTGCAAACTATAGCATCACATTGCAACCTGAAAAATCTAACCTAATTTTGCATTACAATGTCATTGTAAAATAATAGAGTTGTGAAAATGTCATTACTGATTTGAAGCTCTTCTCAATATGAGGAACTCTATTTTATTTTTAAATTGAATACAAATTTTAATATATTTTTATTAAAAAACTGAGAAACAATAAAAAATAATGGAAATAACATTATAAGAATTATATATATATATATATATATATATATATATATATAATATATATATATATATATATATATATATATATACAGGGTGGGCCGTAAGTTTCCATACATAGGAAAAATAAACATTTTGCTATGGACAACCATTTTTATTTATATAATATGCTCTACATGGTTGCCATTGTTTTGAAAACACATTTCAATACGTGTTCCCCACTGTTGATGAACACGCATTAGCACAGTTGACGTTATGCTTGTAATGGCGTTGGTGATACGTTCCTTTAGATGATTTATGTCTCGTATCTTTTCCTGATACACCATGGCCTTCAAGTGCCCCCAAAGATAGAAATCAAGGGGGGTGAGATCTGGGGATCTGGGAGGCCACTCCACAGGACCACGCCGACCAATCCAAGCATCCGGAAAATGCTGCTGATCCAAATACCGACGCACGTGAAGACCATAATGAGGTGGAGCTCCATCTTGCTGGAAGTAAACTGGGAAGTTACCTTCCTCGTTTAGCAGGGATGGGAAAATCTCTTCTTGCAACATGTTAAGATACCTTTCGGCATTAAGATTTCCACTGACAAAAATTGGTCCAATAATTCTGTCACCCCATATCCCGGCCCACACCATCACTTTACCGGCACCTTGCATCTTCGTCGGACTCAGCCAGTTAGGGTTAGCATTACTCCAATAACGTATGTTTTGCCGATTAACCTCTCCATTGACGTAAAAATTTGCTTCATCAATAAACAAGATTTTACGTCAAACGCATATTCTTAGGGTATCTGAAACATAAAAACAAACGTTTAATTTTTCCTATGTATGGAAACTTACGGCCCACCCTGTATTATATAATATATATATATATATATATATATATGAATAAAACCACGAAGGGAAAAGAAACACAAAGTGGTGCTCAAGCGCTTTCGTCTAATGACATCCTCAGGAACACTCAGTGTTCCTGAGGATGTCATTAGACGAAAGCGCTTGAGCACCACTTTGTGTTTCTTTTCCCTTCGTGGTTTTATTCATCATAAATATTTTTCACGTGTCACTTTCGTGAAATAATTTTCATAATATATATATATTATTAGTATGTATATATCCATGGGGGCACATTTGCCTTGTATTTTTTATCAGATGTTAAATGTACAGAACTATAAATAAATAAAAAATGTGCAAATATGTTGTTATAACTGAAAATGTGGGTAAATATTAGTTTTTACACCCACTCAAAAATCATTGCTAAATTCATTTTTATAATACATTTTTACTTGCTGACCATAAGTACAATCTTTATTTTTGTGTAAATATATAGTTTTTTTAATATTGATAGTTCAATGCCCTTGATTAACATTAATATGGTGTCATACATTACAAAATAGAGTTTACCAGAGTGTAAAAATATGGGGTTACCAATTTGGATTTTCCATCACCAAAAACTTTATTGCAGACTTTTATATAATTACACCAAATCGTTATCTAGACTCGCAGTGTTTCCCAACCGGGGGCCATATGGCTCCCTGGGGGCCATGGCACATTTGAAGGGGGCCACAGGAAAATGTTATTTTGTAAAATAGAGTTAAATCTGCATATTACCTACTGAAAATAATGCTTATGGGGGCCACGGGAAAAAATAAGGTTCCTAAGGGGGGCCATAAGCCAAAACCGGTTGGGAACCACTGAATTCTAGAGTATAGAAGCTGTTACTTGGCAAAAACTAGCTCCCGCGGAGTATTGTGGCGGCCATATTAGATTTATGCAAATTAGGCACATTTCCCCAAGGTACAGTAGATTCGGGTGCATTTTTAGTATGTTGTTCTATGAACCTTTCTGAAATGCACTGTGAACAAAAAAATTCTGTTGCAATTTGTGGTGGGTTAGGCCTAATTTTCTCACAGATTGACTAGACTAATAAGTTCTCGATTAAATTGAGATTTGGGTTTTGACTGGGGCCACTCGAGAAGCTTGAAATTCTTTTATTGAAGCAATTTTATGGAGCTCTTACGTTTATGTTTTGGATCATTATCTTACTGCAGTAGTGCAGTACCCAATTGCGATCCATTCACAACTCCCGAGCTGAATGCAATACATTTTCTTCTAAAATTTCATATTTCTTCGAATTCAAATTCCACTAATGACAACAAGCTTTCCTGGACCAGAAACCCAAAATATCCCCAAAGAAGAAAACTATCATCACCATGTTTAACCGTTTAGGAGATGTTTTTCCCTCGGATGCAGTATTTCATTTTCGTCAACATACCGGGTTTTTTTTATGTAGCAAGGAGGGACAAGAGCGAGGCCCGCAAAAATGCCTCCCCCCCCCCCCTTATATGAGAAGGAGAGAACCAAAATCAAGGTCTCTGAGGCCCACGATACCATTTTATTACCATTTTTAAAAGATTGTGTAGTGTAAAATGCATATATGTGTAGTCTCTTTTTTCTTTTAGTTTTTTCCCTTCTACTCCAGATGGAGAGAGTTTCTTGCTTCCGGGGTTAAACCTTAACCCTAAGGAATTTCTAGATACAGCCTAGTACTAGGCGTAAGATGGAGGTGCTGTGTCGTAATATCTCCCTTACAATTTCTCCAGACGTCACACTTATGGGCAGTTGGTTCAGGAACTCTACTGTGGACTTCTTTACCGCTCCTGTTGCCCCTACTACAATTGGGATGATCTCAGGTTCCACATTCCACATTCTCCTTATTTCATGTTTGAGTCTCTGGTATTTTAATACCTTTTCCCTTTCATAGTTTGCCACATTCCAGTCTGCAGGGACTCCTACTTCCACCAATAGGCACTTATTACCCTCTTTCTCTCTCACCACTATGTCTGGTCTGCATCCTGATACCCTGATGTCAGTTGGTATCTCGTGATCGTATAGGAGCAGCACTTTGTCACTGTCTTCTATTCCTTGTGGAATATGTTCCCAGTGCTTTTCAGTTTCTAGCCTTATTTCGTATTTCCTACACAGCTTGAAGTGGATCAGCTTGCAGACTGCATTGTGTCTGTCTGTGTAGTTTCCTCTGTGCAGGAGTACTTCACACCCTGACAGTATATGACTTACAGTCTCTGGGCTCTTTGAGCACAGTCTGCACATCTCGCTTTCATTTCTGCCCTCGATGTTCTTTTTTAACCAGTTTGTTCGTAATGCCTGGTCCTGTGCTGCTATTACCAGTCGTTCGTCCTCTGGTCTCAGTGCCCCTCTTACCAGGAACTCCACAGTTTTCTCCCTCTCTATATATACTCTGTTCAGCACATCCTCTTTGTATACTTTGCTGAACTTGTGCTCTTCCCAGTTCTTCTCCTTTTCTCCTGATCTTTTCTTGTTATATCTTCTTTTGATGGTGGTTATTTTTTCCATGAGAGGTTTAGTTGCGATGTCTTCAAGGACCTTTCCTTCCGCAGTCTTTCCTTCATGATGTCATTCTCCATCTTTTCAGATTCTTCCATCCCCAGATATTTGTATGTAGCCTCTTGCTCTAGATCTTCTATCACGATGTTGTCCACCCTGATGTTTTCTGATTCACACCTTTTGCCTTTCTTTAGTGTGACAGTGGCACATTTATCAAGACCAAACTCCATCTGGATGTCATCTGAGAACTTTTTGACCTCCCTGACCTCTTCTGTTAGCTCGCTTTTGTTTGGGGCATACAGTTTTAGGTCATCCATGTAAAATAAATGCGATATTTTTGGGCTGTTTTTTTCCCTTGGTCTCAGCACATAGCCTTTGTTTAGGTTGTTGATTAGTTGGCTGAGCGGGTTTAGCGGGATATTGAGTCACCTTGATAGATCCCTCTCTTGATTCTTACATTGTTCACTTCTAAAGTTCCCTTACTGTGATGGAGAGTTAAGTCTGTTTCCCATCGTGTCATCGCTGTTCTAAGAAGATCCTGATAGTAGGATGGATTTTGTATAGTCTCAATACTTCCTTTACCCAGGAGTGGGGCACGCTGTCATACGCTTTTTTGTAGTCAATCCATGCCATGCTTAGATTTCTCTGTTTCTTTCTGCTGTTTTCCAATATAGCCCTGTTGATTAGCAGCTGGTCTTTTGTCCCATACGTTTTTTTGCTGCATCCTTTTTGTTCTGGGCTTATGATGTTGTTTTCTTCTGCATGGCTGTAGATCCTGTCAGCTATGACTCCAGTTAGTATTTTGTAGGTTGTAGGCAAGCACGTTATTGGTCTGTATTTACTTGGATTCTGGGTCTCATGGGACTTTGGCAGTAGTTGTTTTTCCTTTCGTCAACCATTCTGGTGCTTCTTCTTCTGCTGTTATTATTTTGTTGAAGCACCCCGTTAGATTTCCACTAAGTGATGTTAGCTTTTTCAACCAGAAGTTCTTAATCATGTCTGGTCCTGGTGCTTTCCAGTTGCTGCTTTTTCTTATTTTTCCTCAACTTCTTTTACAGTTATTCTGTCCATGTCCATCTCTGAGATGTTTCTCACCTTTTCGCTGTTGTAAAGGCTTCCAATCCATACTGCACCATCATTATGGTTGACTTCATTCTCATAGATGTTCTTCCAGAAATGCTCCACTTGTTCTTTTTCAGGGGGTCTTTCTACATTTATTTGGGCATTCTTTAATTCTCTAAACAGTTTTGTTGGATTGTCTTCAAACATCTCATTTTGTTTCTTTTCCTTGTCCAAGCGTATGTATCTTGCCAATCTTTTTGCCTTTGCCGACAGAGGGAGAAGTGTGTTTTTGAAATTATGCTGCACAGCTCACAGGGTAGATGAGACATGGGAAAAGATCAACTAAAGAGGACAGTGACAGGAGAAACGGGAGTTCCAGCACTCCCTGTCTCCTGCCTAACGTCCCGCTCCCCCCTGAAGCATTTCCATGGTCGATTGGTACCTACAATCTTCTCCTAACAAATGAGTTGCTCGCTGTTCCTGAATAATTCAATTTGGTCTCAGCTGTCCAGAGAACTTTCTCCCAGAATGCAAATCAATCATTTTGATGATCCTTGGCGTACATCAAATGAGTTTCTTTGTGCGTTTTTCATAGCAGAAGTTTTCTTCGTGCAGGTCTTCCATCCAGACAATTTTTTCTCAGTGCATGATGTACAATAGAGGGATGGACATCGATCTTAGACAGTCTGAATGTTTGACAAATATCACCCGCAGTCACTAGTGCATTCGCAGTAGTCATTCTTTCAATCCGTCTAGCTGTGCGTTCTGAAAGTTTGCAAAGTTGTTCACACCTTGGTAGAGTTTTGATTGTTCCAAAACTTTTCCATTTCTTTATAACTGCAGCAACCGTCGTAAATGGAATTCGAAGTTCTTCTCCTTTCTTCCTCTAACTCTTTCCAGACTTGTGTGCATCAATAACGGATCTCTTAAGATCCGTAGACAGCTCTTTAACACGACGACTCATTGCTTACTAATAACTTGTACAATCATGTCTTCCATGAAGATTCAAGGAGAAAATTCTAGAATTCAGAATTACCAACGGTCTCTAATCTATAAACAAGAAACTACTGATAAAAATTTTAAATTCTTGAAGCCTAAGGTGAGCACACAAAGTGGCGCTCATAAGTATTCTTACAGAGAAATATTTTAGTTATATTCGTTCTTATCTTTTGTGCCATGCATAGGATAATTATGAAAAGTGTACTGTTCGTTTGGAAAAATTTAACGACAAAAAAAATTAGTTTAACTCCAACATATGATGTAAAACATCAAAGAATTTGAGGAAAATAAAAAAGTTAAAATGCAAAATTTTTTGTACATTTATTTACAAAATTATTTAATATTTTGTGTCCACTATCCACCTTAAGTTTCAAGAATTTAAAATTTTTATCAGTAGTTGGATGTTTATTGATCAGACACTGTTGGCAATTCTGAATTCTAGAATTTTCTCTTTGAATCTTCATGGAAGAAGGATGATTGTACAGTCCATTAGTAAGCAATGGTCGTCGTGGTAAAGAGCTATCTACGGATCTTAAGAGATCAGTTATTTCTGTACACGCGTCTGAAAAGAGTTAAAGGAAGATAGGAGAAGAACTTCAAATACCATTTACGACGGTTGCTGCAGTTATAAAGAAAAGGAAAAGCTTTGGAACAATCAAAATTCTACCAAGGTGTGGACGACCTTGCAAGATTTCAGAACGTATAGCGAGACGGGCTGAAAGAATGGCTGCTGCGAATCCACGAGTGGTAGTTGATATTATGTTCAATTCTTCCAAACGATCGGTAAGCTTTTTATAACCATCTTTCCATGGTACAAAGATAATGACGAATATAACCGAAATATTTCTCTGTACGAATACTTATGAGCGCCACTGTAGTACTGTGGAGAGGTGAGAGGCAGTGGCGTTATCGGGCGGCGCATCCTTATCAGCGGGCACAGCCTCCCTGGACACCCGAAACGGGTGTTCTGGGTCTTGAATTTTTTATTATAACGATTGACTACAAATAATTTTCCCGATTTTAAACATTTATTATGAAAAAACTAACAAAGCTACAGCGAAAAGCAAAATATACAAGTTTTATTTACAAGCCATTAAAGTTCAATACGAGCTCCTTATGTGGCTCTGCAGATATCAAAGCGATATTCTATTTCCCTCTATACATTTTGTAGCATATCATACTGAACTTTTCTCACAGCCTCACGTATCCTTTCCTTCAAATGTTCCAAAGTTGTCGCCATTGATGGAACAAAATCTTCATTTTTGACATAACCCCAAGAGGAAGAACGAGCCGGCTAAGGAAGGGACCCTCAGTGACTCTCCCTCACGCCCGATCCAGCGATCAGGCAATTGCTCATTCAGGAATGTTGCGTAATCACCTGGTGTATATACTCGTGTGTGTGTATATACAGTATATAATTTTAAATTAAAACAAGATAATCCATAACGTTTGCATTGTTCTGAAAATATTTATTTAAGTGGTGAAGTGGTTATCGTTTTTGCGGGCATTCGCCCTTGGCCCCTCCTTCCTCTATAAAAGATAAATAAATAAATAAATGTACAATATATAATGTAATTATTTTATGTAATAATGTCAATTAGAACTCATTATTTTTATCAGCGATTAGTGTACTCTCTCTCTCTCTCTCTCTCTCTCTCTCTCTCTCTCTCTCTCTCTCTCTCTCTCTCTCTTAATTAAAAGTATGTATAAAATGCAAAGCATTCAACCAAAGATAGCATAAAAATTATATTGAATTTCTGAGTTAAGATGTTTATTTATTATTATTATATTATTATTATTATTATTATTATTATTATTATTACTTAATTATAGAAGGTAAGGTGTCATATAAGTACGGAAAATGAAAGATAAACTTCACTAAAAGGTTTGGGCACCCATGTTGATTTAGACTCTTCAATTCTCACCATCAGAATACTTTTGATTACTAATAATGGTTAATTAGCGTGGCTATAAAGAGGTTACATCTTAAGAGATGGTCCAGACCGAGCTCACAGAACTTATCAAAGACAATCGCTCAGTCGCCCTTCGACTCTACCTTCGCAAATAATATTCGGTGTTTGATTTTCCAACTTTGAAATGGAAGTCTATTTGAGGACCTCTCCATTTGTCATTCCAAAGACTATTCAACGAAACGATACAAAATTAACATAATGCTATATACATATGGGTAAAACTTTGAAAGACTTAAGCAAATACTCCATTTCATTAAGAGAAAAAAATTTTAGTGAAATATTAGATCCTTGTGCCCTCAACTGAAATTTGGGCATAAAACCAAAAAAAAACCTTCAGAGAAAATAAAGATGGAATTTGAGTTTGAAATTTCTTAAATAATTGCAGCATATCAAATTTTACAAAGAGAGAGAGATAGATTGATAGATAATTAAAAATATTGGATATTGGATTATTCATTTATTCCGAGATGCTTTTCAAGGACAAACTGTTCATATATTAATTTTTAATAATCCAAAGAAGACAGTTTCCGCAGTTAACCTACGTATATTTTTAGACTACTAATACCATGACTACTACTACTACTACTACTACTACTACTACTACGGCTACTATAATAATAATAATAATAATAAAAATAATAATAATTAAATTAGTATCAGCTTCTATTTTGTTACAAGATCTTAAGGCTTTCTCTAATTTTCCGAATACATTTTTTACGGTATCGAGTTTTCTTCTGGACAATTGTAGGATAAAAAACATAATTGTTTTCAAGAAGTATGTTCCAACGTTTCGCCCTATGACTCGAGGCATTTTCACGTAACTGATAAAATGCGTACACAATTGTGATGAAATGCAAAAGTTAAATTACACATACGTATAAAAGACAAATATTAAAATATATAAAACATCCTTCGAAAGTCATTCATAAAAAATGTCTGCGAACTCTCGAATTATGACAACAGACAAAGTCACACTTCCACAATGTTTAAAGAGCTAAATATTGTAAAACTAAATTAATTATACAAATTCAATGTTACTGTCAATATGTTCAACGTTATCAATAAAAATCAACATACATCACCTATTCAAAGAGTACTCACCCTACATCAAATAAATCATCATTATAACACTAGACTATCCAGTGATTTTATACACAAACCAAACTATACAATAGAAACTGCAGGAAATGCACTCTCTCTCTCTTTCAAAGGAGCAGATGTATGGAATGCAATTCCTATAAATATCAGGTAGGTTTCATCACTAAATGTATTTCGCAAATCACTAGAAAAGCATCTCATTAGCAACTACAGATGTATAAGTTCACTACTACCATTTTTACCATAGAAGTTCACATTTTATAATCAACTATTTAAAATATGCTAATTTCATTAAGCACTTTTAATTTCATAATTTATCCTTTTTTTTTATTAAGTATCAGTATCGTTTATTCTCTATTAAAGCTACAATTGATCATTTTATTTAAAATTACTCTATGTACAATTTTGTAAGTTTTTACTTTGTGTTTATTATTATTATTATTATTATTATTATTATTATTATTATTATTGTCACAACCATGCGATCTACCATTCATATGTTCGAGTAACCATGTTTGTGCCATTAGAAGTGCGTTCCAAGAAGCGAATGTCCCTTAATTTTATTCCCTCGAAGTACAAACAAGACAAACAACGGTTTAGATTGTTTTAGATTTCACTGGAATTATTCCCCTTCTTCCCTTTTCCCAATTGTCATGGAAACCATGGTAATTAATCTCAACCCCATTCACACACTTATAAATTTCATCAGATTATGCATGCCCATTGAATGTGACATGTTTTAAACCCTTGTTTGTGAAATAGGCACCGTTTTTAATCGGATCGTCACTGGGGATGAAAAATGGGTCTCTATAACAATATTAAGCGTCGACATCAGTGGCTTAGCCGTGAAACAAAGCCTGAACCTCAGCCAAGGCATGGACCCCATCCAAAGAAAATTTTGCTGTGCGTTTGGTGGGATATGCGAGGAATTATTAATTTTGAGCTTCTGCCAGATAACCAAACAATCACAGCTGAAGTCTACTGCCAACAACTCCAACGATTGAAGATGACATTACGAGAAAAACGTCTGCATTAATTAATCACAGAGGTGTTCTATTCCACCAGGATAACGCGCGCCCTCACACTGCTCGAATCACCACTGACCAATTGGAGGCATTTGGTTGGAAAAAAATGTCTCATCCACCTTATTCTCCGGACATCGCACCTTCAGACTACCATATATTCAGAAGTCTGCAACACTGCCTAGATGGACAAAAGTTGCAATCCAGGGAAGCTATCGAAAACGAAGTGATCGCTTTTTTTAACTCGAAACCAAGGGATTTCTTCGAACGTGGCATAAAAAAACTTTTCTACAGGTGGGAAGAGGTTATAGAAAAAGAAGGGAATTATATTAATAATTAAATTGTCATTATGTCATTTAATTTTTGTTGTGAATAAACTAAAAATTCGAGCAAATTTGTCTTTATAAGTCATTTAATTTTTGTTCTGAATGAACTAAAAAATCGAGCAGAATATATGTTACATTGTTACAACCTTATACATTAGGTAGGAGACAGGGAGTGGTGGAACTCCCGTTTCTCTTATCACTGTCCTCCTTAGCTGATCTTTTTCCGTGTCTAACCTACCCTGCAAGCAATCCAGCATGCTCTCAAACGCACACTTCTCCCTCTATTCCTCACTACACGTACATGCATCTTACACGCTCCACAATCCTTTCAAAATTTATATAAAAAAATGGCATCACTTAGTCGTGCCTCCTTCTAAGGAGGGGGCATTTTTGGGGGCGCTTGCCCTTCGCCTCTCCTTCCTGCATACAAAAAATTGTGAATTAACGTATATTGTATAGTGTGACGGACTATGACGTCATAAACTAAATTAATTCCTCTCGCATTTGTCATACTTTAAATACTAAATCTTCAAACCGACATCTTTAATATTCACTGTGTGATAACTTCCCCATAGTTCATACTACATAAGCAATTATTTATATGTTATGTCTTGTCTAATGTGATACAGTATTAAATGTTGTCGGCCATGTTCATTCATACGTTCATGACTCTTCTTGAATGGAATAATGTTAAATCAATGTCTCTCTTTACTGTTATCTTTTATTAATTTTAGCCACAACGTAAATTATCTTTACAGTATCTTTAATTGTTTTCGAATATATTTATTCGTTTATTTATACACTCATCTCCTTGTTACCTACTTATGCCCTATCAACCTATCAGTACATGTCTACTTGTATCCCTCTATATTACGTACATAACCTATTATGTGACGTACGTGTACTTTATGCAATCGTACATGTCTATTGTTCATGATTACGTACACAGCTACATGCAATTACGTACAGTCCCCTGCAATAGTTCCGCTCCACCCTCTCCGAGATGTGGTGGCAACACAGTCCTCTTAAACCCCAGTCTCCCACCCTCACGCCCTCCCTCTCCTCCTCTCCCTCTCAAGTGTTGTCATAGTAATACTTTTATTTTTAGTTTTGGTGGTAATGCTAGGACGACTATGTATTTTATTCATACATTATTCTTAAATTTAGGGAATAGAGTAGTTAGGTTATTTCACAAACGTCGGATACTTTAAAAACTTTCAATCATAGGATTCTGATGTGGCCATGTTATAGTTAAAGTGCAAGATAGATTTAGTATGGACTTTTCCTTCAGGCAATAATATTTCTGTTTAAAGTCCACGCATCATCAACAAATGATTATCCGGAAAAAGGCCTATCCATGGAGAGATAATGTCAATTTTTTATTGCAAAAATAAAGTAAATCAAGTAAATTTAGAGATTTTCCAAAGAATATACAAAGCATAATGTCCAAATTATTAGGAACTGACAATTGTTCGAGTAAATAAATACATATTTACTACATTACAACCATAACATTATTATACAGGGTGGGCCGTAAGTTTCCATACATAGGAAAAATTAAACGTTTGTTTTTATGTTTCAGATACCCTAAGAATATGCGTTTGACGTAAGATCTTGTTTACTGATGAAGCAAATTTTACGTCAATGGAGAGGTTAATCGGCAAAACATACGTTATTGGAGTAATGCTAACCCTAACTGGCTGAGTCCGACGAAGCTGCAAGGTGCCGGTAAAGTGATGGTGTGGGCCGGGATATGGGGTGACAGAATTATTGGACCAATTTTTGTCAGTGGAAATCTTAATGCCGAAAGGTATCTTAACATGTTGCAAGAAGAGATTTTCCCATCCCTGCTAAACGAGGAAGGTAACTTCCCAGTTTACTTCCAGCAAGATGGAGCTCCACCTCATTATGGTCTTCACGTGCGTCGGTATTTGGATCAGCAGTTTCCGGATGCTTGGATTGGTCGGCGTGGTCCTGTGGAGTGGCCTCCCAGATCCCCAGATCTCACCCCCCTTGATTTCTATCTTTGGGGGCACTTGAAGGCCATGGTGTATCAGGAAAAGATACGAGACATAAATCATCTAAAGGAACGTATCACCAACGCCATTACAAGCATAACGTCAACTGTGCTAATGCGTGTTCATCAACAGTGGGGAACACGTATTGAAATGTGTTTTCAAAACAATGGCAACCATGTAGAGCATATTATATAAATAAAAATGGTTGTCCATAAAAAAATGTTTATTTTTCCTATGTATGGAAACTTACGGCCCACCCTGTACACAATTACTTAATACTTGGTCCATCCTCCATTATTATTGACCTCTCGTAGCCTATTTGGAACAAATGCCACGTGATTGTAAATGACTTGTGGGTTCGTGCAAAAAAGTTCCCACTCTGCCATGGTGTGTTCCAGCAGGTGCCGAGATGTCCGCTCCTGCCCAGGCTCCAGAGCGTTAACCACATTTGCCCACACATTTTCAATGGGGTTTAGGTCACACCCTTTGGTGGGCCAGTTCAGCAGCTCGACATCTCGTTGTTCTTGAAACCACCGTCTGATGATCTTGGTAGTATGAACAGGGCAATTATCCTGTAATACAGTGTGTGTGTGTGTGTGTGTGTGTATATATATATAATATATATATATATATATATAATATATATATATATATGTTAACCCTCCGTCAGTGGTGGGCACCGTTAACCAAAAAGTTAACTTCGATAACGATAATCCGTTAACCCCAATTTTTAACTCCGATAACGCTAATCCGATAATTTTACTGCAAAGTTAACGGAAGTTAACGATAATCCGTTAACGATAACTATTTCTTTACTAACATTTAAAAAAATCAAGGAAAAAAGCTTTAAAACCCATAGAAAATGTTTATTTATGCAAAATCCAACAATAAATAGGTATTTAACTGTATTTTTATCAAGTTTTGCAACTTTTTTGCTTAACTTTTTTTTTTTTTTTTAATAAAAAATGTACTAATTACATGTTTTGAAACCCTTGTAACCACTAACCATTAACTAAATTTTAATTTACCAGAGAATTATTATGGCGGGAACTGAAAGGTAAAATTAAATTTTAGGCACATTTATTAAAGACTATGACAATGTGCTGGTTGCCCTTCAGAAAGACCAACTTCTCAAAGTTAGGCCCAACTGCCAGTCTTGACCTCTTGGGCCTCAGGATGTCCTTGCCGAGAGAGAAGAGCCGTTCCACTGCGGCAGAGGACGGAATTGGCAGACTGAAGTTATGGCGGTTTGAATTCATTCGCGGAGCGGTGATCTTCCGTGAATGACTCCTCGCAGTTAACGTGTTAACGGACTTTAACAGACTAAATATCGAGTTATCGGAAGTTAACTGGTCCGATAACGATAAATGGAAATTAACTTCCGTTAATAGTCCGTTAAAAAAAGTTAACTTCGTTAATTAACTGTTATCGGATTAACGCTTTAGTGCCCAACACTGCCCTCCGTCTATAACCTTGGGTACCTCAAGGTTGACGGGGGTTCTAGTTAGGTGGCAGCAACGGATTTTCTCACTTTGGGGTAGCTGGTACCGTGTAGGAATCGCAGTAGTTTCTTTTATACTACACTCCGATTACTTCTTGTAGTGGATCGGAGGATTCTATGAAAACTTACTAAATTATCTGACGGTTCCCCGATCTTCTTGTAGTGTATCGGGAAATTATTTATTCTATTTTAAAACTAAGTTCTCTGGAGAAAGCATGACTCAAAGGAGAGGATAAAGAGATCCTCTGACTGAATTTTACTGCTTCTAAAATATTACAGGTAATACTTCAGCCTCTAGGTCAGATCAGAATAATCAGAATGATCATTTGAAAAATTACGAGTTTATATACTGTACTAATAATTTGGTGACAACATCATTATTATTTAATGTTGATCTGTTTTGTTTTTTATTCTCAATAGGCTGAAATTTTTTTTACAAAATATTTGAAGATAAAGGTAAATTTTGGCTGTACCAGCATACTGGCAGATAAGCAAGATATTTGAAAATGAAGTCATATTTTTCTTTTAAACAGCATACTGACAGATCTGATATCATGATTTGCCGAGTTAACTAAAAATGGAAATTGAAATACGAATTTTAATGGATTAAAATTAAACATACATATGAGTCAAAATTAAATGCTTAAGATTTAAAATTAAGTGTTAATTTAGAGTTTTGACTAGCTATGACTTCATCTTTTACAACTAAGAGACAGTGGTGGGCACGCGCAACGATTTTTGTAGCGCCGCAACCGCAACCGCAACTCTGCTGAAATAGTTGCGCCGCACGCGCAAGCGCAACCCTTTTCAAAAAGTTGCGCCGCAAGCGCAAGCGCAACCAAAAATGTTGCGCCGCCAGTTGCGCCGCAACTTTTTGCGGCGCAACTGCCCACCTTTGCATTTAACGTATATCTGCAGTGGTGGGCACGCGCAACGATTTTTGTAGCGCCGCAGCCGCAACCGCAACTCTGCTGAAATAGTTGCGCCGCACGCGCAAGCGCAACCCTTTTCAAAAAGTTGCGCCGCAAGCGCAAGCGCAACCAAAAATGTTGCGGCGCAACTGCCCACCTTTGCTAAGAGAGCATGTATAAAAAATTAACATTGCAGAATTTAACACGATTACATGATTAAGCTTAATCTAAAAAATGATTAGGTAATTTAAAAAATAAATAATTCACTTACTCAGCAAAAATAAAAGAGAAAGAAAATTAAAAGTGTTTCCAAACTTGCATTTTATATACAGTTAGAATGTCACGCTAGTTTGGACTTTATATGCAAAAATGAATGTTAGAATTATCCATTTTTACACACACAAATATATTAATATATATTGATTAATATATTTCGTCGCTGGGTTCAAATCACAATTTAAAATTAGATACTATTCAAATCGTAATCTGACACGCCAAATTACAGTGTCCGAATTTTGCGATCATTCATGATGCGGTACTTTTTGTCGTATCGTGATTCGATATTAACACTTACAAATAACTGTTTTATTCCTCTTCATTATGATGATTAATTTCAGCTTTTGTGCGATTCCATGTAGACGATTTGATCTCGTAATATTGTCGTTTTGGGTGTATATTTAAAAGAGAAACAAGATTATCGATATACACGAACATTTTCGGAAGCTGTTAATATATTTTTTAATATTTATAGAGGAAGTTTTACAAAAAATTAAATGCGTGAGTGGATGAGTGAGTTCATTATTATATAAAAGAGAATGGATTAGGAGGGGAAGGTAAAAAGGAAATAAAACAAAAACACAAATGACAGAAGTAGTTGATAAGGTAGGAGGAATGAGAGACATGGGAAGAGGTAATAATCGGGGAGCAGAGGGAGGGGAAAGAGAAGGGTCATGTATTAGTATGAGGTGAAGGGGAGGGGAAGGAAAAAGGAAAATAAGATTGAAAGTAAATCGAAGGAAAATAACAAGGAGGCAGGAGGAGGGAACAGAGAGAGAGAGAGAGCGAGAGAGAGGGAGGGAATGGGGATAGCGAAAGGAGAGGGGGAGGACGAGAGGGGGGGGCCATAGCGAGAGAGAGAGGGGAGGAGGAGAGGGAGGGAGTGAGGATGGGGGAGAAAGAGGGACTGGTTGCTCCCACATCTTGGAGAGGGTGGAGCGGAACTATTGCAGAGGACTGTACAATGTACATGTTTATAACTATAGTCGTTCAAGGAATTGCTGAATCGACTCTATTGGTTGCATCTCATCTCCAGTTCAAATATGTCAGCTTACGACTAAACATATTTCATGGAAATGTCTTCATAATCTTTTCTCTTGCAGTGCTTGTAACTCATAACGTTATTATGTGCGTTATGTTATCTGTATGTTGTTCATGTTCTTTATGTGTTATGCTCCTATTCCATCTTTCCTTATAGGCACCTGACTAACGATAGACAAATTAATTAATAAACATTGTACAGAGGACTGTACAATGTACATGTTTATAACTATAGTCGTTCAAGGAATTGCTGAATCGACTCTATTGGTTGCAGTTCATCTCCAGTTCAAATATGCCAGCTTACGACTAAACATACTTCATGGAAATGTCTTCATAATCTTTTCTCTTGCAGTGCTTGTAACTCATAACGTTATTATGTGCGTTATGTTATCTGTATGTTGTTCATGTTCTTTATGTGTTATGCTCCTATTCCATCTTTCCTTATAGGCACCTGACTAACGATAGACAAATTAATTAATAATAGTATTCGACAGAATTAAATCCTGGAGTAATAGTCACTATAGTTAAGTACAAATACATATATAACATTATTATTAGTTTCCTTTAAAGGGTGATCCAGAGAAATGGGACCCAAAAGAAACCCCTGTAACTCTTAAAGTATAAGTCCTTTTATAAAATCATACGCATCATTCGAAAGAGGATAGTTACAAGTTTGTACAGGATTGTATAGGTTTTGACAATACAAGACAAGATAAGATACAAAACAAAATAAAAGCATGGCAGTTTTGCTTCAAACGTTTCCAGGCGAGTTAATCTCAAGATTTGGAGACGTTGAATGGCCTGCAAGGTCTCCGGATTTTTCTCCCTTAGATTATTATCTCTGGGGATATTTAAAGAGTAGGGTCTACAGAAATAACCCAACGACCTTGCAAGAATTGAAGGCCGCCATCACAAATGAGATACAGGCCATACCACCGCACACTCTTGCAAAAGTGATGCAGAACTTACAAGCGAGAACACTGGAATGCTTGGCAACTAATGGAGCACATTTGAAAGGAGTCATTTTTAAAAAATAAATATTTCATAATAAACTTGTAACTCTACTCTTTCGAATGATATATAGTTTTTATGAAAGGAATTAAATATTAAGAATATTTGGCTTTTTTTATGGGTCCCATTAGAATAACGATAACTCTCCTCCATTATATAAATTACATAAATCATATATGTCATTAAAAATTTGCTAAAGTTTTATTAACTGTAATTAACTAATTGACTAGACTTTAATGAAACTGAAATTAGCTGTAATAACTTAATGCGAATTAAATTATAATTTTAATCGTATTTATAGTGTACCAAAATTACAGTGCACTTAACAATGTACTTAGGATATACTCAATGTACAACCCCGAGATTAGGTCACACTCGCCACACAAGAATTTACATTTTGCAAAATCATTATCTTTCTTACGTAATTATTTTTTTTAATTTAAAATTCTGTTGCCTTGATTAAGTTTAGCTTTCTCTTCTTTAGTTCTCCAACTAAGTGGGAGCCTTAACCTTCAACTCCATTCGCGAAGGTCATTTTTAAATTTAATTAATATTTTATGATGCAAATTCATTCCTGCCTTAGCCCTTGACCGAAAAGGTCGAACCACCTCCCTTTAAATTCCTGCCTGATACGTAGACCAAAGAGGTCGAACCTCCTTCCCTGTAAAATTCCTACCCAAGACCTGACCATCAGTGGTAAAAAGAGGCTGTAAATTTCGTTTTACCGCCTGTGCTTCCTTCTGTAGAAAATCTCCCCATAAACGTCCTGAAGTGTGAAATGACTCGTATGGAAAAAAAATAGGTTTTACTTCAGTTCCTCATTTGTGTATGTGTGTGTGTGTGTGTATGTGTGTGTGTGTGTATGTGTGTGTGTGTGTGTGTGTGTGTTCACACTGTGTCGTAAATCGCTTCCACAACTCGGATGCCATACGGCTAATGCCGAGCTTAACTTCGAAGATCACACGAGGATTCACATTCGCCCCAAAGTATTTCTGCTCTTTCAACCATAGTGCAGAAAGTCGTTCGCATAACATTATTATTATTATTATTATTATTATTATTATTATTATTTGTTCATACTATTACTACTACTTGCTATTTTCACATCTCTTATGCACTGAATCCCATTTATTTTGCCTGAAAAGGTTCCATGATTCCAATGGCAGATTCAAATTAGAATATTGTGAATCGTCCACGCACGGTAATGTGTAGACAAATCTTTTTTGATCCCGAGTAGTAATTGGCGGACATACACGTGGTGAGCGCTGGGTAATTTAAGCCGAGATATGCATGGCTCATATCTAGCTTAAATTAGCGGAGAGATGCTCCAATAAACCAATATATTTAAAGCTATGCAGCTATTTTATGAGCTTCTAAAAGAAAACTGAATCACTGAATGACGCTTAACATCAACCAATCAACAAAAAAGCAATAAAAACTTCTATTTTTTTTACTATTTTTCAGGATATACCAAAGTTTCCAAATTTCTGTGAGGAATGGGAAAAAGTGTATAAGAGTAAAGTTAAAGAACATAAATGGACAAATCAAATGAAACAAAAATGATCTTCCAAGCATAAACACCACGGAAGGTACGCTTAAATCATTGAATTTTTCCTTAATTTTGGGGGGCACCTAAAAGGCAAAATCTTTGACCTCCTTGGGGCCGGTAAAGTTGATGTCGCAGGTAGCTAATATTTTACAAATTTCTTATTGGTACCACAGACTAACTTTTGGGTGCCCCTACAAAACTGAATTCTGAAAAAAGGTTTTTTCACTCCATCTTAACCCATTATCGGCCGTAGTCCTTATTTAATTAAGGACTTCACAATATTTTAGCTCTATTTATTATAATCCTACAGTATATACTATTGAGCTAAAATGTGTCTGTATGTCTGTCCGCTTTCTTCGGAACCGTGCACAGCCTAAACGGCACATCGGAAAATTCTGCAACCACCATCAACTGATAGCTCATGAGTTTCCGATGTGCTCTGTCAAGTTTCCCGGTCCTAGGTCACAATTACTGGGTCCGAAAGCCCCAGTACCGCAATAAAACTACGAAAAGAACGCAGCCGTGAAAATCTTGAGCTTCACACATACTGTGACATATACTGCTACCCGCCAGGGGGTAGTGGGGGAGTGGGGGGGTAATGGGGGAGAGGGGGATAGTGGGGGTAATGGCGTTTTTTTAAATTTTGTGGCTGCTACCCGCCCGGAGGGCGGGTAGCAGTATATGTCACACTAAATCATCATGGAGTACAGCACATTCTCGGGCAGCAAGGCAAAAGCATTGTACTTCAGGTTCTTGAAAGCAACACCCTGGATTTCTTCAGACTGCTGCTTGATCCTCTGGATGATGTTGAAGAAGTACAGCTGCTGATTGTGGAACTTGCTGTCCCTTTTGATCTCAAACCAACTGACTGCATACACTTCCACAATGAACTTGATGGCCTGGTAAAGCTTATCCTGTAGTTCTGGAGGGTAAGCACCTCTGGTCCACAGACACATCAATCTAATTGCCAAAGTCAACCATCTTGCATGGTTTAATGGTCCAATTTTCCAGGCAGCAAATCTTGGGTTGACTTTGCCCCTGGAAATTCCAAGCACATACTCCAAAAGAAGCCTCTGGTCGCTACTGAGATCATTCAGTGTCTCCTCAGCAAATTCCATGTCATCCAGGGGGCCACTGAGTTTGGTGAATTCCACTTGTGGCAGATCTTGTTAGTCAATTTCACAGAGTTTTCCCAGCGGACCAGTGAAAGCAGTGGGACTTTTAGTACTGCCATCAAGATGCTTGAAAACAGCTCTGAAGAGACTCATTCTGATGGAGTGAACAGCCAATGGTGTGCAATTTCCGCTCAATTTTATTTTCCAGAGCTGTTACAAGGCCTCCTTCCCAGCCAGTGTTTGTATTTGTGTTGTCAAGGAGGACAGCTTTCAGGGTATGAACACTGTTAAACTCCTCCAAGACACTAGCAACTTCTTCACCAAGAAGAACTCCAGTCGCACCTTTAATTGGGATGACTCTGTGAGTAAGATATGTTCTACTTTCAGTTCCCGGCTCCTTTGTGAAAGTCAAATGGTGCTCTTGTCCCTTTCCTTTCTTCAGCTTAGTCTCCCCACTTTCATCCTTAACTTCTCCGTACAGCAAAGTGTCCTTGTCAACTTTCCCATCAACCCCAATACAGACTAACTTTTCCAGACCCTCATTGTGCTTTTCATCACTTTTCACTTTCATTCTAGCTTTTTCCCTGTCCATTTTCGATTTATCAACTATTATCTGTTTCACATCAAGGCCAGGCTTAAGCAGGTTCATAGCTTGTAAGTCTAGGAGGAAGGCATTAGCAAGACTTGCCCCAAGATTGGAAGAAACATCGCCCCTGATCAGTTCCATGGCATATCTGGGGTTTTTCAAAAAGCTGTAACCTCCACTTAGGTGCCTCCTTGGCTTGAACTCTTCAGCTTCACCACCAGATGGCTGAAATGAAAATAAAAAATAAATTACTAAAGCGAAAATGGGGGAAAATAGGGGAAAAAGTAGGGAAAAATATGGGTAAAAATCGACGAAAATGGGCGGAAATAAGAATAAATTACTTAAACGAAAATGGGGGGAAAAAGTGGGAAAATAGGGGAAAATAGGGGGAAAAATGGGTAAAAATTCAGGTAAAAAGTCGGCGAAAATGGCGAAAAAAAGAATAAATTACTAAAGCGAAAATGAGGGAAAAAAGGGGGAAAATAGGGCCAAAAAGTAGGGATAAATTTGGGTAAAAATGGGATAAGATATAAGAAAAAAAATATATTACCTCTCCTGATTCTCCTGAGCTGGATTCAAAAGAAATATCTTGTGAAGGTGTGGAGGCAAAAGTGGCCAAATCCACTTCCTGCTGCTGTTGAATCTGGCTCTGTAATCTTTCTGCTTCAGCTGCAGCCCTCTGGTCTCTCTTCACAGCAGCTTTATCCACAGATCCCAGCTGGAAAGAGCTCTTGGATCCTATTTTGGCCCTCTGATCTCTCAAGTATTCCCTCTCCTCTACTGGAACCTGAAATATTAAAGTATATTAAATAGCGGATCTAAAATAAGAGATAAAATCCTGAAAAAAAATTGATTATTAATTTCTATTACCAGGGGGGGAAAGGAAGATTACAGGAGGAAAATGCGGATATTTTTCAATTACAAGCATTGAATTTCCTTCCATTTAAAAGGCACCTAATCGCACTAAGTTAGGCCAGTTAAAAGTTAAAAAAATAATAGCATTACCTTCTTACTGGGAGGACAAGTGCAGATTATGTGCTGTGTTTGACAATTTTCTTTCTTGCACTTCACAGCATTGTCATCACAGGAACGAACAGGTAGCTTACAGGTGCAAGCAGAAATGTCAAAACGTTTATCCAGCTTTTCCTCCAGATTCTGCTCCTGGACTGTAGAGAGAGATTTCCTGTTTATCTCTTTTGCTTTCTTGAAGCACACTTTATCCACCAATTTCACTACATAATATTCCTCATACAGGGGCAGCCGCGGGTTCACTGCCTGCCAGATCTCAATCACATCCTTTGCTATCATTTTAGCAATATCATAGTCTTTCAAGTCCGGGTGGCTGTTTTGGAGGAAATAACTGTACTGAATAACTTGGCGGAGGGTAGGAGGCTCTGTTTTATCCAAAGGGGAAGGCTGGCCACTGAATTTTTTGGCACTATCACTTCGAGTTAACACTGCAGACCCGTTTTTTACCCATTTTTATGAAATATCTGAAAATAAACAATTAAATGAACGCATCATAAAATAACTTAATTTAATACACATTTTATAGGTAAATATCATTAAAAAATACAAAATAATACACTAATAAACATCTATAATGCATTTACAATAAGTTTCAAGCATCGTTTTTTTCAAAAAAGCCGAATTTTAATTGATTATTTTGATGAAATAAGATCCGATATTTTGTTTGTTTATATTGCGCGAATGCCGCGCGCGCGATTTTACGCGTAAAATTCGGCAATTTTACAACTTAAAAATAATTAACAATCCTCAAAAAATACAATCATTTTCACAAATATGAGTTGGTGCAACGTTTTTTATACATTAATACCTTTCTATCTAGACTAGTCCAAGATCACAGTTCCAAAATCAACCTACCTTAATGTCACAGTGCTACCCGCCCGGAGGGCCAAGTTGTACAACGGTCGCGAGGAGGTGGGGTAACTGGGGGAGTGGGGGTGGGGATAATGGGAGAGGGGTGGGGGTAATGGGGGTAATGGGGAGAGGGGTGGGGGTAATGGGAGAGGGGTGGGGGCAATGGGGAGAGGGGTGGGGGTAATGGGGGTAATGGGGAGAGGGGTGGGGGTAATGGGGAGAGGGGTGGGGGTAATGGGGAGAGGGGTGGAGGTAATGGGGGTAATGGTATTTTTTACTTTTGTGTGTGGGGGTAATGGGGGAGTGGGGTGGGGGGAAATGGGGGAGAAGGGAGGGGGTAGTGGGGGAGAGGGGTGGGGTAATGGCGTTTTTTTTAAATTGGCATCTGGTGATACAACATTCGAGCTTGAAGAAAGTAAGGTAATTTATACATACATAGTGACTGCGACGGCAGTCTTTGTGTACTTTTTCCCCAAGTACAGTGTGAATATTGTCCTTCCTTGCTTCACTTGACTGGTTGATGTTTGAGCTCCCTTTCTCACCGAGAGTTGCTGCTGGTGATGTTCTCCCACCTGTGGGCTGCTTACATATGACACACTGTTCGGATACTTCCATTTCTTAAAAGATAAATATGAAATTAATAAAACGTCCATGCATGGTTCATGGAGTTATAAAGGGTACAAATTGGCTAACTGGGACTGTCAGAAGTAGTTGTATTAGTGCAATAAGAGCGCAGTGAATCTAAATTAAGCAAATACCTTCATATGCTTTCCCACAATCCAAAAAATAAAAAAAAATCCTGATTTCGGGACTTTCCCCTCGCAGGATTTATTAAGACTTTTTATGTCATAGAGCAGTGGTTCCCAAACTGGGGTCCACGGCAAATTTTCTGAGGGTCCACGGCGGGCTATGAAAAGTTGGGAATTTTTCAAGAAAATCTGGGAAATCTGAAATAAATAAGGTTTTATTATTTATTTAGACTTGGCAGGGTAGAATTTGCCTTCTTTCTTTTCAATTTGACTTTGCATTTGACTTTGAAATCACACTGGATGACTTCAAATGGTAACACTGTGGTAATGGTAGTGTCTACATAGCGATGGTTATGGTTATGTACAGTTATACAGTTTTTGATTGCTATGCTTTTGGCCTTCATGGGGGAAGAAGTGATAAATATTTAAAATAAAATTTTAACTTAACAGATTCCTATTGGATTCCTACGGGGATTTTGGAGGTTTCCCAAGAGGGAATGGAGTGGAAAAGATTGGGAACCACTGTCACAGAGGACACCTTCCTAGGTATGATACAAGTGAGAGCGCTTTTGTTGCAATTTGTTCGAGGTCATGGTACATAATGCCTGTACTATAAATGTATTTTGCAAATCACTGAAAAAGCACTTCATTAGCTCCTACTGATGTACAGTATATGTTCACTACTGCCATTCTTACCATAGTAATCAACTAAAGCGCTTGTCAAACATGAGGTGCCACAGGGCTCAGTTCTAGGTCCACTGTTATTTTTATTATATATAAATGACCTTCCACGTCCATCTGATATACTGAACTTCATAATGTTTGCAGATGATGCAACCGTGTCTTTTTCTTGCAAAGAAGTTAATCCAGCTGAGAATATATGTATTTAATTCAGAATTCATCAGTGTAATGAAATGGTTCACTACCAATAAACTCTTCCTAAATACCAGTAAAACAAATTTCATGACTTTTACTAATAAAAGAAACGTATATCTTGATGAACTTAATGTTAATGAAATCGCTATAAAGGAGCGTACTGTAACAAAATTTCTTGGTGTAATGCTAGATAAGAATTTGCAATGGAGTGATCACGTAAATTATATCGCGAAAAAGATTTCAAGGAGCGTTGCTATAATGTTTAAGCTTGGAAAGGTAATCGCTAAACAGGTTTTTTGACTCTTTATCATACTCTTGTTCTTCCTTATTTAACGTACTGCACCCTTGTTTGTGGAAACTCCGTTAACAACGCATTAAACGGTATCTTTGTCATCCAAAAAAGAATAAGGTTTTTATCTGATGCTGATTTCCTTGATCACTCTAGTGCATTATTTAAAGAGCTAAACCTACTAAAGCTCAATGATGTAATCAAACTGGTACATTTTATTTTTATTTACAAGTTTCATTCATTTTTATTCGTTTCATTCATTCCGTGAACTTGCATATAAGCAACTGTAACGTTTTTTTTTGTCACACTTAAATCTCATAACCACTATAAACTTTTCTAATTGTTTTGTTTAATAAAGGACGTAAGCTCGCCCTGTTGATTTCCTTGATTAATAATATTAATGACGTAATCTGAAAAGATCTGGTGACCTCGAGCTTCGAGCAATTATTAACTTAATATTATTATATTGCCAGCGAGGCACTGTGTGTGTATGTATATACAGTATATATGTATATATAAAAGGGATGTTATGCGCCTAGGTGGTGTAGTGGTTAGCGTCGCTGACTACGAATCCACCAGCCCCGGAATCGAGACCCAGTGACGGCAGGCGGCGCGCAGCAAAACCCAGCTGTTCATCCATCCACACAATAAAGAAAGTGGTTGGTCGATAAATGGGTACCCTGGGTAGCCTAGTGGTTAAAACGCTAGGCTGCTGGTGGGGCGTGGTTCGGATTCCACATTAAACTGTAGGTCTAAGGTGGAGTGAAAAGCTTGGCCTTCGTCAGAATGAACAATTGGGGCGGAAGCAAACCAAAGGTTTACCAAAGGTATGTTCCAAATATTGGCATCCGCAAATATAAAATCTGAATATCCGCACCCCCATCCGGGGTTGTCAACGTTTTTTTTAATCCACATCTGCATGTGGTTATATCTTAATCTAGGACTTGGGATGTTGCAAATATCCGCATCCGCAATTTTTTCACACCTGCATCCGCATCCACGGATGTAATTTTTTTGACATCCTTAGCATCCCCAATATATATATATATAACCTTTGGTTAGCTTCCGCCCGAACTGTTCATTCTGACGAAGGTCATACTTTCACTCCATCTTAGATCTACAGTTTAACGTGGAATCCGAACCACGCCCCATCAGCAGCCCAACGTCTTAACCACTAGGCCACCTACGGTACCCATTTATCTACCAACCACTTTCTTTATTGCGTGGAAGGATGAACAGCTGGGTTTTGCTGCGCGCCGGCCGCCGTCGGGTCTCGAACCCGGGGCCGATGGATTCGTAGTCAGCGACGCTAACCACTACACCACCGAGGCGCATATATTATATATATATATATATATATATATATATATATATATATGAAAACGTGTGTCCCCTATCGCGTGTTTTTTTGGTTAGGTGTGTAACGGTACTTCTTTAGACACAACGATGGTCTCCAAGAATAGAAATCATTCCGAGTAGGGGAACTTACTGCAGTTAAAACACGTGCACAACGATCTAATGAGGGAGAACTAATGAAAAATGTCATGCAGTCTTCATTTATTAGATGGGTGCACAAATAGAGAGCCCGTTGAGAGGGAACATCTTGGTGCTATTGACCAATTATAATTCTTGAAACAGCGCCTCCAGTGACAATCTTATTAAATACACTTTTCAATAATGAATACAGTGTTATAGTTATGGTGCATAAATAATTAATAATTCTTATTCATTATTATTATTATTAATAAAAGTGGCTTTGAAGGTCATTTTCGAGGTCAAACTGTGCAAAAAAATTATATTTTCTAATTTTAATTTTAAAAAAATATTCTGAGCCAATTGGTTTGACCAAATGTTTCATTTTTCCACACTTAGTGATAAAGAAGTATGATGACACGCTTATTCCAACCGAATTACCAACTCAAGGTCAAATTCAAGTTAATCACGACCGAAATTGTGCTAAAAATTTGTGATTTTTTATTTTAATTGGCGAAAAAAAAACATTGAGCAAGTCTGTTTGTCAAAATTTATTTTAACATGATTAATACCTAATAAGTTTGATGGCATGAAGTAAGTACTCACAGTAACAGAATTATCACAACTAAATCACAAAGCAGTAAATATAGCCCCATAACAACACAGTTTACTCATTGGTAACATCTACAAGTTCACGTTTCTTGATGAAACAGCACTGAAATGCTGCACTGACAGCAATGTTCCCTCTAATTTTTTTAGTCCGTGTGCGCAAGAAATTTTCGTTGTGCATACATTTAGATTCATGATGAAAAAATTGTGCAAGTTTTCTGAGCGCTATTATCTTCAAAATGAAATATATATAAATATTAAATACTTAATAAATATTATTTTCATAAGGTGAAAGCTTGATCATTACGGTACTATTAAATGGATATTAAAACACTGTTTACAATATTATATATTCTTAAAAAAAAAACATTTTATCCATTCTAAAAATATGAATAAAATAAAAAATAGTAAAATAAAATTCAACAAAATAAAGAAATAAAATAAAAATAACATTAATTGAAAATGACAATTTTAGTTATTTCTCAAAACAATTTTTAGCATTTAACAATTTAAAATAGACTATCAAGATTAATACACGATTTTATCCATTCACAAAATAGGAATAAAATAAAAAATAATTCTATTTTTTATGAATTATGAGATAATTACTATTCGTTTTTATGCAAAAATAAGAAAGAGGTGGTGTATATTCAATGCGTTAATGTATAAAAGAAAAAAAAATGCAAATACATAGAGTAAAAAAAATCTGTATTACGTAATTGCGCGGACGTCGGCGAAGTCGGGCGGAAGGGGTTAATACTTAAAAGAGCGACTATAGAGTATGTTGATGCAAATGGTCAGACCTTGTGTGACGGTATATTTTTTAAATTACTTCATTTACTGTTGTGACTCATGATACGCTTGAGCCTGTGCGCATTTTATTTTGCTGTGTGCGCGGGTTTCACAACGCGTGTGCGCGCGCACACGCGCACACCTTAGAGGGAACAGTGACTGACAGTCACAATTGTGTGGATTGCAATCACTTAAGAACAGAGTTATTAGTTCCTTACAGCACATTCCATGGAAGGAGACATAGATCTACTGTCCAGCTGGGTTACAGCCAGGGCCGTTTCTAGCCATTAGGGGGCCCTAAGCAGTATACCCATTTGAGGCCCCGCCCTCCATCCATCACTCACACTCACGCCTTACTAACTACATCACCTCAGCACACACATACAAAAAATGGCTGTGTTAATAAAAAACAATTATGAAACAATTTTAATGAAACATTTATGTCCAAAACAACAAATATGTACTTTCAGAAGACAAACAGAAAAAATACTCTTCATGAAATTCCTGAAAATTAGCTTATACATTATTTAGAATAAATGACACAGAACTATGTATAAAAAAATAATGCAATTATCAACTACCAAACAATTACTAACTCTACGATACAATCGTGTAATAGCTAACAGTTATACAGAACAGTTTGTATCTTCAAAATTTTTGCCTCCTAGATTTTTTCTGGGCGAAATCATCAATAACATCATCATATGAAATCTCCCTGCCAACGTCCTGGTTGATGCTTATGATGCCAAGGCCACTGAGGCGATCCTGCCCCATTGATGATCTGAGGTAGTTCTTGATTAGCTTCATCTTAGAGAAGCTCCTCTCGGCTGACGCTACTGTCACAGGTAGAGTGCAGGCAATTCTTAGTGCAACCCAGAGATTGGGGTATAGTTCCTCCAGTTGCTTCTGATGAATGAAGGAGAGAAGCTCCAATGCAGTCATGTTGTGTGAAGGTAAAGTCGGCAAGTTCTTAATTTCGAGGGCCAGTTCTCTTCCATCAATGTCAGAGTCAGCTCCAGAGCTCAGTATCTTAGAGAGCTTTTCACACTTGCAGGACAAGTCTTCCTTGTTCATTGTGGTGAAGTTTAGGAGAACCCCAAATATGTCCCTCACATCATCTAATGTTTTGAATCTCTCATTTATTGACCCGATGGCACAATCCACCACCACATTGAAAAATTTGACTTCCAGCCTCTTTAAGGCTTCTGTAAATGGTTCGTCAGGAGCTTCGTAAGCAAAGTGCTTTTTTGTGGATCTGAGCCTCTTCTCCTTCAGCACAGCCTCCACATTCATTTCCTCACATATGTCCCTAGCTACGACTTGTGCTGCAACAAAACCTGTGTTTCTGTAGCTGGTGAGTGAGTCTTTTGTTTTTGTGAGGAGGTTGACTGCCACATCAAACTGCATTGTAGGAGACTGCAGAAGTTTGCTCACATGGTTAACTGCATGAAGAATGTCATACCATACTACTGTGCAAATCTGAAAGCGATAAGACCCTACCTCCTCTGCAAGTGCTTGTGCTTCAGTCCTGGCTATGGCATCTGTGGCATTGTTTCTGACTTCCAACAGGGCCTCTCTGATGTGTGTCTTATCGCAGCCTGCTCTCCCACCTGGTTTCACTCCAAGACTTGAGTGTTATGTTCACGTGCTTCTTTAGGATTGTCCATCTCTGTGTAGCTGCTGCAAAAAGGTTGTACAATTTTTGTACGTTGCCAAAGAAGCTGATGGCATCTGTGGAAGCTTTAGCTGCATCAGCCACTACAAGATTCAGAGTGTGAGCCCCACATGGAACATAGAGTGCACGACAGTTCTTCTCTAATAACCTTGCCTGAACACCTTTGTTCTTGCCCTTCATGTTCGCTCCGTTGTCATATGACTGTCCTCTGCAGTCATCAAAGTGAATATTCAGTTCATCTAGTCTCTTCAGAATCAGAACTGATAAACCCAGGCCTGTACTTTCTGAAGCCTCAAGAAAGCCCAAGAAGTATTCTTTTATTTCTGGTACTTCACCCATTTTAACAGTTCTGATAATAATCGACATCTGTTCTTGGTGGCTTATGTCTGGAGTGCAGTCTAAAATGAGTGAGTAATATTTAGCTTGTTTTATTTCTGCAACAATGGCATCCAAGATCTTCCCACTAATGGACCCAATGAGCTCATTTTGAATGATGTTTCTAGGTAACTTGAATGACTATATTGGCCACTTTCGACTCTGCTGATGTGTTGTTTCATCACTGGATCAAATTTGGCAAGCAGCTCAACCTCCTTCAAGAAGTTGCCATTGTCTCGATTGTACAATGTAGAGGAAGACCCCTGAAAGCAAGGTTTCTCTCTGCCAGTGATTGGATTATACTTACAAGACGTGTGAGAACATCTCGCCAGCGTCTTCGCTCTACCTCCATTAATGACATTTCAGTTTGGTCAATGGTCCTCCCAGTTTTTAGCCGCAGTTCCAGATCCTTCCATGTTGCCATGTTATCTGCATGTTCTGAACTATTTTCATGGCCTTTCAGAAGCGAACCAACGTTTATCCAGTCTGAAAGTCCATCCGTAATTAGTTTGTACGACTTCCTTGAAAACAACTTGCAGCAGAAGCAATAAAGAGCATCATTCCTTCTAGAGTACATCAGCCAGCTTCGCTTTATTTTTTCCCCATTAATTAATGTTCTGTACATGTAATGGTGATGAACGCTTCTACCGTCCTCTCTTTTAGGGAATGTGAAATCTGGACTGATTTGAAATGGTCCTCGAGACACCAGATCTGTCTTCAAGGCATCTGACAGGACAACTGGCCAGTCATACGGATCAAGCGGTGGAGCAGATCTTGGTTCTTGTTGCTCAGTAGAAATGCCTGTGTGTGGTGTTTGAAGCTGAACAGAAGATGGGCCACTTGTTGGTTCATCAGGCTCTACTTCTACTGGTGTTTGAGGTTGCATAGAGGATGGTCCTGCTGTTGGCTCATGATGCTCATCAGGCTTTGCTGAGGATGGCTTTTCCAAATATTTCAGTAGTGCTCCTGAGAAGAACATAACATTACATATTCTGTTAATTTTTGCTAAAATACTCTTGTTTGATAATTGATCTGTGTGAACAGAATTTGAGGTGATGTGATCCATTAAATTTCACATTTCGAAATATTATAAATATTACAGAGACTAGCTTACTCTACACGATTCCTGAGCACTTGCCTAGCTTGATGGTCTACCTAACCTAGTTGCCTGAACTGTAATCATAAGAATATACAAGTGGCACATCTCACCTGTGCTACTGGAAAGCTTCTCCTCCTCTATTTTCTTCTTTTTCCGTTTTTCAGCTCCTGATGGATAATGTCGTTTCATTTTCCAAGATGCACGAAGTCACATCTAGTTAACCACAACTAATCTGCTAAATAATAATAATCTACAGATCTACAGAAGCTAAGGCTAACAAAGACCCTAAGATCCACTCTAAGGTTAGCCCGAGAGAAAGGAAAGAGTAGGGGGTTAAGAGAAGAGAAGAGAATAAGGGGTTAAGTAAGGAGCAACACCTATCACTCGTGGGTTAACATTCATTCAGAAAAAGAGAAAAAAGACTCACCATCATCATCCGCCGGCCACTGCCGACAAGTCAGAAAAATAGTCGGAGAGAATAGGAGAGGGGTGAAAGATGAAAAGAAGTAAAATAAGAACGCTTACAAACCATGCAAACACAGTCTTAACTCACTGTCATACCATGCAAACTACAAACATGCAAGAAAAGAGAGTTACAGACATGCAAAGTAAAAAAAATAGGTAAAGTTAAACAAAAAGTGGGTTAGTTTACGCTACGAGCTACATCTACGTTCGTGTTAGTCTAATTTTTTTTTTTTTATAATTTTATTGCTGGCATCACACGCTGGCATGTCACAAGCTGGCATTATCGTCAACAGACTCATCCTCGAGCACCACCACCAGAGCTCCTGTTGCTAACTTTGTTTTTTATTTTAAACAACGTTAATATTTTTAAAATGTCTGTCAAGACGGTTCTTAAACATTAACGCTGGTAGAATGAACGACTGACGCGGGAAGATTATTCCATTTATCAATTACTTTAAACGTAAAGAAGTTTTTAGCGATATTAGTAATGAAACGTCTGCCACGCAACTTAAATCCGTTATTGCGAGTATTACTATTATCGAAAGTGAACAATTTGTCAAAATTTACGTTATCGATGTTATTAACGATTTTGAAAACTTCAATAAGCTCCCCCCTTAATCTCCTAGTTTCGAGTGAATACAGGTCTAACTCTTTAATCCTATCTTCATAAGGCTTGTTGCGCAATGACGGAATAAGTTTCGTGGCACGACGCTGAACCCTTTCTAACCTATCAATATCCTCACGCAAGTACGGGCACCAAAACTGAACGGCATATTCTAAATGAGGCCTGACTAGGGACTTGTAAAGGGGCAATATAATATCCTTCGATTTAAATTCGAAATTACGCGCTATGAAGCCTAACATCCTATTAGCTTTTGCGCAAGACTCCAGGCACTGGTTCCTAACCTTTAAATCCTTAGATACGCGTACGCCTAAATCTACTTCCTCGTCAACGCTCGCTAACTCCCTATCATCCATCGTGTACGTGTAATTATTGTTGCGAGAACCTATGATAATAATGATGATGATGATGATGATAAAATAATAATAATAATAATAATAATAATAATAATAATAATAATTGTTATAATTGTAACGTTAATCTAATACATTCAAATAATCAGACCATTTAGGGTTTAACCAACAAAATTCACATTATCTGAAAAAGTTGAGAAAAGAATTAATAAACTTGAAAACATAACGAAAATAATCCTAGGTTTTAAAGTGTTACAAAATCTTTTAATAATTAGTAAATTAGTGAAATAATGTTTTACAATACTAGAAAAATTAAGCATTTAGGAAAGTATAAGCATATAGTAAGAATAAAGTTAAATAATATAGAAATAAGATCTCACAATAGTTATTTACACATAACGACCAAAACGTTTCGTTTGTCTCCGTTTTATCACATTTGTCTCATACAAAAACTTTAATTAATACGACAATAATAATAATAATAATAATAATAATAATAATATAATAATAATAATAATAATAATAATAATAATAACAATAATATTAATAATAACTTTAGCTATATTCCTATTCTTGCCCACTGAGCTATGACCTGGGAGCCTGTCTAGGGGCCCCTTAGTAGCAGCGGGGCCCTAAGCGGCTTAGTCTGCTTATGCCAGGAAACGGCCCTGGCTACAGCAACGGCTGTTGTCACAACCGCAAGCTATCGTACATTCATCCTTTTCCTGAAGCAGTTGCATCTAGCTGTCTTGCACTTTTTCTTGCAACCACAAGCAACAAGCTCCAGGCAGGCTTCAGGGATTGGAGGAAGTCTTGTCCACACTGGTAGGAGGCTCCCATCTTCCAGGCTGAAGTGTCCACCGGATCTTCAACATCTACGTGCTCTTTGTCAACCTGGAGCCATATTTTGGCCTCATAGTTTGTCTGCTTGGCGTGGAGCTCCAGGGCATCCTTTGTCGGTGGGAGCATTTCCAGTCTTCTTGGCCTTCCCAAAAAGGTGAATTCTGGCGTCATCAACTGTGTGTTGTTCCGGGGTGCCATACAAATGACACAGAAATTTCTCAACATCTGCGATATCCCCATCTCGACTAATGGCATGCAGCAGGAGTGGGTGGTCACTGAACACCTTCCAACACTTCTTTTTTCCATGACCACTGAAGGACGAGACTGTGTCACACCCGGTCAAAGCGTGGAAGCTGACCAGGTTGTCCTTGACTGGGGGGCGACAAACTCTTGAATACATCGTCGTGCACGGGGTAGCATTTTCGGTTCTTGGCCGTTCCGCACAGCATCCACACTTCAGCGACCTTGATGCAAACGAAGTGAATCACCAGCACCATTACATCAGTATTGTTAGAAAATCTAGAAGAGGAAGAGCCATTGTTGTCCCAAGGCGATATGATGACTAAGCTGATTGATGCAGCATTGCTTGTATATATTAAGTTAAGGTGTATAATTTAGGGTGGCCCTTATTTTTCAACTTTTGAAATTACTTGCTCCCAACCCCTAATCTTCTTCCAATATATAAAAAAGTGCTCTGTGCAAAATTTCAGCTCAATTGGGCTATATTAAGATGGCCCCCCCCAAAGGCCCTAAAGTTTCAAAATTCACCGATAATTGGTATTTCTAATATAAAACCTTTATAATTCATTTGCAAACTTTGTTTGGGAAAATAATCACAAAGCATAATCGAAAGTGAATTTTATTTACAACAAATAATTACGCCGCTTATATAGGCCGCAGGCGCAGAACTTTCTAGAACCTTCCAGAAGCGGTTTTTTTACGCACTTATGATACTTTTCAATTTCCGTGAATATCTCATCCAATTTTGGTTTTAAGTAAATAATGGTTATAACTAAATTTATTGTAAATTGAATTCTCTTTCGATCATATTCTATATTTATTTCGAATAAAACACTGTAAAGAAGATAAAAACGGTTTTATATGAAAAAATATCAATATTGTTAAAATCTGAAACTCTTTAGGGCCTTTGGGGGCCATCTTAACATTGTCTGATTGAGCTGAAATTTTACACAGAGCATTTTTACATGGATTAGAACAACTTTGGAGATTGGGAGATGAAGAATATTTCATTTCAGAAAATCACATACAACTAAGGGCCACCCTAGTGTATATATATACCTTACCTTACCTTACAAAGATTCCGCGCGATGATTTCTCACTTCGCGAAGGTCAAGCTTGTCGCTCCTCCTCTCGAGTTGGCCTGGTGAAGTAGTGAGTTGGATTCTTGCGCTCTCCACCTCACATAGCCAGGTACGCCCGGCTCATCGGGGATTGTTCTGAGCCAGGCGTCTAGTCTTCTTTTGAAGATTTCCACTGCAACTCCCTTCGTGTTTCTTAGGTCTTTGGGCAACTGATTAAACAGTTTTGGTCCTCTCACTACAAAACTATTTTCTTTCAGGGTTAAGGATGTTCCCTGTCTCGCCTTCAATTTGGGAATACGACACAGTCTACCGCTTCTACTTTCCACCGTTGTTTGGGGAGTCATGGGATTCGGAGTAAGATTAGGGACTAGTTTCTCCATTATTTTCCAAGTGTAAATAATGGTGTATCTCTCTCTTCTCCTTTCCAGTGAATATAGGTCTAGTTCTCGTAACCTTTCCCAGTAATTTAGTTCTTTGCACCCTTTGATCTTGGCTGTGAAGCTTCTTTGGATCCCCTCCAGCTGTCTAATGTCTTCTTTTTTATATAGGGATGTTAGGACCGAGCAGTATTCCAATTTGGGTATTATCAGGGTTTTCAGTAGAGGAATCATTACATTCCTATCCCTTCGTTTAAAGGTTCTCAATATCTGACCCGTTATTCTCTTTGCTCTGTTTACTGCTATCTTATTTTGTGTTTCAAATTTCGCATCATCTGTCATTACAACCCCTAGATCTTTTGCTCTGGAATTTCTCTGAATTTCCTGTCCATTTGGGGTATAATATTCCATGGACTTTAGGTCTTCTCTTTTTCCGTACCGTAATAGCTGAAATTTCTCGGTGTTAAACTTCATATTGTTGTCTTCTGTCCACTTGTAGATTTTGTTTATTTTCGGTTTGTAGAGATCCTATGTCTTCTGGGTTTCTTATTTTTCTACTGATCTTTGTGTCATCCGCAAAGGATGTTACTGTGCTGTCTCTGGTAACGTCCTCATCTATGTCAGTTAGCATGATTATGAAGAGTAGTGGAGCTAATACTGTTCTTTGTGGTACCGAGCTGAGGACCTCTCATTCTGATGAAGATACTCCTTGTACTGTAACGACTTGCCTCCGCTCACTAAGGAAATTATATATCCATTTCCCTACTTTTCCTGTTATTCCCATGTATTTCAGTTTATGTATTATGATTCCATGGTCACACTTGTCGAACGCTTTAGCAAAGTCTGTGTATAGTACATCATAGTTTTCATTACTTTCAAGTGAATCAATAATGTTGTTGTAGTGTTCCATTAATTGTGATAGGCCTGATCTGCCTGACCGAAACCCGTGTTGGTTATCATTTAATTTTTTCTGAGTTTCCAAAAAGTCATAGATTTTCTGTCTAACTATTCTTTCAAATATTTTAGTGAGATCAGATGTAAGCGACACTGGCCTATAGTTTTTGGCCTCGGATCGATCTCCTCCTTTATATATTGGGACTATGTTCGCGCTCTTCAGGATGCCCGGTATTTATTTCTCCCGTGTCTAATGATCGTCTCCATGTCCATTGTCCAGTACAGGGGCTCAGCGATTGCATTCTTGCAGTTTTTGATCAGTATGGCATTCCATTTATCCGGTCCTGCCGCCGAGTGTTTTTTTAGTTTCCCTATGGCTTGTGTAATATCATCCGTCGTAAAGTCGAAATCCGTTATACTTTCCCCTTGTGGTTCTTCTTCAAAGAACGCGTTTCTATCGCATATCAATTTGTCAGTTTTTGGGATACTGAAAGATGATTCATACTGAGCTTTTAATATTTCAGATACTTCTGTTAGATCATCAGATAACTCGCTGTTCTCAGTTTTTAAAGGTCCGATAGTCGCATGGTTTTTCGACTTTCTTTTTGCGAAATTATAGAAGTACTTTGAGTTCGCCTTTATCGCTTCTATAGCGTCATCTTTTTCTGTATGCTTCTCGATTAGTCCCTGTATGACGACATCGATACTTTGTAGTTTATCATTTAATATTTTTCTGATGTTATCTTTACAATTACTTAATTTTGCAGTCACTCTTTTTCTTTTTCGGAACAATGCCCTCTTTTGTCTTTCGAACCTGCTTCTCTTTCCTCTTTGTTGTATCTTTGGGACATGTTTTTCCACAATTTCTAACGTCATTAGCATCTCTTCCGTTGTCTTGGCCTCGAAAATGGTTTTCCAATCTATTACTTCCATGTTGGATGTCACATCTTCCCAGTTTATAGCTTTGGAGTGAAAATTAAAAATTTCGAATTTGCTTTTCTGTTGTGCGTGTTCTTTCCTTTCCTGTTGCCTTTATATTAGTTGTTATTTCAATGATGTTGTGGTCTGATATCATAGTTGGGGATATTTCTACATTATCAATTAGATTACTGTTGTTTGTGAATACCAAATCTAGGCAGTTGTTTTTTCTTGTGTTTTCTGTTATTTCTTGCGTTAACAAATTCATCAGCTAAAGCTAGTAGCATTTTTAGTGGCGGCCGCAGAGACGTGCAGTGCGTAATAACTCAGGGTAGGCAGTAGGCACTAAGAAAATCAATTGCCAACAAAGGGTCTGAAAACTGTATTAACAATAATTACCATCGAAATATAGAAATTAGGCATGCATCGCATTGTTACTCAACTTAATAAAACTGGTCAGAATTTCATAGCTATTTTATACCAACTAATATCCCGGTAATTAATAAAAATATTAAAAGTTCAAAATAAAATTTTAGTTATATAAGTATTTACTTACATTATTTGTAGCGTTGCCACGTTGCTACATCATACGCCCGCCCCATGGGTTGCTTCGAAGGCAGGTTAAAAATTGCCTTTATTTCCTATTGTTTTAAAGGAAAAAGCTTGGATTGACGGCACGCGCTACGAAGAATTTAACTATTATAATTTCTATGCAGGATAAAAAGCATAGAAATATGTGCCTGCTTCAGCATTACACATAATGCTACATACAGAATTAGCATGAAATTCGTAGGTATTTTAAGAGAAAGCATTAAGGAACTGAAAGAATGAAGTTTAAATAACGAAAAAAGTTACTTTTTTAGATTTTTAGATTTTATGTTAGGGCAGGCACTGCCTACCTTGCCTACCCTGAGGGCACGTCGCTGATATTATTTTTTTACCTGCTCCTGGTCTTCTCGTGTGCCCCCCTTGTCCTGGTGTATACATATATTTTTTCCTATCCTTTTATATTTCATGAATGGGAAATTAAAATCACCAGAGAAAAATATTTGGCATTATTAATATAAACACCCAGGAATGTCTGTCAGATGGTCACGCTCGAAAAGAAGAAGATTCTTGATATATATATATATATATATATATGGGCGATATTTGTTTTTTAATATGGGCGATATTTGTATTTTAATGCATTAGAAAAAGGCGTAATGAATTCTACTTTTAATTATAATTTTAAAAAGTCTATCTATAATAATAAAAGGACGCCCGTTTGTGTGTGTGTGTGTGTGTGTCAACTGTACGCCCTTGACAGTTGGTTAGGTTAAGTCGTGATATTTTCGTTAGCTTTAACGAAACTATCACGACTTAACCTAACCAATCGTCAAGGGCGTACAATTAACCTAACCGGGCATTCAATTAACCTAACTAATAACAGTCTTCGAACTACAAAAAATATTCCACCGTCGGCTAGGATATTTTTGCCACCCGCACGAAGGGCGGGTTCTCCGCTAGTATATATATAAGCAGAAAGCCACAGACAAGAAGAAAAGAAACATCCATCATGTTGGAGAGGGACTATATTTTGTACAATGCAACGTTTCAAGCACAAACTATGCTCATCTTCAGGCAAAAAATTATAAAAAGTTAAAAACAGAATATTAAAAACCATAATGACAAATATAAAATACAAAATAATGTAGAGAAAAACCCAAACTAAAAATTCACAAGCTTTTAAAACACTAAAAATGAAAGTCACACACTAAAAAGAACATAATGAATGACAATGAATGACAATTATAAAATACAAAATAATGTAAGGAAAAAACCCAAACTAAAAAATTCACAAGCTTTTAAAACACTAAAAATGAAAGTCACACACTAAAAAGAACACATCTTAAATCTAAGTAGCACAGATTCCGAGGCAAAACTAATACAAGCAGAAGCATCTAAAACAAGTAGAGGTTGGTTGTTAAAAATGTTCAGTTAAGACGGAGGGGAACGGATGAATTATCAGAATTGAGCGAAGGGGAGAGAGTTTTAAACTTTTAATATATAATGATTCTAAAAGTCTTAAAGTTTGCTCACACGGAGCGGAATCTAAAATGTTAAAATTAGCTAAAGTTATATCCACTTTGCATTGAATAACATGGCTGCGTATAGCTGAAGCTTCTTTAGATCTCAGTGGTTTGTTAGTTCTATGGCTTATGCCCATGTGGGCACAGAAACGCGACTCGAGGCTCCGCACAGTGCTACCAATATAGCTCCGATCACATCGGGGACACTTGAATTCATATACAACAGCACTGCGCAGAGCATCCGATACACGGTCTTTTACATTAAAAAATGAGCCAATAGAACGACGGTTAACAAATACTAGTTTAAAATCTATTTGACAATAAAATTTACTAAGAGGTGGCATAAGGTTATTGCGGCAATATGAATCCAGATATCCCATTTCTGGGAGTACAAGATAATATACATCTTTAGGAACATTAAAATTAGACATTTTTTGTTTATAAATGTTAGCTAAAAATCTATTGATAGCGTTTTCTACGATCTGCAAAGGATAACCATTATTCACAAAATATTTTCTTAAAAAAACAAATTAATTCCAGACCATTCATTCAAATTCCAGACCAGCTGCGCACCCTCAGCAGTGCCCACCAACACCGTCCCTGGCACCCATTGAGCGCTTCCAGCAACGAGATTCCTCGCAACCTGCTGCTCCAGGTGCTGCGTCCAGGTGTCCCGCTTCTCCAACCGATGCCCCTGCCGTCAGACGCTCCGGACGCTATAGGAAGACACCCTCATGGCAGAGCGATTACGATATGATGAACACGCTACATACTACATGAACAACCCCCTCTCGCCATCGACACCCATACCCTGTACCACACTACTAAATATATAACAATCTTTGTTCCCCTTTTTTTCACTATACTATATCAAAGACTCGGGGGGAGATAGAGAATATTCATTATTATTGAGTGGTCTTCATGTTGATGCCTTTATTTTTCATGTGTGTTTATGTTTTGTTTGTATGTTTCAGAGTTCCATCATTGTTTAGCGTTATGGATATTGGTCAATAAACGTAATAACAAAAAGTGGAATCTTATTTAAATGTATTTAGATATTGTTTCTTTAAGTACATAGATACACAGGTCAGTTGAGTGGGATCTTTTAAAGCCAATCTGATTAGATGTCCATAGGAAATCATTTAATCAGAGTAACAAGAGTTTTTCTAGTAGTTTCGAGAAGCAGGAAGCGACAGCAATAGGCCTGTAATTATTGCTGGACAGAATGTCTCCGTACTTATTTTTGACCAGGGGCAAGATATATACCCTCATGAACTCTGCAGGGATATAGCTATGAGCAAGCATGGCTGATAGGAGCAATGATATATGCAGACATACTACGTCATTGGCATATTTTAAGTGCTCATTCGATAAGTCATCTACCCCTGACGCAGAACCAGTCTTTAACTCCTTAATTAACTTCTTTACTTCAGAAAATGATATCAAAGTATTTTCCCTTGTCCCTCCCACAATTGTTTCGCTGCAATCCATCTTAAGATTATCCCTACTCACACTGTTAAGAATGTTAGAGTAGTAGTTTTTCCACAGCTTTGCAATTTCATCCTCCCCCGACACCCCATCGATTGTCGGAGGGAGGACATTTTTGACACCCGTTTGATTCTTAACAAATTTCCAAAATTTTTTATTATCGTTATTTATGCGAGCTTCACAGGCTTTTGATGCTCGAATAGACTCTTCTTCCTGTTTACATCGCCTTATGCTGACCCAGACTGCTACACATATTCATGTATACTGGTCCTAATCTGGATCTACTATGAAAGCACCACAAATCATAAGCGTCTTTCGATTCCCTCTTCAGGGGGGTAATAAAATCATTCCATCCAGGAATAATCTTAGTATGAAAGTTGTAAGATTTAATCAGGAAGCTTCCTGCTTCTCTTAACAGGGATATTATTTTACTATAATACCTATCTATGAGTTTACAGTGAGAATCATTTGAGCAAGGATTATTACAGGCAAGGTGCAAAATTTATAAATTATTAAAGAGGTAACTTGTTCTGTCTTTGTATTCTATTCTCTGCTGCATATTAACATTGGATCAATCGACGCGATTATTCTTACCTATTGAGTTCTTGTTAAGTCGTGTTGCGCATAAATTGGTAACGTTAATTAATATTTATAATGGTCTATGATCAGAAAGAAGGAAATCATGCAGAATATGAACTCTAACAATTCGATCCTTTAGATTATTACTAGTGAGACAATGATCAATCCACCTGGTGGTACCACTCATATCACTAACGTATGTAAAATTACCACTGGCTACCCCTAATACATCTGCATCACTTATACTTAAATTGGTCGACTCGCACATGTTACCCAATTCTACAAAGAATTCCGAGTTCACATGTGCGTTAAAGTCCTCCATTATTATACAGTGAGAATATTTGGGGTTATCTGATAATGACTTAATTTTGTACAGCAAATCAATGTATTCATCTAGATTACTACCGTTGTTGTATGGTAAATAGCAGTTTACAATTAATATGCAATCATTTTTCACTTGTAATTCAATGCCTAACCACCTTACATTATCGCTTGTTAAAAATTTTATATGTTTTGACAAATTTTTCCTTAATAAGAAAGCAACACCAAAAGGCCTACTGTACATTAATTCATCTGACAAGTCTACTGCTGATGACGCATGGTACATAAAGTCATCATAGATGGTAGAGAAGAATTTTAGCTCTTGCTTAGGTAGCCAGTGCTCTTGCAGGAGTATCAAATCTGCACTGTCGCAGATTTTATGAACATCTACAATTGAATTCCTCACTGACCTTACATTATGAGACTATTTTCAACAAGTTATCCGCCATGACTGATAGAGAATTTATTATTAGTAAGGTTATTATTATTATTATACACAGTACAACTTTCAGGCATTACTGTTAGGGCGCCTATTATTATTATTATCATTATTATTATTATTATTATTATTATTTTGCCTGTTATCAAATCTCCTGGAAAAGTGAATAAACTCCTTAACAATAATACCGTCTGGCCATTGACTCATATTATACGGGTTGAAATACGCATTTACACCTTTAATTATTACTTTAAATGAGTTATAAAATACGGAGATTTCGTGTTTAGTTTATTAACTATCAATATACTGTGTTCACCAATGACTTCTTCCATCATGTGTCGAATATCGCTTGCCTCGTTCGAGAGCTGAATTCGCGACACAAAGAGGGTGAGATTCCCCATCGGTGGCCTCGCCGCGGAGACCGGTTGAGGAAACCTTCGGGAAGGGCGCCTGTTAACAGTTACCCACCCGTCCTGCTCCCTCGATCTCCCTGAGGCAGTGTTCGCCTGCCTGGGGAATGGGTGGCACAATCTTTGGGGGATAGGAGGCCCCTCCCTTACTCTGTTGCTTGGTGAGGGTCTGTTAGCGGTGTTTATAATTAGAAACTAAAAAGGTTGCTCTAAGCGAAGTAAATGTTAAAATTGGGGCTCTTATAGAAGAGGATGAAATAGAAAATAACATAATTTACTTTGAAGAGATTATTGATGAAATAATTAAAGTATGCCACCGAGCAAAAGAGTTTAGCAGCTCAGTACAGTTAGAGACCAGGTCTAATAATGAAACATAACCCTCAACAAATGGTGTTTGTGAAGTTAACGTCAACAGATCTGCAGTTCAATTACCGAGGCTTGTACTCAAAACATTTTCTGGGAGTATTCAGGAATGGCAAGGATGGGCAGACAGTTTTCAATCAGCAGTTCATTCTAGTCAAGTGTTAAGTGCGGTGGAGAAGTTGAATTATTTGCAGTCCCTCTTGGAAGGGGAGGCAGCAAAGACAATAGCAGGATTAGCATTAACAGAGGCTAATTATAATGTAGCTTGGGATATATTAAAGAAACGGTTTGGTAAGCCAGAGATCTTAATTAAAAGCCACCTCCGCGAACTTTTAGCTATACTTCCTGTTAATAATCCCAATACTGTCAAGGAGTTACGGCAGTTATATGATGAATTTGAAGTTAGAACTAGATCCCTGGACAACTTGGGTGTAGGAATGGAAAGGTATGGTATAATGTTGGTCACTGTACTGGAGTCTAAATTGCCTAGCTCAATTTTGCTTGAATTAAGTAGGGGACACTCTACAGAACATGTGTACATCCCCTTTCAGCAGATGTTAAGTCTTTTAGGCACAGAATTAGCAAGACGAGAGGGAATTGAGTTGACACAGTGGGATGTTAAACAAGGGGACAAAGGCAGGTACAGCACCAAAGTTTCTACAAAAAGGAATAGCCCAGGTACAGTGTCAGCTCTAGATGCATCCTCTGAGAATAAATTAAAGGGAATCAAGGAATGCATATTTTGCGAAGGCAACCACAAGTCTCATAAATGTGAGGTGGATGAGGCTTTACTTTTTGAGGAGAGAAAGGACAGGGTAACTAAGTCCACAATGTGTTTTAAATGTTTTTTGAAAGGTCACAGAGCAAGGTTTTGTAAGTTTAAAATTTTGTACAAAAAATGCTATGGCCGGCATCAGCCATTATTGTGTGAAAACACTCCTAGTAGGCCTACCCTACAGCTGCAGCCTTATTAATTGGTAATGATGGAGAAGCTACTGTAAGAGTGCTGTTTGATAGTGGTAGCCAGTGTAGCTTTATTAAGACCAGAATTTCCAGAAAATTGAAGTTTAAAGAACTTAAGAGAGAAAATTTAAGAATTTCTGGGTTTGGGGGTTCCGTTCAAAACCGAACCAAAGTTAAGAAGGTAGAAGTTCTGGTGAAGGGGTTGTTACCACAAAGTCCCACTATCAAAGTCCAAGCTGTAGAGATTGAGGAACTTTGTGCTCCAGTCACTACTTGTTTAGATATGGCATGTGTCCAAGAATTGCAGAATTGCAAGTTAAAGGAATTAATTTGGGCAATAATAAGTTTGAAGGAACAGAAGATATTAGTCTTTTGATTGGAGCTGACTATTATTGGGACTTCATCACTGGTAATATTGTCCGCACATCTCGAGGCCCGGTAGCTATTGAAAGTAAGCTAGGCTGGATGCTACATGATAGCTATTGCAATAAAATGGAAGTTAAGGCTCTTTTTGTTAAGATTGAGAACAGCCATGGTTTGGAAAGGCATTTGAAAGCGTTTTGAGAACTTGAATCCATTGGCATAAAGGACAAACAGGCAAGTACAGTGAACAATGATGTTTCAGAGCAATTTGAAAGAGGGATTGGGTTTAGAGATGGTTGCTATGAAGTTGGCCTCCCTTGGAAGGATTCTTGCAAACCCGGTTCAAACCTTCAGCTAGCTAATCGGAGGTTGGAGACTTCATTGTACAGGCTAAGAAAAAATGAGGAGTTGTTAATTGAATACAATGAGGCCATCCTAAGCTATGTAAGGGAGGGCTATGTTGAAAGGGTGCAAGGTGAGCTGGTGAGCCAGGAGGCACATTATCTGCCACACCATGCAGTGGTACGGCGAGACAAAACTACCACCAAACTGAGGGTAGTTTTTGATGGCTCAGCCAAGGACAAAGGTGGTGTGTCCTTGAATGACTGTTTGGATGCTGGGCCAAATTTAAATGCAGATTTATTTTCCTTGTTACTGAGATTCAGGTTTGGTAGAGTAGCATTGACTGCAGATGTGAAGCAAGCCTTTTTGCGGATAAAGTTAAAACCAGAGGACAGAGATGCATTAAGGTATCTGTGGGTGGATACGAAAGACTTGTTGGAAAATGAACCTAAGGTTCAAGCATATAGAATGAAGTCAGTGTTGTTTGGCCTCAGCTCTAGTCCATTTCTGTTGGCAGCTACTATGCAGTACCATTTTAAGAAATATTCTGAAGTCTATCCTAACACTATTGAACACATAAGGAAAAATTTTTATGTTGATGATTTGCTGTGTTCCGTGGATAATACAGAAATGGCTAAACAGATATTCATGGAGGCTAGAGCTATAATGAGGGAGGCTGACATGGAGCTTAGAAAATGGCAGACCAATCATTCTCAATTACAAGAGTTATGAGTCAGTCCTGTGTAGTACCTGATGCAGCAGAAAGTATTGAGGATTCTGGTATTATGGAGTTGTGGGCAATAGACGCAAAAGTGTTAGGCATTGTTTGGCAGCAAGGAGATGATTTGTTTACCTTCAATGGGAAATCTTTAGTAGAGCTGGCTGAGAATGAGACAAGGTGGACAAAACGTACAGCTCTTAGTTTGGCTTCAAAGGTCTTTGATCCTCTTGGATTCCTGGCTCCATTTGTGATAAAGTCAAAAATTTGGTTTCAGAGCCTCTGGGAAATTGGACTTCGTTGGGACCAAGAGTTACGTGATCATATGGTGGTAAGGTGGAAATATTGGTTCAAAGAATTGGCACATCTTGGAGACATTGAAATCCCAAGATGGTACTTTGGAGAGTTGAACAATAGTCCAGACAATTTGGAGCTGCACATCTTTTGTGATGCAAGTGAGGAAGCCTATGCAACTTGTATTTATATAAGAGGCACATTGCAAGACGAAGTAAGTTGCAGGTTGGTTGCTGCAAAGAGCAGAGTAGCACCTTTGAAAAGGCTTTCTGTTCCAAGGTTGGAATTGATGGGTGCAGTTATTGCTAGTCGGCTTGCAGTTACAGTGCAAAGGTCTTTGGCCCTCTATGAAATTCCAAGCTATTATTGGACAGACTCCACTATAGTTTGGCACTGGTTAAGAAGCCAGGCAAGGAAATGGAAACCATTTGTTGCCAATAGGGTGGAGGAAATTCAAACGTACACAGATCCCAAGCAATGAAAGCATTGTCCGGGCATCCAAAACCCCGCTGATTTACCAACACGAGTGGCTAAAACTTGGAAGTGAAAACTGGCCTTCTAATCAGCCTGTTGTAGGAGAATGCCAGGCTGAAGAAGCATGGGTGAGTGAGGTGAGAAAATGCACTGTGAACAGTTGTCAAGTTATGCAGCAGGACCCCATATTGAGGCTTGAGGACATTAGCAGTCTGAAAAGGTTGTTAAGAGTGACAGCATGGGTATATAGATTTACCAACAATATTAAGGGAGAAACAAGAAGGGAAGGAATTCTGAACAGTAAGGAGATTCAGCAAGCCAGGAAATACTGGGTGGTATATGTGCAGAAGGAAAAATTTGGTGAAGAGAGGGAATTGCTCACCAGCCGTCCATTACAGGTTCTACCAACACATTCTGCTCTCAAGGGTTTGGATGTGTTTTTGGATCAGGATTTATTGAGAGTAGGAGGTAGACTGCAATTTTCTGGGCTTCCAGAGGAGAAAAGACATCCAATTTTGCTACCTTCTGGGGGCCACTTTGTGGAACTTTTGATTCTGGATACTCATCATAAGTTTTACATGCTGGAGTTAGAGAAGTGCTAATGGAGATCAGACAACAGTTTTGGATTCAAAAATTAGACAAGTAGTAAAAAAGGTCTTGCATAAATGTGTGGTTTGCAAGCGTTGGAGTGCAAAGCCTTATTATGAAAAGGTGGCTCCACTTCCAAGAGAACGGTGTGTCTATACTGCCCCATTTGATGTAGTGGGAGTAGACTTCGCAGGTCCAGTCTATATGTATGAGAAAGGGGAGTCTAACAAAGGTTATATATGTCTTTTCACATGTGGTACCACCAGAGCAATCCATTTGGAGTTGGTAAGCAACTTAAGTAGTGATGTATTTCTTTTGGCCTTTAAAAGGTTTGTGAACAGAAGGGGTTTCCCAAATAAAATCATATCGGATAATGCAAAAACCTTCAAAAAGGCTGCAAAGGAACTCCAAGAAATTTGGTCCTTGCTAAAAGAGGAAGGATTCCAATCCTACTTTTCACACCAAGGGGTACAGTGGGAGTTTATTGTTGAGAGAGCACCATGGTGGGGAGGATTTCGGGAAAGTCTAGTGTGAAAAATGCTCTGTATGAATTGGTCCGCAATTAATCCACCCCTTATATCGCCAGTCTAACAATAAAGCAGAGTAAGTCTAGCCTTGTAGGGGTCAGCCTAGAGATTCCGGAAATGGTCCAGAGCGGGCAGATAAATTGAGGTCCACAGTAGGATTCCTCACCAAATTAGGTTAGGGCAATCTACCTTCACCTTTGTTAAGCTATGAGTTGATGCTAGGTCTTAGACCACAATGTAGGCCTAATTTGTCTGACCCAACTTAATTTACGGCGTTTATTTCTAACTGGGTTAAAAACACAATTAGTCACTTACTGCTGGTTATTAGAGAGTCCCTTTTCCCCTTTTGTTTAATTGTTGAGAGCGTACTTGCTGGTGGGGATCTTATTCCGGTGTTTGTTCTTCTCCCTTCTCTCGTTCTGTCTTGTCGCCCCGTTCCTCGTTTTCGTTCACCCTTGTCCTCCTTTTCGCGGGGCTTTTTCCACCAGCGTCCTCTTGGTTTTTTTTTCAATTTTTTGATTGGTAATGTATATCTATTACCGAGCACGCTCTTGTCACACAGTATATAAATACTAGTGTGGAGAATAACTCTGGTGAGCAACCAATTGGTTTCATCCACCCAGTTATTGACATAAAAGGAATTTAATAATTGTTAGATTAACTACCTACCTACTCAGTGAACCATTTTCGTTACCTCCCAACCACCCACACATCAGTTTTCCATATACTGGGGGCCCCGGGAGATAAAAAAATTTGTGTCATTGTCACCAATTTTTATGTCTGAGTGTAGACTAGCTAACTATTTGACTGTAAATGCCTGTTAATCTGATTAACAGTGACTATCCTCACCTTCTCATGGAGAAGATGTAGCATTTAATTAGAAGAGAAAATATACATCCATAGGATGAAACTGTCTATGGTCTTTACCATAAGAAAAGGAAAAGTGAAAGTTAGAAGATGAAATTACAATTCCCCAGCATCTATTTTTTGTTGTAAAATTAGTCGCGCCTTTAACGCTGTTTGTCGCTGAGGTCTTGTGTCTGTCAATGTTGTAGTAGGATGCGTTACCACTCCTACTGTCAAAGGAATAGTTACTGGAAGTTCAGTGTCTCCAGTTGTTACTGTCGGTGGAGAAGGTTCTCCGAAGTCCATTGTTTTGGGTCCAGGCTCTAAGTGGTACAAAAGAGAAATGTCTCTTGTTGTGTCACCCGTTGAAGTCCTTAATTTGACCACTCTTGTTACCCCGTCTGCCCCTGGTCTGAGTTCTAAAACTCTAGCCAGAGGCCAGTATTGTCTTGGAGTACTGTCATGTATGAGAACAAGGTCCCCTACCTTAATTGTGTCAGACCAATCCTTCTTAGTCATTTGTTTATGTCTCTCCCTTAGACCCATTACTCAGTTTTCCACTGTTTAATGAAATGAGCTTTAACTCTAGTTACGTGTTGTAACTTAGTCTGGAGTTCATCATGTCGTTGAGTCCAGTTTGGGTCTTCTGAAGAGTCTATATTGTAGTCCGGCAGGAGACTAACTTGTTCTCCCTGAATCAAATGATTTGGAGTTAATGGTTCCGGGTCATTAATGTTGTCACTCACATAAGTGAGTGGTCTATTGTTGATGATGTTCTCAATCTCAGCTAGGAGAGTGAGCAACTCAAACAAGTGTATCTGTTTTTTACCAATTGCTTTCTTCAAGCAATTCTTTACTGTTTGGATATTCCTCTCCCAGATAGAACCATACCAAGGAGAGGCAACTGGAATATACTTCCACTTTATGTTTGAATTTTGTATATATAATTGTGTGAGTTCATTGCTTAACAAGTCGTTGATGACTTGTTCACCAGCCTTGAAATATGTAGCATTGTCAGTCCAAACTGTCTTGGGTACTGAATGTCGTGCACAGAATCTCTTAAAGACAGCAACAAAAGATTCTGCTGTAAGGTCCTCCACAACATCCAGATAAACAGCTCATGAGGCAGCACATGTAAACAGTACAATGTACATTTTTTGTTCAGTGTCAACCACCCCTACAGTCAATGCTCCTGTATAGTCAATGCCTACAGTCTCAAAGGGTCTGTTGAGAGTAACTCTCTCCTCTGGCAAAGCAGGAGGATTTGGTTTCCTATAGGGCCTAGCATGAATACGCCTACATGTGACACACTCACTCAGGACTGTTTTAATAGTGATCCTTCCCTTGGATATCTAATAAGTTTTTCTTAATTAATGTAGTTAGTGTCTGTGGTACCCCCATATGATGTACATCATTGTGTGTTTGTCTGATGATTAATGTTGTCAAATAGCTAAATCTAGGTAAAAGGATTGGATGTTTGCTTTTGTAAGACAGTTTTGATTTGTCTAATCTCCCTTTACACCTTAGAAGGCCTTCCTCATCTCTGAACAAGTTTAGATCCACAACTACTGATGGTACAGGCTCTTTTGTTTGTTTCCCATTAGTCAAGAATTCTAACTCTTTATTGTACTCCTTTTGTTGTGCATGCCCTATCCAGTACTTGGTTGCAACTTCTGTATAATTATGATTGTTCTTATTTAGCTGTTTGTTTATTGTAGTTAAACAGTTGTGAGCAAACTCAAACAGTAGGCTGTGACCCTGACAAGTTTGCTGAAATCAGAATAATGTTCATAATTAGTGATTGGTTCAACCTTTTCATTTGAAAAGATTAAATTTAATGTCAAGTTA